>JANRMT010062827.1:22604418-22635407 GCA_026402145.1 Polypterus bichir lapradei
GAAGACATTAGAGGGTCAGCTCAAGTTGGACGGTTGGGAGACAAAGTCAGAGAGGCGAGATTGCGTTGGTCTGGACATGTGCAGAGGAGACATGCTGGGTATATTGGGAGAAGGATGCTAAAGATAGAGCTGCCAGGGAAAAGGAAAAGAGGAAGGCATAAGCGAAGGTTTATGGATATGGTGAGAGAGGACATGGAGGTGATGGGTGTAACAGAACAAAATGCAGAGGACAGAAAGATATGGAAGATGATCCGCTGTGGTAACTCCTAACGGGACCAGCCAAAAGAAGAAGAAGAAGCTATTATAAGTGTATATTTAAATTATATTTAAATTCTTTCTCTTAAGTTATCCTGTGGGCGGCACGGTGGTGCAGTGGGTAGCATGCATTGGCAATTCTAAATTGTCCCTAGTGTGTGCTTGGTGTGTGGGTGTGTGTGTATGTGCACCCTGCGGTGGGCTGGCACCCTGCCCGGGGTTTGTTTCCTGCCTTGTGCCCTGTGTTGGCTGGGATTGGCTCCAGCAGACCCCCGTGACCCTGTAGTTAGGATATAGCAGGTTGGATAATGGATGGATGGAAGTTATCCTGTATTTTGTGTTCTACTTGCGAAAAAGTTAAAGAAAGAGGTGTTTCTCTGCTATTAATGAGGAAGTATTGTATAAAATCTTCTGAATGCTATCTCAATAATTTATATAAAATGGCTATTTGGGGTAATTTAAAACTGACAAAAACTAAAAAGCCTCATAGAACTAGTTTAAGTGTAACTCTAAAACTTATATGAAAGAAGTTTACACTATATATGTGAACTATTTTTAAAAAATGTAGAGACATTTCTATGTAATATATTAAATTAGTTGTTTTTTTCTTATCATAAAGAGAAAGTGCAAGGGCAATCATCTATTTTAAAAAAATGAAAGTATACTGACATGGTAAAATACTGAGAAACATTCTTGAAAATAGTTTCTTCTGACATTTTAATAACATACTACAAAAAAATAAAAACAAAACGCTTCCCTTCAATTATTTGACCTCATTGTTTTCATTATTGTGCTGCTGGAAGCTGCAATTTCCAAAGACAGTTGAGCACAAGCAGCAGGCAACCTTGAGCAGTATGCTAGTCCAATACGTAGGTCATCCTTACATATCCCAGGGCATACAGCCTGTTTAGTGCTGCCAAGTATATATGAACAAACCAGAGTGTTTGAGGGGAACAGAGAGAGGAAACATGTGCATGCACACAAACACACATACACAGAGGAAAAAAAAAGACAAAAACGATTATATAAATATACTGTATCAGGTTTTTAATGTGCTACATCAAGTGTAATTTTTTGCTTCATTGTTGTGTGGCATCTCCACTTAGAATAATTTAGAATGTTCAATATTGTTAATTTCTGGAATATATCCAACAAAATCATTTGCTTTTAAGTCGGTCCCACAATAGCAGTCTAAATTCAAGTGATTAACTTTCATTTTTCGACCCAGGTCCTAACCTTGTTTAATATAAAAGTGACTCCCCAGGAATGAAGATGTTTGAAGCACATCACTAGAGGTGACAATGCAAAATGTAGTGTAGCTACATATGAAGAGTGCATTACAAATGGACCCGCATTGAGCAAATAAACCTACACATTTGCTCTGGTTGATTGTGGAATTTTGTATATGAGACAACAGCTTCCAGCAGCACACAAGACAAACTAATGTTTAAAATGCTGTGATGACACATTGGTCACAGGCCATTTTAAACATCCATTCATCCAACCCGCTGAATCCGAACACAGGGTCACGGGGGTCTGCTGGAGCCAATCCCACCCAACACAGGGCACAATAGCAGGAACCAATCCCGGGCAGGGTGCCAACCCACCGCAGGACACACACAAACACACACCAAGCACAATTTAGAATCGCCAATCCACCTAACCTGCATGTCTTTGGACTGTGGGAGGAAACCCACGCAGATACGGGGAGAACATGCAAACTCCACGCAGGGAGGATCCGGGAAGCGAACCTGGGTCTCCTAACTGCGAGGCAGCAGCGCTACCATTGTGCCACCCCATTTTAAACATGTATACGGATTTGTTTATTTAGCATATAATGCACATGTTTTCCCAGCTCATACATAACATGATATGTTCTTATTACTTGAGTAGCAGTAGTAAAACAAGTTAGCTTCAGTTAAAAACAATAAAATGTACTGTGAAATGATGAACCTAATCAGATTAGTACCTAAGTTAATAAAAGCCATGTTTGAACTCCCTAGTGTGAAAGGGGCTATAGGCATAAATGTCATGATATCTATAATAAACTGCCCATCATAAACAAAAAGACCCAGAAAAACAGCCATTTGCTCCTGCTCAGGCTCCATGCTAAGAAATGGCCTGATTACATGATATAGGACTTTACAATTTTTTGATAAAAATTATTTTACATATTTTAAATAGTGTAATTCACTCCCATTAGAGTAAATATCAAACAAAACTTTTGTCAATCAGCCATATGACAGTTCATTTCTTCGGCAAGGAATAGTTTTCTTCATTTTAGACAAGGCATCTCCTTTTCCGTCTTCCTTTCTTTGGAGTTCTTACCACTCTCTTCTTTTGAACCCTTTCATCTTTTGGCAATTGAGAACAGGATTCTACATTTGTGCAACCAGACTGGGCAGTGTACATTGTCTCATGCAAAGAATTCTGTTGAGAAGTAGCATGAAGGGCATCAGGTGGGAGGCAGGTAGCTTGGCTGCTAGCTGTGGCAGTCTGTCTCTCTAACATCTCCAGCAATTTGTGAAGCAAAAAGTTGTTCTGCTTAAGACTCTGCACCATTGCCTCATGTGAAGCAATTAGTCTCTCAGAAATGCAACTGAAGCTCTGCTTGAAACTGGTCAATGCCACCTCCACTCGATCCCCTAGATTAGAAGCTGCACTAGCCACATGACTTAAAGCATCCTGAAGGGTCTGGGACATCTCACTGAAATCTGAAGATGAACTCATTATATTATCTTTATTGAGAAGTACTTTGGGATCAAATCCAGGCATACCTGCTTCCACAAACTGAAGGGAGTGATGTTCGGGACTACTGGGTGTAGTTGTTCCATTTGGTAATGGTGACCTTGCTTCAGGAAAAGAGACAAGCATATTAGGAAGATAAGAAGAGTTTGGGGACACCCAATGATCCATAAGAATTGAAGAAGGTCCTGGCTTGACTTCAGCATTTCCATCCTCATCTAACACATCCACTGAAAAAAGTAAGATATTTCAATTAAAAATCCATCAGCTAATAGATTACTTCTTACTTACTGGAGATACAAAAAAAAAAAACAGCTAGCCATTTGCATTGTTACTGCATGTTCAAAACATGGCACAGGCCCAAGGCATAATAAAACCAAAATATTGCATACATTTAATAAGTAATGAGAAGTCAAGCAAAATGACACCTTTTATTGGCTAGCTAAAAAGATTGATCTCACCTGAAGAAGGGGCCTGAGTTGCCTTAAACGCTTGCATATTGTGATCTTTTTAGTTAGCCAATTAAATATGTCATTTTGCTTGACTTCTCATTACATCCATAATGGCTAACAGGATACAACACCCTAGTACTACATACATTTAAAAAAGAATCCTAGGTGTTATATAACCCACATCCAGCACAGACATGTTTACTTTTTTCTAAGTACTGGAAATATAAAAATATAAAAGCAGCAATTGTTGGTAAAGCAAAAAGAGTTAGGTGTGTAATTTTTTACTTTTATCCTTATATTTATTGTTGATTCAATGAACAAATGACTGCAACATAGAATCCACTGGAACTTAGTAGATGTTGCATATCAGATTAGCACACCTAACATATACTACAACTGAAATAAGGCAACATTTTCCAATTGGGTTAAATGATTACACCTGTAGATAACTTTATCTAGAATAGCATTAGTAATGTCATGAAATTTGTTTTATGCTTAGATTGCACAACTTGCTAATAAGACGGCATCTAGACTACTGTGTGCAGTTCTGTGCACCATTCTACAAAAAATGATTTTGCAGCACTAGGAGCTGTGCAGAGAACAATCAAGTGCATTCAAACATTAAAGTGAATGTCCTACTCTGACAGAATAAGGGAATCAAACCTGTTTAGTACTGAACAGGGAGTGCTGCTTATGGCCTTAAGCAGGTGTTATGTAGTATAACAACAAACGTTTGGGACTGCAGGCACTATTTTTTAATGCTGGCTGCAATTTGCCTCTTCTACATGATGTTAAGAAGTGCAGCCTTGAACTGCATATGAATTTGAACTTACAATACAATACAATTTTACTCACAGATGTTTCACATATACAAAGCAACAACTGAGGGACTCTACTTTATAATTTTGTTCATAATTCAGTGTATTTATGTCTAAGTCTATGCATATTTTCTTTTGTTATTTTATCTCAGTGTTTAACTCTCCTTGAGGGTGAGAGAGAGACTCCATCCAGAAGGACCCTAGAAGCATTGTCCATATGTCAGTGTAACTTTGAAGTGAAGACATGCTGTTCCCACCTCTCTTTCCCTCACACGGATGTTTCCTTTAGTGCTGTTCATTAGCTTTCATATTACAGAAATGACTATTTAAGTTTTTTGACTTTAAAAGAAGGGTTCATTTTGGACTTTACATCCAGACTTTGCCAGTACTAATTATACTGTACTTTATTAAATTTATATTTGTTGCTGCTATTATTTATTTTTACTGCTATTATTCTATTTTAATAAACACTGCTTTGCTTTAAATTTTTATGCATTGCCAGCCCATCTTGTGTAAAGGAAGTAATAAAAGTAAATACAAGGAACCTAGTGTGCGTAAATTTCCAGAACATTCTCAAAGGTTTAGCGGATGATGAATGATACCTGCAATAGTTAGCAGCTCAGAAAAGGAGTAATGTACTATTGGTAAATGGCAATAACAGCTTTTTGCATCTAAGGGACACATTTCTGCTCTGCTTAAGCCAAATTTAGCGAGTCCCTATGTGGAGTGCTGAGGAGTGATAGGCTGTGCAGGCATAATCATAACCAGTGCTTTTAGTAGATACGGTGAGTGTTTGTGTGTGTTTCTGAAAAAGTGCATTAAAGTTAGGGTGCACAAAAGTAGGCCAACATATGAAAAATCTGGTGAGCCCCAGCCATCCCACGAAAATACACCTGGGGTTCAGTACTTGCAAAGGCACTTTGAAAAAGTTATTCCAGCAGAATTCATTCAGTTTGATTAAACAGCAAATTACATACTTAAGAACACCAGTGGAAATAAAGAGAAATCACACTTGGGACTGAATTCTGGAAACACGTCTATACAAAGAGTTGCTGGAATCTTGAATAAACTATTGAGGCATACAGTAGAAGAAGAAACTTTGACAACTTTTAAAAGTATCCAGACAAGATATTGGGAAAACATAGCTAACCAAAAAAGTGTGATAAAGCAAATGGTCTCACCTCATTTGTCAGACTTCTTATGTTATCATACAGACATGAAACCCTTCAGTTGAATGACTTATGTCATGATGCTTGCGCTCTGGTTTGAAACCATTCTTTCAAGGCAAAGCCAACTAATAGTCTAATAATACTCCAGGAAAACAGCCAATCAGCATAAATGTGTTGTGTGTGAGCAATATTAAGGATTTGCCTTCATTAAATACAATACAAATTGGTGTTATTGTACCCAAACGTTGAAGAAAAAAGGTATTCTAATTTTGTTTGCTCAACTATACTGTGAAATCAAAATATATATAGTTTACATTTAGTGGGAATTATATATAAATTAACTACGGACTTTGACATCTCCTAGTCTGATGATTTATGAAAGATTAAAAATGCACAAAAAGATTCAGAAGCATATGGTGTATCATGAAAAAAAAATCTAGGATAAAAGAAAGGAAGCTAACCTAAAGAGTAACTCCATGTCAGCTCTCGAGGTCAAATCCTAGGGTGATATCAGTGTGGAGTTTGTATGTTTTTCCTGGGTTCATGTGCATTTTCTCTAGATACTGCAGTTTCCTCTTAAGATGTGCAGGTTAGATTTACTATCAACAATAACTTGGTTGGGTGGATTGTACAATTTACAAATGTGAACTACTGTGCACTAGTACCTCAGCCAGGGTTGTTTCCTGTATTCTTTTAAAACTGCCAACCCAGACAGACTAGATAAAAGCTTATTACTGCTATATACATTTGATTCAGATCTTGACTTGTACTGAAGCCATATCTATTAACACTCTGCAAATATCCAGCTTCACTGCAACTTTTTTTTTTTCTGGAAGTATATTAGATGTGATAAGCTTAGCTTACAACATGGTTAACAGCTGAACATTTCGAAAATGAATCTTAAAAATATACCCAAATTTTCCATTTTTAGTTTGCAAGAAAAAAAAAGCATGAGTCTTTAATTATAATGACATAATTGGGGTCACTGAAAGTTAGGATCTATCTCAGCAACATCAGTGCAAGACAAGGAACCAACTCAGGACAGGGATTCAGTCCAGTGCAGGGCCCAGACACACACAAATCCTTACTCATATATAAATGTTTATTTGCAAAGACATTTTACTGTTAACTTCATTATTATTTACTTTTTAATTACATCATTCTTTTGTAGTGAAGAACACATAACAATAACATTCATCTTGAAATCTTCAATGAATAGTACTAAATAATTATCTGACTGGTTAAGAATTATGAAGAAATCCCTTATTTTACACTATCAAATTATGATGACCCATCCATCCAGCAATTTTCTAGACCAATTTATTTCATTGCTGCTTTGGGAGAACCCAAAGTGCATCATATTAGCTTCACGCAAAACGCAACACGACTCTAAATAGGATTTTAATTCATGGCAGATTTCATTTTTGAGTTGTGGATCAGTCTAACATGCATGTTTTGAGATCAGGGAGTACCAGGAGGAAGCCAAAGTTGCAGAACACACAGGAAGATCATACTAACTCCATTAAGACATTGGCTGTGCCTGAAATTAGGAAACCACTATATCTCACACATTATGATCACATGGAAGTAAATGTATTTACTAAAAAATAACTCATTGAGATTATGAGGTTCATGCATTAATACTCCTACTTGCCGCCCAACTGGCATTATACCCAACACTCAACCTTAACCTTGTGAAAATCAATTGATAAACTTTGAGTGATGAGTGGTTCAGATGGATATAGCAGCTGCAAGACAGACAGAGAGCCAAATGGGTACTACAGGTTTGTTGGAAATGACTAAAAGATGCCTCTGTTCTTCAACTCTCACTTCAATCCAACAAGATCAAGGGCAGAGAGATTAAATGGCTAATGTTCAAAAACTCAGTAGTGATATGAAGCAATCCCACGATACAATGTCAATGTTAAGATAAGTCATTTAATTGAAAGAATAGGACTTTTGTGCAAGATTAGTTAAAGGGTAAGGTTTAAATCAGAGAAACTGGCAGCCTAAAAGGGCGGCAGCTATGGGACTGGTTAAAGTACAAACTAGTTTTTGGGTGAGTTTGGTAAGGCCATGGAGTAAAATTTTCAAATTGCCTTCAATAGTTTGCTGCAATAAGATCCGAAGTGGCAAGACTGAAGTGGTGGATGAGACTAGAAATGTGGAAAGCACTGGATATTGTGGGGGTGTTTTAGCTAACACATCTCTTCAGTGTTGTATGAAAGGTGGGGACAGTGCTACAGGGCTAGAAGACAGGAATGGTGTTCCCTATTGTTAGAAAGGGAGACACAAGTATGCTTTCAATTTATTAAGGCGTCATACTCCTCTTTGGGTAAGCCTATGCCAGGTTATTGGAACAAAGACTCCATCCCATAGCTGAACCTAGATCTAAGAACAACAATGCAGGTTCTGTTAAGTTTACGAAACCGTGGACTAAACTCTATACTTCTGAGGTGTCATGGGAATTTACTAGTCATGTGTACAGGTGCCTTGTGAATATAAATAAAGATTATGACTGCATATCCAAGAGTGTTTTGTGGAAGGTGATTAAAGAGTACTAGCTACCAGAAGCACTGATGTGTGCCATTCAGTCCCAGTATTTGCAGAGCAAGAGCATACAACTGAATGAACTCAACTTAGTGTTTTTATGTCTTATTCACCTCAAGTAGCAGTGGTGGATTGGAGAATATCCAGTAAGGAAACCTAACAACTCTGCTGTTCTGTTTGGTTTAGAAAAGGTCCACAGCTGAGTGTGATGAAGTTGTGCAGAGACTCGGAATGGTTTGTTCTCTTTAAATAGAGGGGGTGGGACCTGAAGGATGGAGCAATTTCCCTAAGCGAAGAAGTTCAACGACCTTGACAGCCAAAATGCTGCTGGGCTCAATCTCCATGATAACAATACAGAGTGACCTTGGAGAAGAACCACTGCTTCCCAAGACTAAGGGAAAGCTGTTGAGGTGGTTTGGGCATGAAGTTAGAATAAATGCCATCTTGGCACTTCTTAAGGGAGGTGTGCAAGGGACAGACTACTGAAAGAAGAGCCAGGCAGGACCCAAGGTACACTAAATGCATAATATCTCTCAGTTGGCGTGGCAGTGTTTGGGAATTCCACAGAAGGTACTGGAAGACATTGCTGAGGTTAGGACATCTGGTCTGTCTCTTGCTCAGGGTTGATAAAATGACCCTCATCATGAGAAGCAGAGTTAAAATAATAAGGATAACAATTATTTAACAAAACTGAATATATGCAGTTCCCAGATTATCAATGTACAAAAATTAAAAAAGGTTAGAGAAAGTAGTGTGTATGTTCAGACTACAGTATGTGTGTATAAATATTTATTCATCTATTTATTTATTTAAAGGGCTTCTGTAAAAAGCCAAATGTTCCCCTGGGGTATAAATGAAGTTTTGTCTATCTATCTAATAGTAGCAAGGAGATCATGGAAATTAAGTAAGCACTAGGTATTTCCTAATATATCCACCTTAATAAAATGATACGTATGGTGTATCTGTGTGTTCATCCATCCATAGTAATGTATTTTGTAAAGTTTGTAATAATAAAATGCACTGTATTTTCCATTCCAACAGATGACACATTATAAACACTTTACTATTATAGTTTTCTTGCTACACTGTCCACCAGTTTTCCAATATTTCTACAGTATTTTCTGAAGGATTTGTATTTCTTTTGACTTTGTGTTTGAAACCTTTAATTCTCAGCTTAGAGAATTTAAATGTAAAGACATTTGTGTTTTTAACAGTGTACAGTGGGTACACTATCTTGTTTTACTTCTTTTATCAAAGCTGTGCTTCATATTTTTAAACATTTAATTACTAAAAATATGTACAAGTTTAATTTTAGTAGATTAAGTTTTATAAACCTACCATTTATTATTTGGCCAGGTTGAAATCTTTTCTGAGTCCTAGTACACTGCTTGCTTTAGCAGCCAAACAGCTCCTGGTACTTCAATTACCTTCTCCTCTGCTTACAGCCTCCTTCCTACTACTAATACACAATATTTTATTTTTCAGACATAGACAAATAACACACCTGAAAGAAAGAATTTTTAACTCATGAACAAGCATTGGAAAACACACGCCTCTACATCAAGTCCTTTCCAATGGACAGTGCATCTCTCTTAATTTATCTTGTCAATCATCAGAAAATATATTTTGTATTCATCACTGACATTTTAGACACCACTGAATGTCAAAATGTTTGAAAAGCAGCAATATTAGCAGCTATCTTTGATTTATATGTTTACCTGTATCAGCAGAACTTCTAAGCCTTGAGGAAGCTGTCATTTCCAAGTCTGCAGTACAGTGAAAGGCATCAAGTCGGGACCTTGTCTGCCCTGTCCTCCCAAGCTGTGAGCTCATTCTTCCTGAAGGACAACATCTTCTCTGACGCAAGTCCAGTCGACCCCCACTACGCCTTTTGAGATCATCCCAACGTTTCTTGACTTCACGCAAAGTTCTGCGGACACGGGAGACAGCATTGACTTTTTCCTGGATGCCTGCCCAGATCCTTTCACGTTCTCGACGTCGCAGCCGACCGTTCTGACTAAACAGCTCTGCTTCAAAGCGTGTCACTTCACTCACCAGGACCTCCAACTCTGCTCCACTGAAACGAGATTTCCTCTTTCCTGAGCCATCATTACCAATATGATCTGAAAATACCAGAGTGTGTGGATTATTGTTGCTAGATGTTATAAAATAAAAAAAAATACATAAAGCAAGTCTCCTACAGAGTCAACAGTTTAACCGACATTTCCCTAATACAAATACAGTGTTATTGGCAAATACAGTGACACAGTTTTGTAAAAAATAAGCTAGTTTTTCTGTTTCTTTTTGGCTTTAGAGAAAAACAGCAGGTACAGCTACACATCCTGACAAATATTTGCCATTATTCCTTAGTTGTGTTTGTAAGTTGCAAAAAAGGTAAAAATAAGCCTTTTCCTTTGACGGTATTTGACAAACACCAACATGGCTGGCAACACTGGCTTCAGAATACAGACTGGAAAAGTAGAAATCTGTGCAAAATTTTTTAACTTCTTATACACTAATTGCAGTTTATCACAGGTCAGAAAGAAGGTCCCGGAAGCCCTGATCATATTCAATGTTAATTCAACACAAACCAAAAATACGTTTTTGGTCTTTTCTTAAATGTCCATAAATATAATCACTGGGTAAATTTTATTTGGGAAAATTACTGCAGCTCTTACATAAAAATAACCAGTCGCACTTTTAAGAGGGGTGGCTACTTTACTGTTTAACTATTTGGAATATTTATTCCAAACTTGCTAGGCAAAAATACTAATGGGAAATTATTTTTATTGTATTGCAAAGGATGAAAAGCTAAGGATGATTTACCAACTCCAAACAACTATTGTCTTCACAATTCCCTAATATTAATAATACCTGCTCCTTTCAGAAAAAAATATACTTTGAGAAATACTACTTAAAATACACAAGGATATATTAACTCATAAACTTTAATGAATTTAGGCTTTTAAAATTGTAGTCATGCAATATCAGCACTCCCCTCATTTTATCTGCTGTTAATTCTTTTACCCATCTGCTCTTCTTAGAAATATAATACACGGTTTTTCCTTACTTTGCTCCAAATGTGATGGTACTGCACGACTTTCAAGCATGTAACCAGGCTCCACCACACTGGGGTGAACTACCACAACATTGAATGGCAATGCGCCTCTCCCAATGGTATTCCCAACCTCAGTGTCTTCTCCTTTGACAAAGGCTCCAACTGTTCCATGACTGCTGTCTCCAAAAGCATCCTGATCCATGCCTGGAGATTCCACTTTGATATGTACAGGAGATGACCGCTCATGAAGATGTCCCTCTAGATTATAATTAGACATGGCTGTAAGAAACCAAGAAAGGGATTACAATGGAATGTACCATATCTTTGTTGCTTTCCAAACAGTAAAAAAGTAGTGTAAATAATTAAAAATGAGAAGTTTTGTAATGTAGCTGTTTAAATATTGCTCTTGCAACCATATTAGTTGCAATACAATACAGCTTGAAATATATAGGAAAGTCAATTGTAATCAAGTGTGAGCCACACATTTAGATTCTCATGAAGAATTAACAGAAATCTAGATATAGCTAATAAAGTAGCATTAATCAATAGAAGTGCTTGAATAAACTACGTTTCATAAAATGCTGAAGTTCACCATGGAACTGTTTATTTTGAAATTGTTTACTTTTTACAGTAAACACACCAAAGCTATATTTAATTTGAAACAATAAAATAAGGAAATGAGGCTCAAATCATTTTATCTTCTTTAGTATAAAAAACATTGTCATGACAAAAATACATCATAACAATACATGAGTCAAGATGCATTAATAATTTTGATTTTATTATGTTTTGTAAGGATGAAATCAAATCCCAGTGGGTAAAATGTGTGATTCTGTTAAACTTACTAAGCAAATTCCTTCAATCAATTCATCCTTATTATTTTATTTTTTCATTGTGTACATGGATTTCAATTATTAACAGTCTGCACTGAAAGCCTGAGGATACTGGTAGGACATATTGGAATATATGGGTGGTACCTCGAAAAATGAGCAATAACATGGTGGGGCTCTCATATGAGCAAATAAATTATGCTGTGTTTATTATATATATATATTAGCAAAATACCCGCGCTTCACAGTGGAGAAGTA
Organism: Polypterus bichir lapradei; assembly: GCA_026402145.1. NCBI lineage: Eukaryota > Metazoa > Chordata > Cladistia > Polypteriformes > Polypteridae > Polypterus > Polypterus bichir. Next base: position 22,616,554 of record JANRMT010062827.1, read on the forward strand.
GTGTGTTAAAGAAGTTTTGAAAAAGAAAAGGAAACATTTTAAAAATAATGTAACATGATTGTCAATGTAATTGTTTTGTGATTGTTATGAGTGTTGCTGTCATCAAGGATTTGATTATCAGTATTTCTTTCAATCAGGTTCGTATTTGGAGGATGTGTTGTGTTGAAGTTACATTCCGTGTTTGTCAACCGTTGTAAAGATAACAGGTTTCATTCATCGAAGTGTTCACTAACCAAATTGGTACTCGTGAATCTAAGATGTTTAACAGGCAATCCTGGTGTTAAGTTGTGGATTTGCCTGCGAATATTTAGCGGCAGCGTGTCTATGAACTTAATTTAAACTTAAGCTTTACACTTTGCTTTCCTATTGATATGTCTACAAAGGCTTTTTCAGCTTCAGAGGGTTGTTTCTTTCTTACTGCATCAATAAACAGCTCGTCTTCCTCTTTATCTGAGACATCACACACTGCATGCACGGCTTTACCTTTCCCAGTCCTGCAAACTTTAGCGAAGTGGTTCAATTTACCACATTTTTTACACTGTCTTCCTTTAGCTGGACATTAACTTTTTCCACCGTGTGCTTTGTTTCCACAGTAGCTGCACTTATGAATGTTTGTATACGTCACTTGCTTCATATTCTTTTGCTGCCTTCTCAATTGTGTAATGCGTTTTTTGTTCAGCGCTCTTTGGAGCTCTTGCTTGTTCTCTGCTCTTGTCAGTTCACGTGAGCGGCTCGGAGTACATGCATCGGAGGTTCTCAGCTGTGCTTGTGCTATCTCGTGCAATCTTGCGATGTCCACGTGTTTATTTAATGTTAGCTCAGACCCGGCACTTAAAAGTTTCTCTCGCACTTTTGCTGAGTTTGTGCCAAACACTATTCTATCCCTGACCATCTCATCTTCGTTTGCATAAGCACAGTCCTTCACCAGCAATTTTAACTCTGTTACAAAGTGATCAAAAGTCTCATTTATACCTTGCGTCTTCTCACTAAACTTGTATCTCGCGAATATTGTATTTGTCTTAGGCATGTCAAATGCCTCGTAGCGGTAGCGTGTCTATTGGATTGCTGCTGACGGACAGCCTTATATGGGCAGGCACTCAATTACGTGGGAGGCGTGCGTATGGGGGAAGCAATATAGGCAGGCAGCCAACTACGTGGGAGGCGTGGTGATGGGTGACGTAACTCCGTCTCACACAGCGACTGAGCTGCAGGCTATGGCCGTATATATGTACGTAAGTAGGATTCAGTTATGACCATTACGCGTAGAATTTCGAAATGAAAACTGCTTAACTTTTGTAAGTAAGATGTAAGGAATGAGCCTGCCAAATTTCAGCCTTCTACCTACACGGGAAGTTGGAGAATTAGTGATGAGTGAGTCAGTCAGTCAGTCAGTGAGTCAGTGAGGGCTTTGCCTTTTATTAGTGTATATATATATATATAGGCATGCGGCTGGGGGCTTACGCCTCCTCCAGACCATGCAGGGATGACCACCTTGGTGGCTGTCCAACGGGGACCACGGGTACAGAGCTTTGAAGCTCAGCCCTGTAGGGGCCTGGGGGTGCCCCAATGTCTACGGAGCCCTGGACCTCAGCACTTCTGCCACACCCAGAAGTGCTGGGGTGAAGAGGATCAGGGACACCCAGAGTGCTTCCGGGTGCAGAGCCGGTACTTCCGCCATACTGGGGAGTGCCAGTGGAAGATTGTCGGGAGGCACCTGGAGCACATCCGGGTGATTATAAAAGGGGCCGCCTCCATCCGTTCTATGGCTGGAGTCGGGTGGAAGAGGACAGAGCTCAGAGGAGAAGAGTGGAGGCGGACCAGAAGAGAGAAGAGACATTGTGAGGCCTGGACTTTGGGGTGATTGGTGCTGCGGCACTGGGTTTGTGCGTGTTTCAATAGTTGTATATATTGTAAATAAACATGTGGTGGTGCATATAATCATGTCTACCTGTCTGTGTCCAGGCTGCTTACCACTATATATATATATATATATATGTATGTATGTATGTTAAGTATTTATGTATGTATGTACCTATATGTATGTATGTACCTATACGTATACATACAGTGCATCCGGAAAGTATTCGCAGCGCATCACTTTTTCCACATTTTGTTATATTACAGCCTTATTCCAAAATGGATTAAATTAATTTTTTTCCTCACAATTCTACACACAACACACCCATAATGACAACGTGAAAAAAGTTTACTTGAGGTTTTTGCTAATTTATTAAAAATAAAAAAACTGAGAAATCACATGTACATAAGTATTCACAGCCTTTGCTCAATACTTTGTCGATACACCTTTGGCAGCAATTGCAGCCTCAAGTCTTTTTGAATATGATGTCACAAGCTTGGCACACCTATCCTTGGCCAGTTTCGCCCATTCCTCTTTGCAGCACCTCTCAAGCTCCATCAGGTTGGATGGGAAGCGTCGGTGCACAGCCATTTTAAGATCTCTTCAGAGATGTTCAATCGGATTCAAGTCTGGGCTCTGGTTGGGCCACTCAAGGACATTCACAGAGTTGTCCTGAAGCCACTCCTTTGATATCTTGGCTGTGTGCTTAGGGTTGTTATCCTGCTGCAAGATTAACCGTTGCCCCAGTCTGAAGTCAAAAGCGCTCTGGAGCAGATTTTCATCCAGGATGTCTCTGTACATTGCTGCAGTCATCTTTCCCTTTATCCTGACAAGTCTCCCAGTTCCTGCCGCTGAAAAACATCCCCACAGCATGATGCTGCCACTACCATGCTTCACTGTAGGGATGGTATTGGCCTGGTGATGAGCGGTGCCTGGTTTCCTCCAAACGTGATGCCTGGCATTCACACCAAAGAGTTCAATCTTTGTCTCATCAGACCAGAGAATTTTGCTTCTCATGGTCTGATAGTCCTTCAGGTGCCTTTTGGCAAACTCCAGGCAGGCTGCCATGTGCCTTTAACTAAGGAGTGGCTTCCGTCTGGCCACTCTACCATACAGGCATGATTGGTGGATTGCTGCAGAGCTGGTTGTCCTTCTGGAAGGTTCTCCTCACTCCACAGAGGACCTCTGGAGCTCTGACAGAGTGACCATCGGGTTCTTGGTCACCTCCCTGACTAAGGCCCTTCTTCCCCGATCACTCAGTTTAGATGGCCAGCCAGCACTAGTAACAGTCCTGGTGGTTTTGAACTTCTTCCACTTACGGATGATGGAGGCCACTGTGCTCACTGGGACCTTCAAAGCAGCAGAAATTTTTCTGTAACCTTCCCCATCCTGTCTCGGAGGTCTACAGACAATTCCTTTGACTTCATGCTTGGTTTGTGCTCTGACATGAACTGTCAACTGTGGGACCTTATATAGACAGGTGTGTGCCTTTCCAAATCATGTCCAATCAACTGAATTTACCACAGGCGGACTCCAATTAAGCTGCAGGAACATCTCAAGGATGATCAGGGGAAACAGGACGCACCTGAGCTCAATTTTGAGCTTCATGGCAAAGGCTGTGAATACTTACGTACATGTGCTTACTCAGTTTTTTTATTTTTAATAAATTTGCAAAAACCTGAAATAAACTTTTTTCAAGTTGTCATTATGGGTGTTGTGTGTAAAATTCTGAGGAAAAAAATGAATTTAATCCATTTTGGAATAAGGCTGTAACATAACAAAATGTGGAAAAAGTGATGCACTGTGAATGCTTTCCGGATGCACTGTATACATATAATTTATAGAAAATGAAATTAAAATTCTAAGGCCTGCATGTATGAAGTCCATGACATCTGAACAACATTAAAGACTTTTATAAAGTGCTGTGAAAATGAATTTCCCCTTCCCAATTTGTAATAACAGAAACAAAAATCAGGAAGGAGGGCATAAATCTTGTACATATGGCTGCACATGACTAACATCACTGATAAGTTTGCTGATGATACATCTGAGATTGGTCTGATGTCCAACAACAATGACCAGGTTTATCTGGATGAAGTGGAGAGTCTGTCACACCTGAATATCAGCAAGACAAAGGCACTGATTGTTGAGTCTGGGTGAAACAAACCGAGGCTCTGCTATCTTCTCAGTATTAACAACACTCAGGTGGAGAGGGTGGACAGTTTCAGATATCTTGGTGTTCAAATCACAGATGACCTCACCTAGTCAAAGCACATTGACACCTTGGTGTAGAAGGCACAACAAGAACTTTACCACCTCAAAAGCCTCAGGGATTTTATGCTGCCCTCCCAGATACTAAAAATTTCTATGTATCCAACATCGAAGGCATCCTAACAGGAAGTATTACTGCCTGGTTTGAAAACTACTTGCAGCAAGAACACAAGTCTCTGGGGGGTGTTCACTCCCTAACCTCTGAAAAATCTACACCAAGCAATGTTGGACCAGGGCAAAACAAATTATGAGAGATACCAGTCATCTCAATAATGGCCTCTTCTCTGTGCTACAGTCAGGAAAATGCTACCGCTGCCTGAATACCAGTTCAGAGAGAGTGAGGAGGAGTTTCTGTCCACGGTCCACACATATCCAAAATGAGGATAGTGCCTAAAGTGATTCCTTATTGTCAATTCTCATATGCTTATATTGAATAATTTATTTATGTATTATATATTTTCACAATATTAATATAATGACACTATTACTGCATTTGTATATATAATACATGCATAGCTGTGTATTTATTCTTCATTGTCTTTTTATATTCTTATTCCAAAGCACAGTCTTGGAGTTCAATAGTTCAGCCACACCACATGCACTTCTGAACAGGTCATCCATCTAAAGCTAAGCATGTTCAGGCCTGGCCACTACTTGGATGAGAGATCATCTAGAAAAAGCTTGGGTTGTTGCTGGAAGACAGGTTGGTGAGGCCTGTAAGGAGTCATTACCCTGTGGTCTGAATGTTGATCCCAGTGCCCCAGAGTGCAGTGATCGGGACACTGTGCTATAAAAATGATGCCATCATTTAGGTGAGACCTAAAATCCGAGGACCTGACTCTCTATGGTCATAAAAGATCTGATCCTTGGGCCTCCTTCATAAACAGCAGGGTGTACCCCGATGTCCTGGTGAAAACTGATCTCCATTGCCTGGTTATTCCGGCCCCTTAATCACCCCCTGTCTCTGACTAGCTATATGTTTCACTACTTCACCACCTAATACCTAATGTGTGGTGAGCGTACTGGTACAAAAATGGCTGCTGTTGCATTATCTTGGAGTCTGCTACACATTCGTGGTGGTTGAAGTGGCTTCTCAACCACTATGTAAAGCACTTCGAGTAGCAAGAAAGGTGTAATATAAATTTAAAGAGTTATTATTATTAACTAAGCATTTCCCTTGTATATAACTGTATATATAAAATTGGATATGTGTTGCATACTGTTTGATTCTGAAATCCTGATAAGTTCTAATAATCTACTTTTAGAAAAAGAATAATTAAGTGGTGACTATGTAACCCCATATCATTTCTTTTTTTTTTAAATAGCCTTTTTCCCTTGTTCTATGTCACACATATGCATCCAAGGGTCACCTTTCAAGCTTATCAGATGTAAGTGCCACTAGATGACAGGTGCTCCCTGTCATTGATGGTACCATTTCTTTTTACACCCATAGCCCCAAGAAGATGCTCAATTAGGGCAACTGACTTCACCCCTCCCAGTTCAAGGACTATAAGACCAAGACACTCCCAGAAGGAGGTGTCTTATTTTGGGAAGAGCATAAAGCCAGACAGAGCTCCCATCTAAGTAATGACTGCTCTTCAGAGATACCTGGCCATTTATTTTAGGAGGCCCTACATCCAAACAACTGTCCTTTTTGTTCTTTTATGTGCCATTAGACATTTGCTTGATTTGTGTTGCTGGTACTGTTGTTAAAAGGGGAAACCGATTGGCGCCCTCACATATTTTTTGGACTTGTGTGTTTCCTTGCTTCATCACATCTTGTAGAGCATTTTTGCAGCTCAAAACACATACACTTCATGTTAATGAAACTCTTACAGGATGTCTGTGAACGCTGTCTCTTTAGGATGAAAAGAATGAGGGTTTTCGCATGGGGTTTCTTCAGTGTAAAATTCTTAAGGCCCAGCTGTGTGTGATAAATAGAAAGAGGGCCACCCTTATATGAGATGCATGCTTCTTGGTTTTCTTGTTTCTCTTTGATTATATCAGATTATGTTTAGACACAACATTCAAAATCTGCCTTTGCATGAGGATTAAGTCAGTCATCAGGTGATCTTGTCATCTGTTAAGAAAGAGAGTTATAGCAGCCACTTCATCTGTCTGAAAGGGAGGATGAAGCAAAGTCATAATGGGACTTTTTACATTTCAAATTAAAAAGGCCGTACATTTTCCCATGACAACGGAAGCCACTTAATCAAAAATACAAATAGGCTGTTCCTGAAAATAAAGTGCAAAGAAAAGATGTCACTCAATGTTGCATTTTGTGCAGACAATAATGAAAAAAATTGCAATTTACAATTTAATACCACTTTGAATATTCAAATGACCATCGTTTGTAGCTTACTAGAGAAGTTCACTTTCATTAGCTTCTAGCTAAGTGTTTCATATCAGATGTTTCCTCCCTTTAACACTGCAAACACCAAAATGAATGAAACTGTTTAACCTAAATATGGAATGAGCATTTTTTAATTGAATGTAGCCATTACAATGTTTGCTGTTGCCATCACTTCTCTTACAGTATACAGAATATTGACTTACAGGCTATATCTGTTCTCACAGAAGGGAAGAAAATATTCAGTACATCATCATTGTAACTCTTTCTTTTCAATTCATGTCCAAGGTCTTTGAAATTCCAGCTTACAAAGTTTAATAAAAGATTTTTTTTTTTAAATTATATTAATTAATTAATTAATTTGTTACCTGGGTCATTCTATCAACACTCTCACAATTTAAAAAAAATGTTGATGCTACAAGGATTTCAAACAATTTAAAACATTCCCCCTTCATTTGTATAGTTGATAGATGACCAAAAATAATATTTTACTTTTTTTTCCCCCCTATCTTGCTCCCATAGATGATATGTTGCTTTCTGACAATGTCTGGGCATGCGAGTGAAAAAAAAACAAGATTCAGGCCTTTAATGACCTCTTGGACACATCCATCAGCAGTGTGTCTATCTGCGGAGAGAGTGTCAACCTTGTTGAGAGGTTTACTTACCTCGGCAGTGACCTTCACGTCTCTAGTGACTTTTCCTATGAAGTCAGCAGATGAATTGGGAAAGCATGAGGGGTTATGAAGTCACGGGAAAGGGGTGTGTGGCACTCCTGATATACAGGTATATGCAAATGGACAAAGGTCCAAGTCTTTAGAGTCCTGGTGCATCCTATGTTGCTATATGGTTGTAAGACATGGACACTGTCCAATGAAATGAGACAAAGAGTGTACTCCTTTGGTACTGTGTCTCTTTGGAGAATCCTTGGGTACTGCTGGTTTAACTTTGTGTCAAACGAGCGGTTGCTCATGGAGTCCTGAATGAGGCATGTTACCTGCATTGTGAGGAAGCGTCAGTTACAGCACTATGACCATGTGGCGTGATTCCCAAAGGGTGAGGACCCAAGTAGCTGGACCAGGTCAAGGGTAGGCCCACGTAACACATGGCAGCGGCAGATAGACGGTCATTTCCAGAGGTTGGGACTGGACTGCAAGTCTGCCTGGCGGGATATCAACCAGGATCCTGAGCTGTTTCGTCATGTGGTGGGTGCTGCAACACGCTGTACCAGTGCTTGTTCCCTAACCTGACCTGACCTGCTCCCCATTAGCCCCCTTCACATATGATGGCTTCAGCATTTTTAGCATTCAGAAAGCTTTGTAAGATGTTAGATATCTCCTGAACTAATAAAGACATTTACATAAAAAGATATCCAATATCCAAAAAGGTATTTTTTTCTCATCGTAAGCCAAGGTTCCTCGGCGGGCTGGCGCCCTCCCGGGGTTTGTTTCCTGCCTTGCGCCCTGTGTTGGCTGGAATTGGCTCCAGCAGACACCCGTGACCCTGTAGTTAGGATATAGCGGGTTGGATAATGGATGGATGGATAAACCCAAGGATTCTTTACACTGACCACATACTCTGCTGAAATTAATCACATACTTTTCTTTAAAGTCTTTTAAATATTGAAGACAAAGATATTAATTTTTACCGTGTGATTTTTTAAGCAGCACAGAAAAGGTACATAAAGTTGTTATTCATAATAGAGATCTTGTTACATGAAAAAAAAAATTGTGAAAATGGCTACTCCGTGGATTTCTACTCTTCCAAAGTTGAGAAAAATATAATTTTCACAATTTATGAGATCTCATCTCTCTGGTGGGCAAAAAAAAAAAATCAGATTTCTTTATGTACACCGTCATCTGTATTATATTAGTCCACCCACCACAAATGGTGTGTTCAGCCTAGCTTTTTAGAGATATTGGAACTGATAAGTCATAAAAAAACTTTTGGTTATCGATATATACATGATATTGTTTTAAACAAGTAATAGCATATAATAGTCAATAGCCTTAAAAAACATATGAATACGCAGACTCTACAAAAGGTATGTAAACAAAGTGTTTAGACTACTGAGTGAATCTCATTAAGATTTTCTTCCTATTTGTATATTTTGCAAGAACATGGAGTTCACAACTCGAAAACTACAGTTTTTTGGCCACCAATCAAGTATACAAATCAATGGGCAAAATTCCACATTTTAAAAAAAAAAAAAAATCATCATGCAGCACACTATTTACATGAACCTTGATGGAATGACCTGCCTGTTTTTTTTTTATTTATTTTCGATTATTCCTAATTGTTGAAAAGTTTAAAATTCTGAACCTTCCGCTATGTGATTCAGGATAAAAGTGACTGAGAAGAGCTCCCTGCCTCATTATGTCTCCTCTGACACCTACACTGTAAAATCATCAATCCATTCTTCCAGCAGCTTCATTTCATAATCTGATTATGGTTTATAAACAATTGTACTGTAAATATGTACTTGTACATCATTTTGTGATATTACTCAATATAAAAGCCCCTATAAAAAATGCGATTTACCACCAGACAAATTATGAGCAGATGCAAGTACAAGTTGTTATTTAATGTGTGTTCAAAAACGAAGCCTAAATGAAATAGCTGGAATGAAAACAAGAGAATAAAAATATACACAGTTATCTACATGATGTCTGACCTTAACTTAATCTCCAAGGAAAAGTAATACACTATTCATAAAATATAACGCTAAAGACTGATATCAAAAGTAACTCATTTTAATGATAAAAAGTATGCCCGTACATAAAGAAAAACAAGACCTTGGAATGAACAGAATCAACAGCCAAATTCAACTAAACCCGGAATTCGATGTTTAAAAAACACTGCCTTAGGTGCTATTCAATAAACCTTGAGCAAAACTAGGCAATGTGTCAAGCTACAACGACAGGTCGCACTTTCTTTCTTTTCCAAGACCAGAGGTACCGTATAATGCTATTCTCTAGTCTTAAAACATTAAACTTAATTTTGCTCAAGTCCTCCTTATCATCTTTAGAAAGTGGATAGATTTTATTTTTTCTCAGTAAATACGTAAGTACTCACCCATGTGTCTCGTTTGAATTCCTTTTCAGGCGTGTTCAGTGCATCCTTCTGTTATTTATTATAGAAATGTTACGTTCAACTTGCCGTCTGACCAAGGATAAGTTACGTCTGGTTTAAAAATTCATCAGTAAGGCAGTGAATGTTCTTCCGCAACCGATGGTGCGAGTTTTCCTCTGATTTATATAAAATACAGGAATCTGCAACTAAATGGACATATAGTCAGTGGGTGACATGGCTAGTATGATCCAACATAACTGGATGAATTGGAAATTAAATACTGTACTCAGAACTGACAAGTGATGGTTGGATCGAAAGCACTGAACACTCATTTGAATCAGCAACGTCAAATGAGCAGGAAGTACAAGAGTGTCTTGTCGGACTTTATTTTTGTTTTCTAAAAATCCGTCAGTCGGGCCCTGTCCTGCCTACCGATACGGCATCATCGCCTATCGCCTGGGGAAGCATGTGGACAGTACCACCGGTCAACACTAACGGAAAAGACACTTATCGAGCCTTGTGCTAAGCCGATCATTTCTTTTAAGTGCTAGTTTTTAATCGGATTAATGTCTATATCTTTGTACAGGAGGACATTTTTTAATGACAGAGAGATTACAAATAGTGTATGTCTGCTATTTACGCAGCCTATAAAACACACAGCACTTGCGTTGTTTTATGAAGTGTCGTACCACTAAACATTGCTGGATACGTGAATGGCGCTGGGCGCCTGTCACACACTTGTCACATCCAGAAACGTCAGGCCTACTCATAAAAGCCCAATATGTCACGGTAGACACTTACCTGGCCACCCGAACAGCATACATAAGCCAGCACCCTTTGCAGGTTTCGCGACGTGAAGCTGTTTGAACAAGACGAAAAGATGCGACGCTGTGCTGTGACGTCACAAGGTGGCGATGGGGAGGGTGCTGTTAGCGCGTGGGACTGCAGCGCGCTCCGGGGCCTCGAGCCAAACGCGCCACTGCGTGCAGCGAGGTTAGCGCGCGTCACACACTCTGTCCAAAACAGGCCTCTGGCTGTCGTCTTTTATGATGCACTGGCGACTTTGCCAGCACCGCACACCTGGTGCAGATTGCCATTGGTGCCTGACAGGAAAAAGCTGCACTACTGGACTCGGTCCTGGAGGGGGCGCTGTAGCTTCAGACTTTCGTTGCAGCCGCCCAAGCAACACTCGGCAAGCACTAGTCTTGTCGAAGAACGGTAACCCGTTTGACGGCAAGTGAAGAAGGCTCTATTGGTCATTTATGTAAGTGCCTTAAACATTCGTTCGTCTAAAAAAAGATGCGAAAATTATAACTTTTTTAACAAGCCAATAAAACTCAACACTTTCTTTGACGAGCCTTCAGAAATTAGCATCTGTTCTATGGCCCTGTTCCTCAAATAAAGGAAGCAACCCAAGACAGCGTACTTCACATGCGAAGTTCAGATTTTGTAGGCAGTAACTAAAACCATATGTACAGTAAATAAATGGTAAGCATTTATGTATTGTATGCTTTTGTTTTAAATGTTATTATCATCGTTCAACTATGATAGAATACATTAAAAAGTACAGTATGAAAGTGACCAAAAGTAAATGAATCCATTCATAACATTTAAAAAAAAAATGTAAAGTCAGTTTGTCACTTTGAGGAGACTGAATTACTAGCAAAATAAATTGTAATCCTTACAACAATTCAACATTAAATAAAAAATATATATATTTTAAATAAAATATATATATATATAAAAACTATAGCCCCGGGACTGTAATGGCCTAGTAGCTTAAAAATGTTAAGTGAAACATCTACCCATCCATTTTCGTAGCCCACGGTCACATACGTGTGTATAGAGATCATCTGCAAGACTCTCAAAATTTATCAGTACCACACCGCGGCAGGAGGGAGTGCTGCTGCTAACAATTGCTCCTTCCTACGCCACGGCTCCGACCGTTCTCCCGAAGACGACACCAAACCCCGCCTCTTCCAGGCTCGGTCCCATATATGCCGGCGATCCGTTGAAAGTAGGTTGTCATTTGAACCCTTGAATGAATTTAAATTTCTGTCGACAAGAACATCGGTGAAACTTGGATCAGTGCCTCGATTCTTGCCACCTACTTCATTAAACAGAGTTTCACTAGGTTGGTGCCCAAACTGTTTGCACCTGTGCGTCTCACATTTGTCACACTGTTTATCCAGCATAGGGTCACAAAGAAGAAAGAGCACAAGGCAGTTACGATCCCTGGACAGGGCACCAGACCATCGCAGGGTGAAAACATACACAAGTGTGCGCACACACACGGGCAGTTTAACAATGCTAATTCACCTAACCTGCATAAAGAGAGAATTGCCTGACAATTTATATTGTGTATTTTTAATTAAAATGTTTTCTGTATATTCTTAGCATCTACATATTCTATTTTAATATAGCAAATAATACAATTTTTTAAATATAAAAATTCTTACTTCTGAACCTGGTTAATTTCATGACTAGTAATATTTGGTTGCTGAAAGATGAGAGTCTGCCGCAGTAATTGACATTTCAACAAAGCAGCTATCATGGTGTTGGGGAGGAAAATAAACAAGTAAGCCTTTCTAAAAATACATCTTCACTGGCATATTGATTGTTTAGTATCTTATACAGAGACATTACAGTTGCACATTTATATTAAAAATACACACAACTTAAACAATACATCTTAAAAATATGCATTTAATGAAGAACTGTATCAGTGTGCCTCTACTGTACAAAAGGTAATAATATGCTAAAAATGTATTTACATTGAAAACTTAAGAAAGAAAGTTACACATCGGAAATGTCCTGTCATAGACAAAGGAATACCTTCTTTTTAATTTTTGCTGAGCGGAAATAATATTTGCCTATCTCATCTTAAGTGTTATTATATGTAAAGGAAAATGCATTTTTGTAGAGTATTGAAGCAGAACATACAAGAAAAAAGTTACATATCTGAAAGTTGGAATGCATTAGGGGAAGACATCTTAGAACAACTAAGAAAATGGTGCTTAACAATTTCCAAGAATGTATAATTTTTTCCTTAATATTTGTACAGGGTTGTGATTTTATATTTCATGTTCTTTTACATTGTCAAAACATTATAGACAATGCTTTTATATTCTAATTTAAAACTGAAGAAATAATAAGTTTTTTTTTCTTGTACTTAAATTTTTGACCTTTGAAAAAGCTTTTTAACTAGAGACAGGTGATGTGCTAGTAAAGGCAAAAGACAGAAGCTAAACTAGCAAAAATAAAAGTCACTTGCGCAGAAAAGGCAGTCCAACAAGATGAACTTTAAATGGCAAATTGAAAGTTTTTTTGACTTCCCAGGCACACAATCAAAGCTCTTGCACCATTGGTTATCTTTGTGCATGCTCATCTCATAGATATGTACTGATATCATTTGTCAGAGTGCCATTGTAGAAAGAGGAGCTTGGGGTGTTCACCTTGGTGCTGGCAAACTTTAAAACACATAAGCTTAATGTGAAAGTACTCTATCATTCTATTAACTTAAACTAATGAATCAGGAAGGAGGAGAAGTAGAAAGAAGACAACCATGCAGAAATATGGCCTTAAACTGAATGCCGCACACATTTTAAGTGTGTTGGTCTGTGTCAGTGGCGCAGTGGTAGTGCTGCTGCCTTGCAGTTAGGAGACCTGGGTTTGCTTCCCGGGTCCTCCCTGCGTGGAGTTTGCATGTTCTCCCTGTGTCTGCGTGGGTTTCCTCCGGGCGCTCCGGTTTCCGTCCAAAGACATGCAGGTTAGGTGGATTGGCGATTCTAAATTGGCCCTAGTGTGTGTGGGTGTCCTGCGGTGGGTTAGCACCCTGCCCGGGATTGGTTCCTGCCTTGTTGGCTGGGATTGGTTCCAGGTGACCCTGTGCTTGGATTCAGTGAGTTGGAAAATGGATGGATGGATGGTCTGCGTCATCTATGATAGCTCCTCAAATAGCTAAAATATATAATTGATTTGTAACACCCTTTTATTTATTTTTTTGGCAGATTATAAATTTAACATTCTCAGCTATTTCTAATGACTGAATACAAGTTTATCTCCTGCTCCACTTGCTTGCATTTAGCATTTGCTTGATCCTGCTGCCTGGTGTGTAAATGAATAAAGAGAATGCATTCTGTAATAAAGGAAGTCATTTCTGGGTGCCGATTGGATAAGTAGGCCCACCTCCTAGTGCACTGTGACTTCTGGGCTGTTTCTACTGAACTTCCAGGCCAGTTATAAAAAAAAAAACTAGAGGTGAAGGACATCCAATATGTGTGGATCTACATAACCAAGAATCAGGGTGTTAGAATAAAATCCTTTTGAACAGAATCACACTAAAACTGTTCAATAATAGAACAGTACTTTTTTTAAAAAACTGCCCAGTACATGGATGTATATTAGTTTATTCACCATTACAAAGTTGTTAAAATAAACATCGATGTTTAACTTATTCATTTACTTTTTATTAAAACAAAGACAACATATTATTTTTTCCTGCCACAGAATTGGAACACAAGTCACTGTTTTCCAGCACAAGACACCTGGCCGTCTACCTAGAGTAGTAACTTAAGTCTGCAATGAATCACTTTGCATGTACAGTACAGGGGAACATCTTTAACACACAACAGGATCTGACCTCAGTAAAACAGGCTTATCTATTCACAGAACCTTGACAAATACTAGAGTATGAAACTATTACTAATAAAGTTATTTCATATTACAAATATCAATGGTCTTAATTCATTTTAAGAACCTGCTTATTCTAATACTGGGTGGCAGGGTGCCATAACCTGGCACTGCAGCATCCAACTATAGATAAGGCACCAGCCTTATCACAGGTAACATTCCCACAAATACTCAAACTTACTCATATAGGATAAATTTAGAGTCTCCAGTCATTCCAGGGGTGGACAACTGCAGTCTTGGAAGGCCACAGTAGCTACAGCTTTTTGATCCAACCCAACTGCTTAATTAGAAACCAGTCCTTGTCAATGTCAGACCTTATTTAATTTAAGGGCTTGTTAATCAAGTAATGTTATCATGTCATAGACTGTTTATTTCCAAGGAAATCATTCAAATGTTCTGAAGCCTAAAAATGGATATTTCTCAGTCGGTCACATTTTTCTTGTTTTATTAAACCCAACAGTGCATGATGAATCCACACAGGTGTAAAATGGAAACAAGTTAGAGAACTGCTGGCTTCTTTGTCATTTGCATCTTATTGCTAATAAAGTGCCATTAAAAAACAGTGAATGTTTAGGACTGAAAAAAGCAATTAAGGGTGGGGAACCTTAACAAGCAAGACCACTAGAATGAAGCGTCAAAATGTCACTTGAACAATAAGTGCTTCATCAGCAACAATTGATTTCTCATTAAGAAACTGGGTTGGAACAAAAACATGCAGCCACTGTGGTCCACCAGGACCAATGCTGCCCACTCCTGAATCAACCTAAACTACACATCACTGGGATTAATTATAATAATTTGTACAATACTGAACAGTAATATCAGTTTGGCCTCAATCTGAACAATCACCACTTTCAGAAATGCCATATACTGTAAAATGCATATAAAAAGTGCTCATTTAAAAATAAACATTTGAAAGAAATTAACTCAATGCACTTCTGCTAGGTAAAGAAGTTGAGAGTCAAAAGTAAAAAACTCATTTCTTGTTTAGAAAAAGAAATTCCAATAATCAGTTAAACAAAATAACATAAGTGTTAGTAATAGTTATGGCCATTGAAACGCGTTAGGATGTAGTGCATAATCCATCAATTCATTTTTTCGAGTCTTTCTTGGCAGCATTAGACATGAGGCAGGATTCATCCATGACAACACTTAAGTATACATCATTAGCACGTGTACTAGGCCAATTCAGCTTTGCTAAGCTACAGTTAGGTCTGCAAGTATTTGGACATTAGCTTTTTTTACCAATTGGAGTTGAAGCTATATAATTAATGTGGGGCTAAAAATTCAGACTGCCAGCTTTAACTAGGTGATTTGTTTAGATATTACAGGAACATTTATATGTTGCCCCCTCATCTTTAAACGACTAAAGTAATTGGACAATTGACTGATAAACTGTTCCATGGCCGATTCCAAGTGTGGAATTTGAATTTGGAAGCTGTTGCAGTGAACACTCAATATGAGGTCCAAAGATCTGTAAATGCAAATGTTGTAAAGCAGGCCAATCGCAAGGCTGAGAAAACAAAACAAACCCATTAGAGCGATAGTGGAAACAGGAGTGGCCACATCAACAGTTTGGCACATTCTTAAAGAAGGAGCAACACTAAAAGGCCTCAATGACCACTGAAGGCCACTATGCTGGATGAGTACAGAATTGTTTAATTGGGAAGAAAAAAAAAACACTTCACAACATCTAGCCAAGTTAAGAACACTCTCCAGGAAGTGGACTGTCACTTTCAAAGTCTACAATCAAGATAAGACTTCATGAAAGTCAATTCAGAGTGTTTACCACAAGGTGCAAACCACTGGTAAGCTTCAAGAATAAGAAGGCCATAGACCTTATTATTCTTTGGACATATAAAACTAAGGTTAACATGTACCAGAATGATGGGAATAGTACAGAGAAGGATAGTAATGGCTCTTGATATGAAGCATACCAACTACATCATCTGTGAAACAGCAGTTTTGTGGCATGGTCATGTATGGCTGCAATGGACTAGGTCACTAGTGGTTATTGCTAATACTGTTGGCAGAAGAGAGAAGGAGGTTGGGAGCAAAGCAGGAGGATGAATTCTAAAGTGTACTATACTATCTGTTAAGATTTGGCCAAATACTGCAAAACTGATAAGATGGCATGTCACAGTACAGCTGAACAATGATCCAAAATATACTGCAAAAGCAACCCAAGCACATTTCAAGGGAAACAAGTGTAATATTCTTCAGTGGTTGAGCCATTCACTTGACTGCAACACAATATGAACATACAGTTCACTTGCTGAAGACAAAACTGAAGGAAGAATGACCATTGGAAAAGCAACCACAGAAGTAAAGGCCTAGGTAGGAACCCAGCATTTGGTGATGTCCATGGGGTCCACATTTCATGCAGTCATTGACTACAAAGGAGTTTCAGCCAAGTACTGAAAATGTTAATTAAATTTATGATTATTTTAGTTTGTCCAAATTCTCTTAAGCCTCTGAAAATAGGAGACAATGTATAAAAATGACTAATCCCTAAATGGCTCATACAAATTTTTTTCTTTAACACCTTGAATTAAAAGTTGAAAGTCTACACATCAATCACATTTTTATTGCTTCATTTCAAATCTACTGTAGTGGCATACAGAGCTAAAATTGTGAATATTGTTTCACTGTCCAAATACTTATGAACCTAACTATGTTTTCTTGCATGTTTTTGACCAGCAATCAGACATCACAATACTCTGAGGACATAAGAGAAAATGCAAATTCGACAGAAATTACCCCAACACGAAATGAACTGCAATCCAAGTGCTGCATGGCAACTACTTTATCAGGTTTTACACTCTCATCCATCTCCCCAAGAAAAGAAAATCATCCATTTGAGAACACCAATTACAAGGTGAATAATCACTTTATTAAACCAGTGTTCCATATATTGTATATATATATATTATAAAAAATTAACATTTGCAATATGCTACTCTCTAAGTCAGCTGTTTCTATAGCACAGAGAGGCAATTTTTTGAAACTGAATTTCACAATGGCCTCTAAACTGGTTTTATGGGGGGGGGGGGGGTATGCAGATCCCACTGCTAGTTCCTCTGTGCTTGTAGTCAGTGTCTGTTGCTGGTATAATATTACTGGTACTAGTCTGTAGGACACATACAGCTAAAAATTTCATGATGCTATGTACATGTCAATACATTTGAAAATTAGTTATTTTTTTACTTTTTACCCAAATCTGGGGATGTATATATCATTGAAGCACAAAACCAGTGCAAACCTTTTAGCCTGTGCAAGCAATTTTGTAAGTTTAAATTTCAAGTCTATCTTCCTACTGTGTGTTTCATAAATGGGGACCAACTTGACTTAAGCCACAATTTTAAAAGTACATGACAAAGGTAAAAAGGATAATATCAAAGTACTAAATACTGACATTGGATTTTCCACAAATTTTGTTCGAGGGAAGAATCAAATTATTTAATACAATGACTGAATCTGACTTGGTAAAAATAAGTAGATATGTGAAAAGCCCACCCAAGGATAGGTGTATATTTTCCTTTTGGTATTCTCCAGCAGCCCCCTATTTCACGATTAAAAGATCTTTTCTCTGTAAAGTCTTCCATATTGTATATTTTTTTCTTCAAGTTATTATCAGGACCACAGATCCAGCCAGTTTGGAGTTCCAGGGTGGTTCTTCTGTAGGTGCTCGCGCAATGTAACTTCTTGAATAAACCGCTCACCACAGACACTACAGCAGAAAGGCCGGGGTTGACCTTTTGGGGGTCGAGGTAGAATTTCACTGCAACCTGGAGGATGTTTAGTGTTCATATGCCTCTCTTTGGTTTTCAGATTACTGAATGTGATATGGCAGTGCAAACACTTATGCGAAGTGCTGGCGTTATCTGAAAAAGAAACAGAACAGCTAGACTGTAAAACATAGTCACTAATCATTAAAAACTGACTAATTCTTTTGCTTGTACATCCAAAATTTCACCCTTTCATTAAAAGTAGTACCTTGGAGATCATGAACTCTCAATTCAACAACATTCTAATGAGAAATCAAGCAAAATGACAAGATTACAATATGCAAGCTTTCTATGCAACTCAGGCCCCTTCTTCAGGCAAGATGTAAGGGGCCTGAGTTGCCCCGAAAGCTTTAATATTGAAATCTTTTTTGTTCTGCATATTGTAATCTTTTTAGTTAGCCAATAAAAGGTGTCATTTTGCTTGACTTCTCACTACATTCACAATGGCTAACACGGTACAACACCCTAGTACTACAAACAATATTCTAGAAACATTAGGTGAATGCAAAATAAGAAGTAGCACTGTGCTGTCTCTTGCCATTAAAATTATGTCACTTTTTTAATGTTTGAATGGCAGCTTGGGTAACATTGTAGACCTGACACATAAGCAAAGTATTTCAGCATACAGTATGTGGGGTTATCCAGGACACATACATTTATTTTTACATATTTTAGTACAGTCAACTCTTACCAAGTGTCTGAAACCTTAAATGTGGCCTTTCCACATGCTACACGGTTAGGCCACTCTGTATTTACTATGTGTCATAGAGGCATCCAGTGTGAGTAGGTAGCAAGAGCATCCTTTTGCCTGCTAAATTGCTATGGA
>JANRMT010062827.1:22635417-22671425 GCA_026402145.1 Polypterus bichir lapradei
GGGGGGGAGAGAGAAACTGTTGTGCAGGGTTCTTGCAGCTTACAGAGGAATGGCAATAGGCCTGGCCAAAATTATCATTTTTCAGATTATCATTTATCCAGTAGACGTCACTAATGCTTTCTACAGAAAAAAAGCACTTTACTACCTCACATGAAATGGTGTATGCACCTCCAATCGGTTAGTGACAGACACTTAAATCAGATGTATGGACTTACTATGGATTCGAACAGTGTGTCGGTAAAAAATGACTGGGTAAAAGCAAAGCCATATGTAAGCTGTGCAACTCAGAAGTTACATATTGTTATAATACAACAAATTTGAGAAATTATTTATCCCATCATCACCCATAAACATATTCTCAGTCAACATCCAAACAAGTAATAGCCTAAACATTCTGCACTAAAAATGGCGTTTAGCTGCAAGCTTTCATTTAATTTGCTTTGTGCCCAAAAAAACAAAGCAACGGAATCTATAATGGTTTTTATCTGTCAAGATATGAGCCTCTGCCATTGTTGAAAACTAGGGCTTCCAGCAAATGATATAGGTTTTAGAACCATGGCATACTATACCAACCAGAAAACAAATGAGTGAAGTTATTGTACCCAGGCTTTATGAAGATCTTAAGCAAAGCATCACCACGTCTCTCAGGCTAGTGGAGAGAGTAAACCTAACTTGTGACAACTGGGCATCTGGAGCTGCAGATTCCTAAATGACAATCGCATCACTACATTAAAAAACAACTGGGCACTTCTTGTGGGTGTGTTGCAGACAAGACAGCTACATGCCAATGACACTGGGAGCAACCTCACTGCCTATATACAGAGCTGCTTTCGACAACCTAGCTGCACTGGTACAAAAGTTTGTAACTCGCCTCACCCAGCCGAGCAAGCAGGCAACTGTTAGAATTTTCATAGCAATACAATACAATACAATACAGTTTATTTTTGTATAGCCCAAAATCACACAGGAAGTGCCACAATGGGCTTTAACAGGCCCTGCCTCTTGACAGCCCCCCAGCCTTGACTCTCTAAGAAGACAAGGAAAAACTCCCAAAAAAACCTTGTAGGGAAAAATGGAAGAAACCTCGGGAAAGGCAGTTCAAAGAGAGACCCCTTTCCAGGTAGGTTGGGCGTGCAGTGGGTGTCAAAAGAAGGGGTTCAATACAAAAGAAGGGGTTCAATACAAGAGCAGCCTGTGATAACCAAATTGAGCGTGTGTTCAATGCAGCTGTCGTGAAGTAGCTCCATAAGCTGTACCGCACAGATCACATTAGCAGCATTGTCAGTCACAATGGCTGATACTTTGTTTCTTATGTTCCATTCATCCAACACCACTGTCAACAGGCATCAGCTCTAGATCCTCATTTTAAAGCGCTTCCTTTTTTGTCTGAGGAGTACTGTGACAACACATTTCACAGACTGCTTAACTCCTCTGCTACACTTGAGCAACTGAAGATATATGTAACTTGTAGAATTATAGAAAGACAACAGTTTTCCCACTGCATCTTGAATTTTGACTAATTCAAGATTTTAAATGTTCTATAGGGAAAAACATTTGGCTAACAGTTTAGTTGAAGGGTGTCTACACGGAGATTCATAACATGAATAGGTACTGAGTAACACTTATTATTTAAGAAACACTATTTAATTATTTTACAATAATATTTGCAAGATGATATAGATGTTTTATAACACTGCACTGTAATAAAACAAGGAGCCCCCCCCAATATGTGTGGACTCTGATGTGTCAATGCATGTTTGTTAAATTATGGTGAATTTTGAATGAGTGCAGTGCCTTTGAAGCTTTTTTTTTTTTTTAAAAAGAGGAATATTATTTTGCTGTACACCTTACAAATATTAATGTTAACTGTTCGATACTAATCAACTATTACTTCTTACAGGTTTCCATGCTCATGCAGATGTTATGAAGTTGCTTTGTAGATACCCTTCAAATAAAGTGTCACTGAAGTTTGTCACATTATATTAATGTTCCTTATGCATGGTTAAGTAATCTCTAAAAAAGCAAGCACTTCAAGTAAATACATTTGTGAACACTAATTAAAATCAAAATAAAATCGATACTGAATCGAATTGGGACATCAGTGCTCATACCCAGGCCTAAATGCCAGCACTGACCCATAGAGTGTTAATACTGTGTACAATTAAAAAAGGGAAAAACAACACATGCCAAGGGAAATTATTCTTTAAATAAAATGGATGCAGTTATTTCCTTGTTATATTTAAGGGTTACTCCTTGTTAGGTCAGATATTATTGTTGTTAGGCAATGGCATTATTTGTCCAGCTCCTATTTTTATATTAAAAATGTGTAAATATCTGAACATAGCTGAACACTGGTTGACAGTTCATGGTGACACATATCTGTTTGTATTTTATGTACCTTTTTATGTGTTGTTATTAACATTTTTACTTTTTTGCTTGTATCTACAGACTGTGAAGGGCTCATGGCTCCTTCACAGTTGCTTAAAAGATGCAGCCTTTAAATGAAACACAGCCCTCCACAAAAATGGCATTTTCTGTGCACCCAAAGTGATACAGTCAAAAAGAAATGTACAACTGGGACACTTGATACTATCTGCAATGTATACATGAAATCCAGACAAATCTCTAATGCATGCTTAAACATGTGAAACACTGTTATTATAAAGTCAATTTTCATTATTCTCCTTTATACAAATTGAGGGACAATGAGTATATTTGTGCTTCATAAATGATTTAACTGAATGCACTAAATGTTGCATTGATGTATTCCCTCTTCATTATAATTATTTACTTAGCAGATGCTTCTATTCACAGCAACTTAAAAACCTGTATAAAATGAGTTAGAGTGTTTAATCAGGAAATGAAGTTAACAAACAACTCAAAGAAAAAAAATTTAAAGAAATCAGAAATGTACCATACGTGACACTTTTTAAAGCAATTTGCAGGTGGAAGGTAATATGACCTGATTTGAGTTTGTAGCATTGGATACTAGTTGAGTGCTGCGGACAGAAGCCAGTAGTCGAGGAATAACATGCAGGAATAAACTAAAAGTCCTTTTCCCCTTTCACAGGTGCAGAAAAAGTACAGGTAATGCAAGTAACCTTAATACTTATTTTTCACTACAACTAAAGATGCGTATTGATTAAGATAGTTAAACTTGCAGTGCAAACACTGAAAATGCCCCTTAACATGGTCATTTTAAAGCCTTTAAAAAAAATTTAAGGAAAATTAGAAATATGGACGTTATATTCCATTATGATTAATAAAACAGATAAGCATCTATCATAGCAAAGAAAAGTTGCCTAACAGTTTCAGCATAAAACAACATCAAATCAGGAATCCATAAACCAGAACTGGACTAGGAGCAGAGCAATACTTTTAGTGTGCAGAGGAAGCATTTTAAACTCTATTCTTATTATACTTGCTGACGAAAAAGTTGAGCAGGGTGGTAGAAACATCTGTTTTATTAATAAATACACAAAAAAATATATAAAAAGGCTAATCATGGAAGTGATGTCCAAAAATAGAACTTCAAAATATATCAGTACTACATAGTGTATGGTTAGTGTGAGGTAAAACAATTGTTCCTTTAAAATAGAATCGTCAGCTCTTGCCTTTGAATGACACTTTTTTCAAATACATTATAATTTTATTTTAAAAATGACACTTGATCTGACAATAAATAATATTATATATATATATGCACATGCACTGCCAGCCAATACATTTCTTAAAGATAACACTTACTTTTATTTGAAGAAATATTCTGTTCTAATAGGGATTTAAATTCTTCCTCTTTCTCCTCTTCTTCATCTCCCATCTCTGCATCCTCTATTCCTCTAGATGGTAGGCTCCATTTCTTATGTGTCCGCTGATGAACACTAAGCTGTAGAGATGAGGGAAATGTCTGGTCACACACTGAACAGGCAAATACTGTGCTCCCTTGTAGGCGTTTTTCATATTCCAGTGGATGTTTGAACCTCATGTGTCTTTCTGTGGTCTCTAAGTCTCTGAATGTCATGAAGCACTGAAGGCACTGCAGCGACTTATCTAGAAATAAAATAAATATCATTATTGGCACAAATATGAAAATTTCAAAGACTAAGAAACTTTTGCTGGTTCACCCTGTCAAGTGTAAACACTTCCCAATCACCTATTTTTTGAATTTATGCATTCTCACAAGGATCTCCAAAACATTTCTTACATATTGCACATACAGTAAATCTAACAAATAGAGGCACCATTTGTTTTAATAACAGTCAAAATAAAAAGTCTCATTAAAAACACATGTGGGAAAACAGTTTTGATGACAAAAAATATATTTCTTTCAGAATGCCTGCTATATGTACTTACTCTGATTTCTTGCAGCAACAGAAGAACTCTTCTCTTTGTCCTCCAAAACAGTGTGAGTTAGAAGGTGTTTCTCTAGAGCAGTAAATTGCTTGAAAGTGCGCCCACATTCCTCACACTGATGGGGTCTCTCCCCATTGTGAGTGCGGCGATGAGTCATAAGTCTATTTAGAGTTTTCCATGTTTTACCACAATCTGTGCAGACATAGCGTGACTGTCCCACATGACTGCGCTTGTGCATAATGAAGGCAGTGGGCCTCTCAAAGCGGTCTGCACAGACTGGGCACTTAAAATGAACCTTCTCACAGTGGCTGTCAGTTCCACATTCGTGACCAAGGAGTTCCCAGGAAGAGCTGAAGGAGCGTAGGCAAACTTGACAGTTAAAAAGTGAATTTTCAACTGCAATATATTTCTGTTTTTCTACAGGGTGCTCTTCTTTTGAGTGTAGCTCTTTGGCTTTGAGATCACTGAAAAAGATCCGACATTCACCACACTGGAGTGATTTGTCACAAACTAAAAGAAGAGGAAAAAAAAAAAAGAAACAGACCCATGATAAGCAAATAAGCAAGAAAGAAAAAAAAAAAAAAAAACAGGAATAGAATGGTGGAATTAGTACTGTATTAACCATTACACTTATGTTATCCAGTTGAACATTTTTTTTTTCCAGGGGTAGCACTACCTACATTTTCTCCCCCTATGCACCACTAGACCATAATGCCAATGGTCCTCTTGTTATAAGGTTATCAGGTGGGATTCTGCCATGTTCAGATGCAAAACTCTCACTGTTAGATGAAGAAGCAATCTGTGCTGCTTGGGATACCCCCTCCATCGCTGTCTCCTCATCTCTCTGATACAAACTCTCATTGCTGGGAGGTGGCAGATTCCTCTTTCTGTGTGCCACCTGGTGAGCAATAAGATGCAGTGACGAAAGGAATGTCTGATCACACAGTAAGCAAGCAAAAACTGTGCTTCCCTGCAGTTGTTTCACATATTCAGCTGGATGTTTCTGCCGCATGTGTCTCTCTGAGGTTTCCTGGTCTTTGAACACCATGAAGCACTGATGACACTGCAGAGATTTCTCTGGGTATATCAACAAATAAACAAAAATAATAAATGTAATGGACCCACCTAATGTCACATACACTCAAAGACAGATTTACAGAGTACTGTATCTAAAATAAGCTCTCTGCCACAGACCAACAGCCAATGAGTTAAAAAATTAAGGTTGATAAACTTCTTAAGCTTTTCCTTTTCATAAAAATAAATAAAGAAAATGCTGCTTAGTTACATGCTATATTGTCATCTAAAAAAGACTAAAATTGTAAAAATGCTGAGTAAAATAATTACATCACAATAATTCAAATGATCTGCAAAAAGATGCATTGTTACACTATTAACAATTACCAGAATCTTACATACAGCACATACTAATTCATTACTAATTAAAAATATGCTACCTCTGAATTAAAAGTGAATTATTACCGAATTAACACCAGTAACTAAATAAGATTACAATACACATATAATATGGCATTAAAAATAATAAATCTTAATGCGTAAAAAACTTTTGTGTTGAATTCCTGTCACGCTTAATGTTTTGCCAATTTATAAAATAGAAAATGGGAAAATACATGACAGATCTTGAAAAACAAACAATGCTAGTTTTACGTTATCTTTTTAGATATAATTTAAAAATTATCAAGGCATTGCAGCCATAACGGAAAGATTAAAAGTGGACTATGACCAGTTTTCCTTGTGTTTAGGTTGGTCTTGAAGATGGCTTATGTGAAAACCCTTTAGTAAGCCTAATGACTTAGTGAGTAAATATATTTCTTCCATTTCATCTAGCAAAGAAATTGGCCTGAACATATAAAGGTGTGTGAAAAGGGGTGGAAGGGCAGTTTGGCAGGACATGCAACTCAAGGACAACCCCATGTCACATCCTTCTTCTGAAATACCCTTGATTTTTGAAATACGCAAACAAATAAACCTTTGCTTATTGTACCAGATAAATTTATGTGGTTCTTGAAAAGTAATGATAGTTTTACATGTAATCTTTTTAGATATAATTATATCTAAATTATATTTTTTACATTGTGTGTTTTCACAACTTTTTATAGTGTTTGTTTTTTTAACTTCACTGCGAGTAGTAACACAAAGTGTCATGGTGATACAGTAGTTAGCACTGTTGCATCACACCCACAAGTCCTTGGATTGAGCCATGGCCACCGTATGTGGTATATGCTCATCCTGCCTGTGATTGTGTGGCAATGTGAGTGTATCCTATAAGACTATATCCCAACTCAAAAGATGGCACCTGCCATTGTGTGTTTGGTCTGTGAGATTTTTTTTTTTTTTTTTTTACTGGTCAGTCCATTTAAACTGAAGTAAAAACATACGATTGGAAAAAGAATAATAATGATCCAGAACACAAACGACTATATGAAAAACACCAATCTACTGAAGACTTCAGACCAAGGAGGAGGTCAACTTTATTATTCCATAACAGGAAATACTTTCGCACTGTAAATTTAAAACGTTTGAAAGTTAGTAAAAAATAAAAAAAAATAAACACAGGGAAAATACAATTGCATACAATAAACTTGTAAATTTTACTAGATATAGTGAATCCTTTTGACAAATAAGAAGAGGCTAGAAAACAAAGGAAGTATATGCTTGTAGAGAAAATGGAAGGGTAGGGAGTCCTAATTCAGAGAAAATGGCTACGGATACTAGACAATGATGGTCTGAATGTGAAAAGATAAATATAAAAGTTAAACTCAATCATCAACAACTTCGATGAATAAATGAACATTTAAAAGGTGACTGAAAAAAAATGCTATTACCAACCTATTTTCCTCTCTAAACTTTTACAAATTATCTGCCAACTATTCCATCCACAACATCTTTGAACTCATCTGTGACACTGCCATTTCATCAAACCTCTTCACCTATTTATTATCGCCACAGGCATAAATGACCCCAATTTACTCCATCCCTTTCCAATTCTGCATCACATGAAGCCTTCACCAATTTTCTTCTCACCTACCATGCAAGAGCTGTTATTCATCCACTCTTTTTAAAAAGCAGGTCAGCCACTTACCATGACACATTGGCTTACAAAACACTGAAGCAGCACAGAGCTTGTAAACAACATTATCTTACTTTATCTATCAATCCTAAATTAAAACGGGCATCTTATAAAATAATCAAGCTTTTTGCAGATGGTGAAAAAGTGTGGCATAAAGAAAATTTTGGTATCAAGAGTGAATGAAATTCTATTTTATTTAATTCCCAAGAAACTAAACAAGCTTCATAGTACTTATTAACAAGAACAACTTCGCAGAATGTAATATGCCATTGCAAATAACACACTGTGAAGAAACATGAAAAACAATGTGTTAAGTCATTTCTTTATATTACAGAACTAACCTTGAAAACAGCTGAAATATTCTTGGCTGCAGTACAATAAAGGTGTTCCAGACACAAGGAACTTAAGTGAGTTGTGGGCTGTATGAACAGAATTTTAATAGATATTCTCTGAATGCATTTTCTTAACTACATGTGGCATCTCCTAGAAGGAATGCTTTGAAATGTTAAAATAAAAATATACTTTTCTCATAAGAAAATGTGCAGTCCTTTTCTGTATTATTCTGTCACATCCCACAGTATCACATACAAATAACTTGAATGCTACCTGAGCTAGACAAAATTTTGTCTTCCTCTTCCTCTGCATCCTCATATTTGACCACCTTGAGGGATTTGGGATGCTTTAGTTTTTGCTCCTGTTCCTTGCACACCCCAGGACTGTCTCCAATATGAGTCTGCCGATGTAGAATGTGTCTCTTTAGAGTATTCCACGTTTTCCCACATTCTTTGCACACATACCTTGACTGTCCCACATGGCTGCGCTTGTGCATTATGAAAGCTGTGGGTCTCTCAAAATGGTCCCCACACACTGGGCACTTGAAGCAAACTTTGTCATTGTGGCCATCACGGCCACACTGGTGACCTACAAGTTCCCAGGATGAACTGAAGGATCGCTGGCAGATGCGGCACTGAATAAGTGAAATTTCAGCTGTAAAATACTCCTGGTATTCTTCAGGGTGCATCTCTTTCATATGCTGTTCTTTGGCTTTAAAATCACTAAAAACAACATTGCATTCAAAACATTGCAGAGATATCTGATGAGCTAGAAGTGGAAAAGAAAATAAGACCTTTTAAAATTGTAATATACAGAAAGCAAGGACAAGGCGATATTATCTTAACTACAAGTTTTTAGATACAGTTCTCACCAATGACTCTTTGTTTTGAGCCACTTAATTACCTTTACCTATTAGTGCTTGAAATCTATAAATAACTGCTCTGTCCATATGTTGCTGAGGATAATATCCATTATGGATATACAAATTCAGTAAATACTAAAAGATTAAAAATTTTAGAGGACAACAGACCAGATTCAGCAAAGGTACCATTAGTAAATCCCAAAAATGCCCCCACAAAATAAATTAGACAATACAACTTACATAACTAAAGGATCAAGATTATTTATGACGATTTTGGTGCTGGTATACTAAATGTTACCTGAAATTTACCATCGATTTATGTTTATCACTTCAGAAAATAAAGCAAATGAACTTAATTATGTTTCAAGGCTACCCTGAGCAATTTAAAATATCACATGGACAAAAACAGATTTCCTGTTTCCAGTGGCAAACAGGAGTGATACAGCAATTTCAGGTAGAAGTACTTGTTCCACTGGCAGTTTATTCAGAGTTGGTTGCCCAGAAAAAGTACAGTGCCTTTAAAAAATATTCAACTTGTAGGGACTGTAATTGAACCAAAATTCTATAAATACCATTTGAACACCCTAACACACTACATGTTATTACACTCTACCACTTCATTAGCTATACTTACCAAAAGGAGCTTTGAGTAAATCTCCTACAGAGTGTTTTATCTCATCATCGTCATTTACAAATATGGTGGTTATATCTTTTTCATTCACCTCCATCCCCTCTTCCTTTATTTCAACAAGTATAATTTCATCATCTAGAGCCTCTTCCTTTACTGTCACTAGCTCCATCATCAACAGGACTTTACTGCAGTTGGCACTGAAAGAGAACCCAAAAATAATTTTAACTATAAAAACCTGATCTCACACACTTTAACACTTAGATGTTATTGCTTTAATCAACTCAATTATTGCACATACTGTAAATTTCCAAAATTCACACCATACACAAGCAAAATAAAAGGTAGAAAACATCTTTAAATTAAAAGGTGCATACAAGACAGAACTAAACCCATTTTTTGGCCCTTAATTTAAAATGGAATGCAATGTAACATTTGTAACACAAATATATACCTACAACATAAAACTAACTGACTTCATTTTTTTCCTAGAACTATCGAGATTTTGTACTATATACTTTACACCAGCACAGTAACTGAAATAACTATGGCAAGCTATATATATATTAAGTGAATTTTCTGTACTGCAATTTTCTAAATTTTAAACTTAGAATATCAAAATACACATAGCAAATTGCCAAACTATGCTTAGTTAAAATATTAATAAAGCAAAATGACTTAAGACAACATTGAGAAATACAGCTCTTCTATAAAATTTGGGATGATGGTGATAACCTAGAATAATATTATACCAGATAAAATGGCAGTATATTCATTAAAATGCAAAACTAGGGTAAAAGGCAAAAATAAAACATTGATTATATCAAATAAATATTTCTTTCAAAAAATTCCAAAAGTCCTTTGCATTTTAAATATACAGTATGTACATTTGCCTTTCACCTACTCATAAAGGCAACACATTCATTCAAATAACTGCCTATCGCCTAATTATAGCCCATAAACATTGCTATTTTAGATCAAAAACCCATGGTCACAACAGCAAACAGCATTTCCAGTGAACCATTTACATGTAAAGCTATACAGCAATTTGTTCAGAAAGGCGAGTCAAAATCTTTTGCATTCAGTGGCACCACTTCACAGACTAAAAGAGAATTAAAATTCTTACAACTACACAAAAATGAAATGCATGAATTCATGGACAATCACAGTTTACTTGGCAAAGCACACAAGTCTACACTACAGAACACAAAGGTAAGTGTAATGTACTTCAACAGTGGTATGGTGTATTTTGCCTGCTTGGGCTGGAGTGCATTTTTTATTTCTTCTCCAGCAAAATAATCTATTTCTTCTTTGATATCAAAAACAGGTTCAAAATGTCACAAAATGAAGTTCAATATATGCCCTGCTCCATACTAAACCATTATTTAAGGCAACTGCTATCGACTGCATCTTGAGCGTGAGAAAAGTTCACAAGCTTTAAAACATTTTGACATGGGCAGAAAGAAAATAAAAAGAGCATTTGTAAGAGTTAAGTAAGGCAATAAACTGGTACAAAATGAAATAAGCTAAATTAAACACACATGCCTGATTCCCCCCCCCCCCCCCCATTTGCAATGCCTCATAAATCATCCATCCATCCATTATGCAACCCGTTATATCCTAACTACAGGGTCACGGGGGTCTGCTGGAGCTAATCCCAGCTAACACAGGGCGCAAGGCAGGAAACAAACCCCGGGCAGGGCACCAGCCCACCGCAGGGCACACACACACACCTAGCATACACTAGGGACAATTTAGGATCGCCAATGCACCTAACCTGCATGTCTTTGGACTGTGGGAGGAAACCAGAGTACCCGGAGGAAACCCACGCAGACACGGGGAGAACATGCAAACTCCACGCAGGGAGGACCCGGGAAGCAAACCCGGGTCTCCTGACTGCGAGGCAGCAGCGCTACCCACTGCACCACCGTGCCACCCCCCTCATAAATCAGAGTTTGATTTCTTTCAGACAGGCACCTAGTTGCTAAAGAAGAACTATAATATGAGCAAAACTTATCAAAACTTAAAAGATCTGATGTGGTTTAGTATGTAGATACACAGTGGGCCAAAGTTTCTCTAAAGCACAAAAAAAAAATTTCTTTTTTGGAAAATATACAACTGTGGAGCAACTATTTAGGAAGCTAAAAACATCTAATACTAAGTAATAAACCCTGAAAAATGTATGCATCTTGCTTTAACAGTTCAAATGTTATGACTTATGAAACTTCGTCGTTGTTTTAGTAGCACAGGTTTTTACAGTAAAATTAGGACCCCACCCTCTTTTTAAAGGGTGCTCAGAATCTATTGAGCACCCATGCCTAAAATTTTGCAGACTAGTTAATGGATACAGTAACATTATTTTCAGCAAATATGAAGAAAGTTAGAGATGATCAGTCAGGAACATTTCTAAAATCTGAGCAGTAAACAGACCACACACCAAATATATCTCAGCATTTTACTGATCAGTGACAATTGTGGAAAACATTACTAAAGACTACATCATACTAACTGACCTCACTTAATCAAATAAATATAACTAATTAGCACACTTTCAGAGATCTATGAACAGAGAAGAATACAGGAAGAGTGGAGGAACAGTGTGATTGTACCCATTTACAAGGAGAAGGGCAATAGGGAAAAGGTCATAAAGAGAAGACTTAGGGAAGAGACCATCAAAAGGAAGGAGCAGTCTGGTATTATGGCAGACAGAGGAACAACTGATGCAGTCTTAACATTGAGACAGCTCATTGAGAGGCATCATGAAAAACAGAAAGGTTTATATATGGTGTTTATTGATTTGGAGAAGGGTTATGATTGAGTACCATGTCAAGAGATTGAAGGTGAATGTGAGAGAGAAAATAGTACCAGAGAAGTATATTAGAGGTGTCTAAGATATATATGAGGGAGTGAGGACTCAGGTTAAAGGTCCTTACCCCTTTGATCTGGTTGTGGATCTGCCAAGTCACTTGGATAAAAGACCAATCCCCTGGTGCATTCTTTTTGCGGTTGTTTTGTAGCACCTCAAAAGAGGAAGTGGAGAGGAAGGCGGAAGAATAGAGAAGGGCTTTGGAAGATAAATAGGTTAAAACAGAATAGGAGGGTTAGTAATAATCATGATTCAGAAGTTAGCTGGCAGGGAGAGCTATTGAAAAGAGAAGATACAGTTAAAATATGTAGGATCAGTGGTAGGCCAAGATGGAAAATTAGGTGCAAAGATAACTCATAAGAGTGCAGTGTGGAAGGAACATTTGGAAGAAGTTATCAAGGCAAAGGTTAAAAAAAAAAAACAGACAGAACTATACCTGTCCCCAGGGGGAAATTTGGCTTTTTACAGTAGGTCTCAAAATAAATAATTAAGTAAGTAAACACACATATTATGGTCTAAACACACACCAGAATGACTAAAAAACAAGAAAATTAAAAAGAAAGAAAACTTATGACCTTTGCTGTTATAGTCACAGTGAGGCATTATACAGGTGCATTGCTCTTTGTATAAAGAAGCCCAAATTGCATTTCTTGACACACTTCTGCTGAATAATTTGTTGGCTGAAAATCTTCAGTGTTAGTGTAATGGAGAGGATGTGCAGCATTGTTCATAATGGCACTCAATTCTGTTTTAATTCTCCCCATTGCTACTACCACCAGGGTGTCCAGAGTCTGTCCTATAAACTACGCCTGCACTTTTAATTAGCTTATTGATTCGGTGGGCCTTTCTTGAAGACACGTTACCAGGCCAGCACACCACAGCATTGAAAACTGCATTGGCCATCAGAGTTGTAGAAGATGTGAAGCTTCTCACTTCCCACATTAAAGGAATGCAGTCTCCTAAAGAAAAAGTGCCTGCTCTGCTCCCCTTCTTATATAGTCCCTCTGTGTTCGGAGACCTTTCCAATCGGTCATTAATGTGGACCCCACATGTCTGTAGGAGTGGATCACCTCTGCATCCACTCCTTGAATAGCGACAACTACAGGCAATGTATTTTAAGACTGTGGTAAGACCAGCAATGATGTATGGAGCTGAAGCATGGGCAGTAAAGTGAGTAATGTGAATGTAGAGATGGATGTGTGGAATTACAAAACAGTACAGCATAAGAAATAAGACAAGCAGAGGAATAACACAAGTAGAAGAGATACTGTATGTATCTAAGAAAGTACAGGAAGGTAGGCTGTAGTGGTATGGACATGTGATTAGGAGAGACATTGAGTACGTGGGCAAAAGAATGGTGAGAATGGAAATACAAGGGTAGGGAGGCCAACGCGGAGGTGAGTGGATAAAGTAAAAGAAGTTATGAATGAAAAGTGACTGACTGGGTAGGAGGTGCAGGGAGGACTAAGCTGTATGCAAACGTTTGATCAATCACATAAGCCCTACACAGAGGTCGGCAATGATGAAGAAGCAGCAGCACACTTTCATAGATAACTACACAACGAATTAAGACTGTATATATAAATCGGTGACCGGTTTTAATAAAGCATTACGGACTGACCAGCTCTGAAGTCTATTGACACCGTTCATTTCACATACCGCCGTAATAAGCCACGCAGGACCTTGCGCTTTTCTTTCTCAGGTGACGCACAGGTTAGATCGTGCCCGACTGCCACTAAAAGTATTGTACATCCATGCCTGCAACAAAGTAGTTTACATAACAAAGCCCAACTCTACTTTATACTTAATCACACTAGTCCAAAGCTTTTAGGTCGGACCATCCTACTGAAACAAACCCTTAGGAGATGGCATATTGCCTCCTGCAGGACGTATTACACGATGCACATATAAAGTTGCGTTACAGAAACAACTGTGATTCTGCTCTGGCAGGGATAGACGAAACAATAGCGATTTTGCATGGGTGCAAACTAGAACCATAACCACACTGATCACACATGTGTATAAAACCCGAACCAAGGCCGACAACTCCAAATCACCTTACCTTTTTGATTTGCAACAAAAGAGTCCCAAGAGAGAAGGCGGCCCAGGTCGTAGTCTGGAGGAGGTCTAATACACAACACACATTTTCATCATAATGTGTTAGGTATGTTGTAATAAACAGTCCAAATATGCAGCAATAGCAACGCCCACAAATGGATGTTCCGATTATGGCAAATAGCAGAACGCTGCAATACCTTGAGCCAAGATGGACGGTATATACTGCATAACCACGGTCCACTTTAGAGGACGTAACTCTGACACAGAAACCAAAGGAGACTAGAGCGGCAAATCGAATTTTAGTGGCTTATGGGATATTGTGGGATCGATAACACTTCGGCGGGCAGCGATGACAGGCGTTTTGTCTTTATGCCTTTATTCTTGAAGTAATCAGTAATAGAAAGCAAAAAGTGAATTAATGCATTGCCAGACATAAAATGCGTTACATATTGATAGAGGTGTTTTCAAATTTGAAGTCATCAAATGACGCGTTTTACAAATATCAAATGTCCTAATTGTTGTACATTTTATATACAGTAATTGTGTATTACATTTAAATAAAATTGCATTGCTATTTTAAAAACTCAAAAACACTGAATAATATTCTACTATTTCGTTTTGTGAATGAGGCACCTACCCATTATTGAAGAATTATTTAAAAATTAATGTTCTTTAACCAAATACAATTTTACATGGTTTAGAAAACGATTGATATGAGTGATATAATTTTTAGCGTTGACCAAATATCTTTCGATATAGAAGGTAAATAAATGTGTTAAAGAATCTATAGCATTTTCACAAAATACGCAAATTATTTTGTTTTTAGTATATCTAGATAGGTTGAATGTATGGAGTCAAATTGTATGTATGATTTTTGAAAGTATTTTCTTTCACTTTGTTTGTGAGGCAATGCGTATTAAGGATTGTCCAGTTTACCTTCCAGTTTAAATGTCTAGAGTTGCATTAGAATAGGAGATGCAAAAAAGAACTCATCAGAGATTTCATTTCTCATTTGTTTGTTGTTACATTCAGTGATTTATGATATTCCCTTTTTTAATCTGCTTACAAACACAGAAGCAAACAGTTTGACATTCCTGTTGAAGTAATGTACAGGTCTTCAGTTTACTAGTAAGAAAATAAATTGGTTTGGTTGGGGTGTCAGACGGATCACTCTCTGTTTTAAAGTATACATATATGAAGTTAATATATTTGTATTGTAAAATCCCTGATTACTTCTTGTCCTTCAGTTTACTTATACTGTATAAATATTGATTTCATTTTTAAATAAATCTCTTACACCTGCACTGAAAAAAATATTTGGGTCCAATTTTAAGATTTACACATTTCAGTGACATGACAAAATTCCATCAAACTGATTCAATTAATCTTAAAATAAGCTTTTTTTTCTCTAAATTACACCATTGAAATGATTTAGATAGCAAAGTTTAACAAAAATTGTCATATAAAGCTTAATACCCTAGAAAGACAGGTTGTACTTAATGTAATTAGTTTTCAGTGGCTTTAAAAGTTTCAGATATGCTAATTTTATTACTGTTTTTTATTTAAAAATAGTTATGTCCATTTTGTAAGAGTTACATGTTTTTTTTCTTTCTCATTTATACAACTGAAATTCTTTAGATAAGTAAGTTTAAGAAAAATATTTATATAAACAATAAACTCAACAATATATATAATTAAATAAAGTTGTATCAATGGTGCCACACATTTCTATTCAATTAATAGTATTCAAATGGTTAATTATACTTCACGAATACAAACAGTTACATACGATATAAGCCTTTCAGTTTTGTATTTATTTCGGATGATTGCACTGTGTTATAGTAACATTCCTACTGTTGCAATATAAAAGGCAAAGAAAAACATACTTTTGTCATGTAGGGTGGACAACAAATTTGCCAATGTAATAAAAAAATATAAATCAGCTTCCACATCTACACAAAACCTACATAATTTGGAAAAAAATCAATTTACTGAAGTCTTTAACTTTGTTTCAAAATTTATAGAGGTCTGGGGATCCCTTAGACAACAATGCAGCAAAAGGGGCATGTCTGTATGCAAATATAGGAAAGTCACATGTATAAAACTTGTTAAATCAACTAAATTCAACTGTGTATATTGAAAATATGTATACTAGGTTTTGAGTATTTAAAAAGTGTTAAGTTTGAGTAAGATTAACTTAAAATAGGAGACTAAAGACAATAGTCCCTGAGGCTCATTATGTTTCTGTTAAATTAAAATAATATAATGATTTTCTTTCAACATGATTTAATTGTGTTAATGTGACATCCAAGATAATTAAGTCAGCATAACTAGAAAAAAGCTACATAATATCAGCTTTGAGTACTGAGAAAAGCGTAATATAAATGTAATGACTTATTATTATTATTATTTTCAGGAAGACCCATCAGAATGTGCAGGTGCACTGTGCTAGCACTTCACCAATTAATCTTTAATAGTAAAAAATTGTATACTATGTAATTGTAATACTGTATGTATGGTTAAGAAGAATGAAAAGCATTTAAAAGAATGTAATTAGAAATATGAATTTCAAAAAACTAAACTTATAAAACTGATTTCATAAATTTAAAGTGATCTGAATTTATAAGGGGAAAAGCAAAACTTTTTATTTGTGTTTATTAAAACTAATTTCATACTCTGTAAAAGTCGAACATTTAAAAAATATATATATACAGTAACGGCCAAAAAAATGAAGAGGTGTGTCCAAACTTTTGGCCTGTACTGTATATATAATGTCAGTCAGTCAATCATTATCCAACCCACTATATCCCAACACAGGGTCATGGGGGTCTGCTGGAGCCAATCCCAGCCAACATAGGGCACAAGGCAGGAACAAACCCTGGGCAGGGCACCAGTCCACCGCAGGGCACACACACACTCACCACACACTAGGGACAATTTAGGATTGCCAATGCACCTAACCTGCATGTCTTTGGACTGTGGGAGGAAACTGGAGCAAAGCCATGCAGGCACGGGGAAAGCATGTAAACTCCATGCAGGGAGGACCCAGGAAGCGAACCTAGGTCTCCTTACTGCGAGGCAGCAGCACTACCACTGCACCACCGCGCCACCCTTATATATAATGTAAAAATAAAAATTTATATTTTGACATTGTCAAAGGTCATTTCATTTGAGTGTGCAGCAGCAGTAAACTAATTTTTTTCTTTTTCTTCCTGAGTATGGTTAGGGATTTGAATAAGGTCAATAATATCTTTAAAATATTGTGTTCTTGTTTCTTTTAAAAAGAAACTATCATTTGTCTTGTTTTAATAGTACAATGACTATTTCATATTTTATAATCTTCCCTTTGTTTAAGAAACTTTTCTTAAGCATTTTGAATACATTCCTTATTAATTATTCTAGCTTTCTCCACAACTGAGAAATAATCAGGGTTTTTTATTATTAAATTTCCAGTTACTTTTATTTTTGGTGTTTAGAAAATGAATTGAGAAAGAAATGCCTTTATGATGTCTCAAAACTTTAGTAGTCATATATCTATGACAATTGTTTGAATACGTTCAACGTGAGGCCAGCACCAGTTCTTGACTGCTTTGATCGGTCTTTGCCATATTTTATGGGAAGTGTCTGACCTTGGGATACAGAGTTCTTCAAATATCCAATCATCTAGATCCAAACATAAATTCTCTGTTTCATCAAATACTCCAGCATAACCTATCATGAAGTGTGCTGTTGCAGTCACATCTAAAATTATTTTTGCTTTAGTAACTGTATCTATTTATTTATTTATTCACTCTGCCTCTGTGTCTCTCCCACACACAGATGCATTCATTATCAGCAGTACTTACCTAGTTTTCAAATTTTTACTGAGCGCATCGTTTATTACTTAACTACTGTCAAGCTTTCTAACTTGGATAGTAGGGGGGATTCTTATTATTTTTTAATATCCAGACTTTGCTTATATTCATTTTTACTAATACTGTGTATATTTTTTTGCTTTAAAATTTGTATAATTTGTCCACGCATTTTGGGTGATGGAGGTAAGAAAAGTAAAATAAGACACCTGTTGTGGGTAGATTGCCTTTTCCCAAAAGGGCTAGAATGAAAGCCTGTAGCCACTGTGGTCCTGCAGGACTGGAGGTGGGGACCCCTGGTCTAAAATGTCTTTGTAAACTGTATCATTTATAGTACCTTTAACTTGAACCATAGGGACAAAGCTCAAGCCCTGAAAAACAGTCCGAGGTCATTATCCCTCCTCTTCTAAACTTTATAGTAGGCACTATGCAGTCCAGAAGGTAGTCTTTTCCTGGCATCCACCAATCCAGATTCATCCATCAGACTGCTAGATGGTGAAGTGTGTTCACTGCTCACTGCTCTTCTTTGGTGCAAACAGAGAGTGGGGAGGCCATGTTTAATCCAAGAAAACAACAAAAGGAACTGAATGATCAAGGATGAAACTTTACCACCATGACAACAGACACATCTGGTTTCTACATGTGCATGGGAAAAGCTGTACAAAAGTGTAGAAAATGATTGACTTACCATTGCACATACTTTATTTTAACTGAAGCCAAATAGATAAATCTTTAAAGCAGGGACCTTAAAGACTTGTAAGTGATTAGAGCAGGTACTTTGTTTGCAGATAATGAAAGAAAGTGCTAGGTGAAAGAGCGCATAATCCATATATAGCCTTGCTAAGTAAAACCTTCAAATAGCTCACTGAATGTGCTAAATTAGACCCTAATCCATACATAGTATTGATCTGTGGAAAGTGTGAGTATAAAAGCCTGTTAGGAAGCCTCAAAGCCAGAAGCCTGACTGACACAGATGTGATTTTGACTATGTGCCAGATGAAATACCTCCACACTCCTCTGAAAACAGTAAATGCAATTATCAAAGACCCCGTTAAAAAACTGTAACAGAACTGTAATGTTCCATTTACTTCTCTTTGGCTCTCTGGCCACCAGGGGACGCTCCAGCTCCCCAAACACCCAACATCCACAGGCTTGGACACAACTTGCCAATAAACAAGGATTTTTATTGTGGGAACCCTTCCTTTAAGTGTTTCTCACCACTGCCACAGTACAATAAGCAGCACAAAATAATTCTCTGTATTTCTCTGCCGTCTTTTCTTCTTCTCTGTCTCTCTCTGCCTCTTCTACTCCTCTGAGCAAGTTTTGTCCTCCTCCTTCCAACTCTGGCTCACGGAGTTGTGGCAGGCAACTCCTTTTATGTTACAACTGGAAGCACTTTTGGTGTCCCAAAGCTGTGGTTCAGAAGCACTTCCGTGCTTTTGTTGGTGGGAGCCTGACAAAAAGGGTTCATCAGTCCCCGCAGCACCCCTGGTGCCATCCACGGAGTCCAACAGAGCTGATCCGAAAGACTCTAATTCCTATAATGGCCTGTGGGAATCTGTGGCACTGTTACAACACAGAATGGCCAGCCATCTAGCGGTCTGGAAGAGACAATGCCCCATGCACTCTATCTCTCCTAGTCTTTCCCGGCTGGGTAAGGCT
The DNA here is from genome assembly GCA_026402145.1 of Polypterus bichir lapradei. NCBI lineage: Eukaryota > Metazoa > Chordata > Cladistia > Polypteriformes > Polypteridae > Polypterus > Polypterus bichir. The sequence continues at coordinate 22,655,119 of JANRMT010062827.1, forward strand.
CCTGGCCATCCCACACAATATATACAGTAATATTATAGTGCAATGTATATTAAGAATGAATGCTGCATTTTAAAGCAAGTTAAATATATCTTTTGTAACATATTTCTCTTGTCTTAATATCACTGTCGTGGTTACTAGGAAGAGATATGTAGAAGTTCAAGGTATGAGCTACAAAGAACACATTCTCAGGGAGCACATGTTTGTGCACACCATTTGACTTTTGGTCTTTTTTCACTTTTTTTCCCCACACTTCTTTTTTCATTAACTTCACCAACACTTTGTTAGATCAGCCATTCAAACTTCCCAAGTTAAAATAACCAAGTGGCAATAAAATAAAGGAAACAATGTCTTTGTTCTGCTGCAGGCTGCTATTTTATTGATATTCTTATCCTTGTTGGAATGTTGGTTACCTGCTGCTGTCTTTTGATATTGTTATAGTTCACAAATGAGTATACTCACAAACTGTGCTTTTGCTCATTCCTGCTCTTTTTGTAATAGCTTTATTATTTTTTTCATCCATAAATGACTGCAGAAAAAAACTCCACATTTTTTCTTTGAATGTTTTGCCCTATCTGCTTCAAATAATAAACCAACAGGGAACAGAACATGGTGAATTGTTCTCTCACCGCACTGCAATGCTCTACCAAATAAAGTGCCTCCAGCTAGACATTTTGAAAAGCCTCCTCGAATGCACACAGAGAGAACTCAGCTGCGTTTGGAGAGTCAAGGCATTCATAGGTCTTCACTCCAGAATACATTTGTTTCTTTGTGCACACTGAAAATTGTCAGTTGTTAAATAAAGAAAACAGTCTCAATTAGCATAAGCTTCCCTATTTTGGGGTTTTCATAAGAAATGTAATGATTTCATGAGGTAGAATTATATAATAAACAAGAATAGTTGTGTCATATATTGAAATGTTAAAATGTGTGCTTCATTTTAAACCTTTAAAGCCTAAACATCCATCCATCCATCCATTATGCTATATCCTAACTACAGGGTCACGGGGGTCTGCTAGAGCCAATCCCAGCCAACACAGGGTGCAAGGCAGGAAACAAACCCTGGGCAGGGCGCCAGCCCACCACAGGGCACACACACACACCAAGCATATACTAGGGACATTTTAGGATCGCCAATGCACCTAACCTGCATGTCTTTGGACTGTGGGAGGAAACCGGAGCACCTGGAGGAAACCCACGCAGACACTGGGAGAACATGCAAACTCCACACAGGGAGGACCCGGGAAGCGAACCCGGGTCTCCTAACTGCAAGGCAGCAGTGCTACCAGGTCCATAGAAGGCATAGATCCCTAATAAAGGATCAAAAATAACATCATATTCATCATCATATAGTCTAAAATGACATCACACATGCTTAAGTTTCAAATTTGTCATTTTTAGCCTTTTGTGAATAACTCTTGAGAGTGCTAGGACCTCCAGTAAAGAGTCACATATCACAAATATCATATTCATGGTCAGCAACCTTGAAATAGCATAAAAACAACACTCCACATGTTTATATTAATGATCCCCATTTTTCTGAAGTTGTGTTAAATGGAGTGTCTTTGGCCCCACTTTTTCCATTTTGGGATGAATCCCTGGGGTCAATTGATGGGGAACACACAACTTGAAGTTCTTCTGAACATTTTTGCTGAAGATACCTATTAGTTTACTCTTTAACATAAGTATGTAATTTCCAGTACCAAATGTGGTCCAAAAATGGCCTAAAGATGAGGGTTTTTTGGGTCTAAAGTGCTAAAAATAGGGGGAACCTCAGAAAGCTTGATGTCTTGCATAACTAGACAACAAGTTGAGCCATATGGTCAATCATGTTCAGGGGCAACTGGGCGACAACCAACTCGGTGAAAAGACAACAGGGTGACAGACAATTCGGCAAAAAGACAACTTGGTGACATCCTTTACCAGTTAGGTAATAGTTAGGTTCAAAGAGATTTTTTAATGATATTTAAATGACAACGTAGGGCGCTGGAAAATCCACAGAATCACCTGCTTTATCAGAGTCCCAATGCATTGAGAGTAAAGATATTCCTTAAGTTGTACTCGCAGGTCACCTTTTTTTTCTAAATAATATTATCATACGATTACAATCAATACAATTTATATAAAGGATTAGCAATTTTGGTTGCAGAAGATAATGTAAGATAGAGTTTGTTCCATCTGCAGAATAAAGTTCGTTTGTCAATTATATAAATTTATTTTCAACATTTTAAATCATGTTGTCATTTAAATATAATTAAAAAATCTCTTTGAACCTATTACGTAACTGGTAAAGTATGTCGCCGAGTTGTATTTCGCCAAGTTGTTTCTTTGCTGAGTTGTCTTTTCGTCGAGTTGACTGTCGCCCAGTTGCCACCGAACCGAAGTGACAGATGAAGTAATTCGTATGAACACAATACCCAACTGATACGTGATGCTTCATTCACAGGATATTTGCTTGCACGCCTCCTGATTTTCAGTAGTAATTTAAAAAACATAAACACTCAGCATTGCTTGTGTGACAGGAGGCAGTAGCGCTCCCTTGAACCCTCCGATCAAACGTCAGACATCAAATAAAAGTCCAATAGTTGACTTTATTCTCGCAGTACAGTGCACAAAGCACCCTCTCCTCCACAATACTCATTCAATACAATAACAATAATCACAATAAACTCTCCACCACTCCCAGACGCAATGCCCTCCTACCACCCAGCTCAGCTCAACGCTCTGGTGTCTCTCTGAGTCTTTTATAGTCCTTGTCCCGGAAGTGTTTTGCCCTCTCTATCCACGTGACTAGGAACACTTCCGGGTGAGATAAAATCCTTTTTCTTTACCCCGGAAGCACGTCATTCCCCTTGTCCATGTGTACTTCCGGAGCGTAGGGAAAATAGTCACTGCTCCTCCCTGCAGCGCCTTCTAGTGGCCCCCATGGTATCCAGCAGGTCTGTAAAGGAAAACTCCAACGTCCATAATTCCCTGCTGGCATTCGGGGCACCTCCATGCTGCAGGGAGGGCTCCACCTGGCAGCGTGGGGGTATTGGCCAGGATAAACGGCCGGCCATCCATCACACTTGATTATTTAATTGATTATTATTTTAGAAACTATAGACCTCAGCACAGAAATATTAATATTTGCAGAAATACTGTATTAATATTAATAGTATGTATTCTTAGAAAATATAGAAAAAGGTCATAGAACAAGTAAGCAAATAATGAAAGCTTATTAACATCTTCAAATGAAAATCTGTCCAACAAACTAATCCAGAATGTACAACCTATATATCAGAATGTTCTGAAGGTCACTGGAATCCTCCATTCTCCTTGGTTACTAATCTACTTTATAAACAGAAAAGATGTACCATTACCAGGCCAAATACTCTTTACATGGAAAGTTTCACTGAATGTATTTTAAAAGCATCTGTGAAGAAACGGGTAAAATTGCTTCAAAATATAATTTAAGTTGACAAGCTTAAAACAGGAAAATTTTATATACATTTAATAAACCTTATTACAATCAATGCTGTATAAATAAACATATTTAAGGAGTTATATGTTATACTACAGTATAATTACTATACAATCCTATAATCATTACCATATACTATAAAATAATAAATACTATAAACATACTGTATTATTTTAGTTGGAACTGTAGTCTTTCAAATTGCTTATTCCACTGTACAATATGTGTATAAAGTCCTTTTGTTTAGTGACTCATAATAATGAATATTATGTGTTTAGTTCAATTTACGTTTCTTCAAGATGTTTTGCTGGCTTATCTTTTGTAATATATGGCCGACCAGTCATCCCGGCCTATACCCCCAGGCTGCCAGATGGAGCCCTCCCTGCAGCATGGAGGTGTCCCAAATGCCAGCAGGTAATTATGGACAATGGAGTTTTTATCCACAGCCCTGCTGGATACCACGGGGGCCGCTAGAAGGTGCTGCAGGGAGGAACAACAATTGTTTTCCCTACAACCCGTAAGTGTGTCCTAGTCACATAGACAGAGGAAATGACGTGCTTCCAGGTTGAAGAAGAGGAGTTTTTATCTGACCCGGAAGTGTTACCAGGCACATGGACAGAGAGAGAAACACTTCCGGGTCAAGGACTATAAAATGGACTGTGGGAGATCCCAGGGTTGAGCTGAGTCGGGAGGAAGGGTGGCAACACATCTGGGATAGTGGAGGATTATTGATTTATTATTGAAGTATTGTATATTTATGAATATTGTGGAGTGGAGGGTGCTTGGTGCACATTATTATTATTATAAAATAAGTAATAATTGGACTTTTATCTGGTGTCTGGCATCTGGTCTCTAAATGCAACACATGTTAAAGTCATGTCATGTCATTTTCTAACCCGCTTAATCCAGACCTAGGTTGCCGAGTTGGGGGTTTGGAACCCATTCCAGCCAGCAAAGGGCACAAGACAGGAACAAACCCTAGACAGGGTGCCGGTCCATCACAGGATGAATACACACACACACATCAATTCTACTAAACCTGCATATCTTTGGACTGTGGGAGGAAACCCGTACACACATGGAGAGAACATGAAAACTCCATGCAGGGAGGACCTGAGATGTAAACCCTGGTCTCCTTACTGTGAAGCAGCAGCACTACCATTATGCCATCATACCACCCCTATATTAAAATAAGGAACTATGTGGTTATTTTTTAATACTGAACCAATATACTAATTATCTCAATGTAATGTTAATGCTTAGACTAAATCCAAGTCTTAACGTCCAAATGCATCTCTGTGTGCTGCTCTTAGTGCCTTAGCAGCCTGTCTTAGTATAACTGTGCTCCTTTCACTTAAAGATCAAGTACAGAGCAGCCAGGTGATGAGTGCGCTGTGCCAGAACTGCTATTATAAAAATAAGCAACCATCATATGAGGTGTGATTTTGGTGATTTTTATACTGCATTTGATTTCAATTCTGTAGTGAAATCAAGTTAAGTGGCTTTATTGTCATACCATCTATACACGATAATGCAACATAACAGTGGCATGAAGTAACAGCACTGCAGTGTAAAATATACACTGCTCAAAAATTAAGGGAACACTTAAATCACACATCAAACCTTGATGAATAAAATATTCAAATGGAGAACCTTTCCGAGTAATACTGTATAATTCATTGAGAACAAAATGATGTAACAACAGTCAATGGAAACCAAAATCATCAACCCATTGCGAGTTGGATCCAACATCACACGGAAATTCAAAAATGAAAAAATTTGAAATCACAGGCTGATGCAGCTTGTGTGAATTTCATCATGGCATCTCATAATGTGACTCAGTAGTATGTATGTATGTGTCTGTATGCATTCATGACAATGTCTGGGCATGCTCCTGATGAGATGGCAGATGGCGTTCTGGGAATCTCCTCCCAGACCTGGATCAGGGCATCAGTGACCTCCTGGACAGTCTTTGGTGCTACTTGGCAGTGTCACATGCACAGATACATAACATCCCAGGGGTTCTCAATTGGAATCAGATTTGGGGAAAGTGCGGGCCAGTCAATAGCATCAATGCCTTCATAATCCAGGAACTGCCCACACACTCTGGCCACATGAGGCCGGGCATTGTCCCACACCAGGAGGAACCCATGGCCTATTGCACCATAACAGCAGTCAGGGTACCGTTGCCTAGCACGTGGAGATCTGTGGAACCCTCTAAGGATATGCCTCAACAGACCATCACTGACCCAACACCAAACCAGTCATGCTGGCTGATGCTGCAGGCTGCATAACATTCACCATGGCGTCTTGACACTTTCTCGTCTGTCACGTGTCATTGTGAACCTGCTCTTATCTGTGAGGAGAATGGGGTGCCATTGGCAGAGCTGCCAGTTGTGGTATTCTCTGACAAATGACAATCGAGCTGCAGGGTGATGCGCTGTGAGCACAGATCCCACTAGAGGATGTCGGGCCCTCATGCCACCCTCATGGAGTCTGTTTCTTACAGTTTGGACAGAAACATGCACAGCATTAGCAAGCAGGATGTCATTTTGTAGGACTCTAGAAGTGCTCCTTCTGTTCCTCCTTACACAACGAGCAGATACCGGTCCTACTGCTGGGTTGATGCCCTTCTATGGCCCTGTTTAGCTCTCTTCGTATAACGGCCCATCCCATGGTATAGCCTCCATGTTGTTGAGTATGAATGTGCCATCCTGGAGGAGCTGGACTACCTGTGCAACCTGAATCAGCAGCAGGTACTGTCTCATGCTACCAGTGGTGACAAGAACACCAGCAAAATGCAAAACTACAGAAGAATCGATCAGAAAGGAGAAGGAAAGAGCAATTGTCTGGGCCACCACCTGCAAAACCATTGCCTTTTTAGGGGTTGTCTTGCTGTTCAGTGCATCTGCTGCAACTTTAATCTGCACCAGAGCAGCTGAAGTTGATTCACAATCACTTATACTTCCCAACTGGACAGACTGATATCCCTGAAGCTTCACTAACTTGGTGTGTTAGTCAGTGATATGAGTAATTAAATGTTCCCTTCATTTTCTTGAGCAGTGTACATAAACACAGGAGAAGTGCAAGATAGGTACAGAACTATACTATAAATACTGTAGATAAATAACTAAATAATAGGTAAGTAAATAGATAGTAATAATTTTAAATAGACTGTGTGATGGGCGGCCGGGGCCCATGCCCAGCCAGGACACCCCTGCTGCATATGTTCCGGGGAGCAACCATGGGCAGCTCAATACCTCCCCCAGGACGCTTGGTGGCAGCCACCCTGGCCAATGTTGATTCCCCAACCTCCCGCATGGCTCCATAGGAGATGGAGTCCTCCACAGCCTGGTTGGGAGCTGGGGTGGCCGCTAGGGGGTGCTGCCTGGAATCAACAGCCCGGCTGGACGAGTCTTCAGCCCCACCCGGAAGGGCAATTGGGACCAGGTGGTTAAGCACCTGGAACACTTCCGGGTTTGCTATAAAAGGGGCCAGCCACCACCAGTCGGGAGCCAGAGTCAGGAGGAGGAGGACTAAACTTGAGGAGGAGTGGTGTTAAAATGAGAGAACTGTTGTGGGTCGTGCTGTGCTTTGGGACTGTGTATTACCTGTGGGGTTCATGGGGAAGATGTGCCCCACAGGTGAAGAAAATAAAAGTTTCTTTATTTTTATTCGTACCTCCGTGTCTATCTGTGTCAGGTCAGGTGCCTATATAGCGCCTTTGTTACAACTGTAATACAAAAACTAATAATAAAACATATCAGTAGTGACAAGTGTAACAAATGTACTGTATATAAATTCCCTATTATGATGCATCTTATTTCAGGATATTCAGTATTTATTAACTCATTGATCACCTGTTTATCTGTTTTTGATACATTTTAAGAACAAATTACCTCATTTTGTGAGAAATATTTATTTTAATATCACTGAAATTCAGGGACTAGTACTTGATGTAAGCAGTGCTGCCATGCTGATAATCTTCAGGCTTCAGAGTTAATGATTTCATGCAATTATCGAATTTATGTTATTTAGGAGGATAAAACTTTAGCTAAAAGGACAGCCAGTCAAGAACAAAATACTTTTGGTGAATCAAAAGGCAGCACTGTGTTTTACTGGCACTTAAGAGTTAACTCTGCTTTGTAATTTCAAAGAGAGCAGTAGGAAGCTGAACCTTTTATTTCAGTCTCTAAATGTGGTAACACACTTCTTGACAGCTTCACCTTAATCACTATAAACAATTGCAACATGCTTAACAAAAGCACTTTGTACTTTCTTTTTTAAGTGTTTACAGTATATAAGGTGCATCGCTTTATCAGTGATAAAGTGACAGTCTTCTTAGGAATGTGAACATTTTTCTTTTAATAGATTCTGTTTTGGACTTTGATTTGCCAGCTTATTTTATTCAAATATTTGAAGACACTGAAACAAAATCACAGCATCTTACTGTATATGTTTTGGCTTTTAATTGTAATTATTTGAGCTTTTAAGTGCCTTGTGATGGTTTACACTGTGAAAGCTGCTGTGTTTGGCTGACTGTTTTCTAGAAAAAAAAAACATAGGGGTGGTACCAGTACTTTTTCACATTATAAAGACAAAGTCAGTTTGATTTGCAACTGGATTTTTGCACAACTGTGTTGTTTAATGGAAGACATCCTGTCGGGAGTTGGTTTCTGCCTTGTGGTTAATGCTGTCAGGGTAGGCTCCAGCTCCCCACAAACCTGTGCCAGATTAAAAAATAATAATAAAAAACAGATTCATTGACAAATGATAGGAAGAAATTTTAGAACAGTGAAGTGTAGGGTCACTGCCATCATGCAATTCAATTGCTGTAAAATGACTAATGTTAAAATGTAATGAAAGACTACTGCTGAGCACAATGCAAATCCAGATGAACTGCAGATAAATATGTGATAAATGTAGCCTGGTCCTGGGAAGCCACTGTTTTAATTGGACTATTAAAAAGTGAATAAATCATACTTTCAGTTTTTGGATTAACATAATGTGGGCATGTGAAATGAAGTAGCAATCATGTTTATTTCAAATAAATGCCCAGTTAAGCAGGAGATGAAAAATCATAGCCAGGAACATTTTGACACCACTTGCCTAGATGAATTACAGCTCTGGGCCACTGGAACCTTATAAGCACTTTTTGTCCATTATATACTCAGAAAGAATCCAATTAAAGATTTTTTTTTACCTAAAATAGTATTTTTATTTGTATGTAACTGTTGATGAGTGTATTCCTTTCAGTAAGCTAATGTTTGTAACAGTTCCTGTTGAATGTGGCAGGCTGGAAAACAGTGCTGAGAGAAACGAAAAGTGTCTTTCTCTTAAAGCACGTTTAGTGATACACTTTTAGCACACCAGCACACTTACATCTCCTGTAAAGCACTTCATGCTACAAGCCTCAATGATAGTCCTAGTAATATGCTCTAAATTGAGTTGTCTGCTGTTCACATTTCTTTTTTGATGTGCATTCTATTCTCAAAACGTATTTAATTCAATTCAGAAACAGAGGGGCCTAAAACCATTTGTTGTAGCATCACTTGCAAGGTAGGAACAAGGTGGGATTAGGGCCATTGCAGGGCCCAGGAGTTCTGTATGTTCACAGTAGTATTTATATACTCGTGATGAGAGGTCCGTGGCAAAGTGCAGTTTTTAAATAAATAATTGTGACCTGGAGAGTGCAGGCCCTGATTGGGTGCAGGGTGTTTGCAAGAAAAGATACTGAGAGAAACAGAGAGCAATATTGGGTGATGAAGCAGGATAAGCCAGCCAGCGAGTGAGTGAGAGGCAGGGTGGGTCGTCAGGGATCAGAGAAGGAACACCCAGGACCTGATGACTGTTTGTTTTATTCTGCTTTTAATTCACGGACTCTCACAATTTTTAATGGATTATTTTTGATTGACTCTTTGGATTACTGTACTATTTGCATTTTCTGTTTGGTTTTTGATAAAAACATGGAAAACTCAACTCCTTGCTGAGTGTGTGTCCTAATTTGCCTGGCTCATCTCAGTCTATGAGTATCGACGCTTACAGGCAATAATATTCAACTGCCGAGCCAAAGCACCATACTTCACTGCAGTCTAATCCAGCAGTTCTAGACCAGCAGTAATAGGACAGAAGCTAAGGCAGCAATTCTGAAAGGGGCATAGTTGTAAGAGTTACAAGGTACCGGGTAATTTTGGATGTAAAGCTGAGTAAAATGGCATTAATCTGTTACAATAAAAATTAAAATTACACTTTTGCCTTGTGCCCCACGCTATTGAGAATAGGTTTCAGCCCACACAATCCTGACGTGGATTAAGCTGGTTTGAGACTGCATGAATTAATGTATAATTACTGTAAATGCTCCAAAGAGTGTCACCCCTGTAATGGTGTATTAGACTGCATATCTGTGTCATGGGAGCAGGGCTGTGAAGTCAGAGTCAGAGTCAGAAGCAATTATTTGGTTACTGGAGTTGGAGTCAATAAAAATGTACCAACTCCATGTAAATATAAATTGTCCTCTTTTTAATTCTGTAATTCTTGCCTTTTGTTTTATGTTATTCAATGTTTGTAACATTGTAACATTAAATCCAGACGTCTTTAATAAACAATGTAACAAAGCCACAATAGCATTGCTACAGCTTTTAAACTAGGGTGTTAAAACTTTAGCATGATGTTTGGTGTTGGCAGTGATAACATTTTGTATCTTGTATGTTGTGTGCTTTGAGTCAACACAGTAAATACATTACCATTCAAATGTCTGTAGTTACTCAGAAATATTAATGTTTTTAATTTTTGATTACAAAGGTTTCTGTAATAACTAATTAGCGTTAACATATGACTAATTAAGGAGAATCTAAGGGAGCTGACCATTAGGACACTGAAGAAATTGCTTCTGAAAATGGGGCTTTGTAGCCATATGTTAATAATAAATTAAAAATCTGTGATTTCAAGCAGTAACAGGCATTATACATACTAGTAATGCCTTCTGTCTATTTTGAAATAATTTTAAAGGCATCTTGATGAAAAAGGTATCAATTTCTATCAAAAACATGAACATTTCTGGGGCACTTCAAACTGTTGATTAGTATTGTATATTGGCCTAAATTACAAAGAGGGGAGTTGGAGGTACCATAAATTGAGGAGCTGTAGTCGTAGGGTTTGTGTACTGACTCCACAGTCCTGCTTGTCAGGAATGAACAGCAGGTTGTCATTCTTTATGTAGGTGCTGCCTTCATATCAAATATATTCAAACTGCACATTTTGCAACAGTTCTACTTTTATGTTTTGTTTTAAAATAAATTCAAAAAATGGTTTGTGGTTTTAGTCCTACTTATGTTTAAAATGCCAAAGTAAGTTATGAAGAGGTCTCATTTTCAGCTTCTGCTTTGGAATGAAGTGTCATAAACTCAAACAAGATATTTTTGGAGTTTTTGTCTCACTTTTGGCCCCTTTTTGTCCATCCATCCATTATCCAACCCACTACATCCTAACTACAGGGTCTGCTGGAGCCAATCCCAGCCAACACAGGGCGCAAGGCAGGAAACAAACCCTGGGCAGGGCACACACACACATACCAAGCACACACTAGGAACAATTTAGGATCGCCAATGCACCTAACCTGCATGTCTTTGGACTGTGGGAGAAACTGGAGTGCCCGGAGGAAACCCACGCAGACACAGGAAGAACATGCAAACTCCACGCAGGGAGGACCCGGGAAGCAAACCCAGGTCTCCTTACTGTGAGGCAGCAGCGCTACCACTGCACCACCATGCCACCCCCTTTTTGTCAATGAAGAAAATACTTTCACTTTGTCTGTACTCAGAAATGGCCAACAATATTACCACTAAGGACTGTGATACATATATAGGTGTTACCATTGAAGGAAAACTAGAAGACGTTAAACAGTAAATGTTAGAAGTACCGAAACCCTTGAAATGTTATACCATATATTGAAAATATCTAAATGAAGTTTTCTCATCAGTTATTTACCATCTGGTTAAAAAATAAATTAATAAATTATTATAAAGTCACAGAAATATTTTACAAGTTGTGAATTACTTCTATTTAGAAAGAAAAAAATAGAAGAAAAATTGTGCAAGCATCATAAACCATCTACTAATGGTAAAAAACAGTCTCTTTTTAATAAATTAACAGATACATGAAATATAAAGTGGCAGTTGCAGCAACCTGGATAAGTAGTAGATTTAAATGTTAATTTCTGACACAATATACTCATAAAACAGGTTTCTAGAAGATGGTGATGTCTAATTTCATTGTTCCTCACGTAAGAATTAAGTCGTTTTCAGGCAGTAACATATAGTAAACACAACTTTTTGTCCGAAACCTGACAAGCATGAGCATACACAGCCTAATATATAAATAAGTAAATATTGCAAATAAGAATAATTCTAGTTAACAGAATATTTACTGAAAAAATGTGTTTTTGACATTCTAGTCGTAAAGGTATAAACACTATGCATTTTAATTAGGTTTTTTTTATTGATCAGTCTTTCTCTTCTTTTTTTCTTTTATCCTCCTCTGGGCACTTTGTGTGGCCATGGCTGAACACATTAAAATAAATACATTTAAAATGTTGTGAAGAATTGCTCAGAAGCATTTGTGAAACTAGCTTAAAGCCCTTTGTAAGAATATACTTTTACCAACCCACAAACAAAAGGTGGATTTCAGCAGTTATGAAAAATAAAACTGATTTCTTGAGCTATATGATTTATGTCTCAAATTCTAATAAAATAATAATCTCTATCTACAGGGTGGGTCATTTATATGGATACACCTTAATAAAATGGGAATGGTTTGTGATATTAACTTCCTGTTTGTGGCACATTAGTATATGTGAGGGGAAAAACTTTTCAAGATGGGTGGTGACCATGGTGGCCATTTTGAAGTCGGCCATTTTGGATCAAACTTTTGTTTTTTCAATAGGAAGAGGGTCATGTGACACATCAAACTTATTGGGAATTTCACAAGAAAAACAATGGTGTGCTTGGTTTTAACGTAACTGTATTCTTTCATTAGTTATTTACAAGTTTCTGACCACTTATAAAATGTGTTCAATGTGCTGCCCATTGTGTTTGTGTTAACAAACAAAACCACCGCTATTGGTCTGACACTAACCCACATTGGATTGATCCCTCCAAGACTGTTGGAACAAAAAAATTGATGGTATGGTGTGGAATATGGGGTACAAAGATAGTGGGGCCATTCTTCATCAATGGAAACCTCAAGGCCACTGGATATGCGAAATTGCTACATGATGATGTGTTTCCCTCTTCATGCACTGAAGCTGGCACGTTCCCTGAGTTTTTCCAGCAAGATGGTGCACCACCACATTATGGGTGTCAGGTCCGAGCATTCCTAGATGAACAGTTTCCTGGAAAGTGGATTGGTCGTCGTGGGCCAGTTGAATGGCCCCCAAGGTCTCCCGATCTGACCCCCTTAGACTTTTATCTTTGGGGTCATCTGAAGGCAATTGTCTATGCTGTGAAGATACGAGATGTGCAGCACCTGAAACTACGGATACTGGAAGCCTGTGCTAGCATTTCTCCTGCGGTGTTGCTATCAGTGTGTGAAGAGTGGGAGAAGAGGGTTGCATTGACAATCCAACACAATGGGCAGCACATTGAACAAATTTTATAAGTGGTCAGAAACCTGTAAATAACTATAAAAGAATAAAGTTATGTTAAAACCAAGCACACCATTGTTTTTCTTGTGAAATTCCCAATAAGTTTGATGTGTCACATGACCCTTTTCCTATTGAAAAAACAAAAGTTGGATCCAAAATGGCCGACTTCAAAATGGCCACCATGGTCACCACCCATCTTGAAAAGTTTCCCCCCTCACATATACTAATGTGCCACAAACAGGAAGTTAATATCACCAACCATTCCCATTTTATTAAGGTGTATCCATATAAATGGCCCACCCTGTAGTGTACTGTAAACCAGAGGAAAATAAATGTAACAAACCAGCAGAGAGAGCAAGGGATTCAATAGGTTGTCCATCTCTACAACTTTTGAAAATCACATATTTAAAAGTTTAGTATTTTTATTTTCTTCTTTCAAACCTCGCCCCTAGCATGCTGTAAATAATGTTCGTAAAGATCAGTAACAGCTTCAAACTCTTCCTCACATTCGGTACAGATAATTTGTCCTTCTTCTATAACAAGCTCTTTCTTGAGACATGGCTCATGATTAATCACAGTGGACTCTGTACTCTCTGACAATTTATTATTATCTCCACCACAGTCTGAACTTGCCTCTTGCCAACCATTTTCTGAGGAATCAGGCTTCTTTTCACTTGCTAAAGTTATCGGTTGTGAACTGCAGTCCTCGACACCAAGCAAAGACATAGCTTTAACACGTTCTACTGGCGGGTGACGCAACTGATGTTTAAGTAGTAGACCAAGCCTGTCAAAGGAGAGGTCACAGTCCGGACACTGATAATCCTGCTGCCGTGTGTGAGTTCTCTGATGTGCTTGAAGAGAACTCACTTGTCTAAAAGACTTTTTGCAAATGGAGCAAAAATGAGGCTTCTCACCTGTGTGGATCATTACATGGCGGTTTAAATTGGCAATGTGGCTGAAACTTCTACCACAGACTGTGCATGCGTGACTTTTTTCCCCAGTGTGGATTTTCTCATGCACTTTCAAGTTGCACTGCTGTGTGAAGCGCTTGCTGCAAAAAGTGCAACAAAATGGCCTCTCTCCTGTGTGCACTCGAAGGTGAACTTGGTAAGGTCCAGCATGGCGGAAAGACTTTCCACATTCTGTGCAAGAAAAGACAGCACCCGGACTTCTGGTGTGTGCTCGCTGATGAAGACGAAACCTTTTCCAGTCTGGTAATGTTTTTCCACAGTGTGAACACACGTATGTCATATCCTTCGAATGCAATGCCAGGTGGTTTTTCAACCCATTAGCTTGGCGAAAGCCTTTGCCGCATTCTGTACACTGGTGTGGCTTTTCCTGTTGGTGAACAGACATGTGCTTATTTAAATTGGAGACATGGTTGAAGCCCTTCCCACATTCAGAACATCTGTGATCCTTTACCCCTGTGTGAATACGCTTGTGCACATTTAAGTTCGATAACTGAGTGAACCTCTTACCACACTGCTGGCAGATGTAGGGGCGCTCACCAGTGTGGGAACGAAGGTGGATTTCATAGGTGCCAAAGTAGCTAAATGTCTTACTGCAAAAATGACATGTGAAAGGTTTCTCCCCACCATGGACTCGTAGATGGATCCGCAGTTTTTCAGGATCAGCAAACCTCTTCCTACACTTGGGCTCAGTACAAGAATGTATATTCTCCTCAGATGTTTTTGCTCCCACTGTGATGCGACGCCCTAGATCCTCAGAAGCATGCATTGCTTGGTGACCTCGCAAGGTGCTGAGTTGACGAAAGGCTTTACCACAATCTTTACAGGTGTAAGGCTTTTCACCTGTGTGTATTCGAAAATGAGCATTGAGTGCCCCCAACTGGCTGAAACCTTTTCCGCACTTGCTGCATGAGTGGGGCTTGATGGACCAGTGTGTCTTCTTATGAGCATTCAAATTGGATATCTGGGCAAATGTTTTGGAACAAACTGAACATGCATATGGCCTTTCACCTGTATGGATTCGCATGTGGATTTCCAAGGGACCATTGTGACTGAAAGCCTTCCCACATTGCTTGCAAATGAAGGGCTTTCCTCCAGTGTGAGTCCTCCTGTGTGCCAAAAAGCGTCTTGAATTGGGAAATGTTAACTCACACTCCTCGCAGTGGAACTGCTTCTCACTTTCATTATTGTGTGTAGCTTTGTGGGCCTGGAGGGAGCTAATCTGCCTAAAGCGACGGCCACATTCCTCACAGGAAAATGGTTTCTCTCCAGTATGAATCATGACATGTCTATTTAGGTTAGCCAGATGGCTGAAACCTCTTCCACAATCAGGGCATCTGTAGTCCTTCTCGCCAGAATGAATTTTTTTGTGTGCATTGAGGTTTGATAGTTGTGTAAAGCTTTTATGGCACACTTCACAGCTGTATGGTCTTTCACCAGTATGAATTCGGAGATGAATAAGATAAGGGCCCCTGTGGGCAAAATTCTTTCCGCATACAGTACACTCCCACTTTTTGCCCCCTGCGTGTTGCAGGTCTTCTGGAATTTTTCGAGGGCGGCCACGGCCACGTCTTTCTGGCAAATCCTGTTCTGGAACACGATTTATGTCTAGGAGAGCAGCAGATTCTTGCATTAACTCATTTGTATACACATAATCATGCTCCTTAAGTTTTTGGAGAAATACCGTAGATTCATCACTGCTTTCTTTCTGTTCACTCTCAGTGATGCCATAAAATGTCTCAAACTCTTTATCCTCGCTAATCAGCTTATCAGTCTTTCTTTCTATCTCTTCCGGGATGTTTTCTCTTGTACATCCCTGAGAATTATTTTCTAAATGCAAGATCTTATTTAAAACAGATGCCGTTTTTCTTATTTCTGGCTCCATGTCCTTCAAGCCTCTTTCCACTTCTTCGTCTTCTTCAGGCATTATGTCCCAATTTTTCTCTGTCTCCTTTTTTCACAGAGAATTCCTGTTCCTTGGTTTCCTGTCTTTCAGATGAGAAATGAGCAGAGGGCAAGGTACAGTCACACATCAAGGCTGGTTTTACACAGATAAGGAGACAAAAGGAAAATGTATTAATGTTTATCCCAGAGAAGTAAACATTGTTAAATATGTATAATCTTGATTTTAAAAACACCTCTATACAGTATATAGATAGATAGATAGATAGATAGATAGATAGATAGATAGATAGATAGATAGATAGATAGATAGATAGATAGATAGATAGATAGATAGATA
>JANRMT010062827.1:22671435-22706352 GCA_026402145.1 Polypterus bichir lapradei
ATAGATAGATAGATAGATAGATAGATAGATAGATAGATAGATAGATAAACTAAAATATATTAGCTATCACTGAAGATAAAGTCAAAATCTTAAATGATAAATGCTTTCAATGAACTAGGAAGAAAAAATGTTATTCATTTATCATAGTCCTAATAAAGATACAAGTGCATACATTAACTTCACTCTAGTGCTTCCTTCAATATAACAAATCATGGAAAACAATTTTTATATTTACTGAACTGGTCAACAGCAAATAAATAGATATTTTTATCATAGTTCAAGCATGGACAGCCTTAAATTATTGGTATACCTTTCATCTGTCCATTTTTAGCTATAGCCTATACCAGTAACCACTGGGAAAGGGCACCAGTCCATTGAAGGGTGACACACACACGCACCAGGGCCAATTTAGCAACACCAGTTCACTTAACCTGCATTTTTGGACTGTGGAAGGAAACCCATGTAGACATGGGGAAAATCCACAATCACTCCGGTGCCTAAGAAGCAAAATATTTCCAGTCTATTGATTAAGGCCAGTGGTACTTACCTCAGTAATAATGAGGACATTCAAACATCTTATTTGTCACAGATTCTCTAATTAACTAAGTCCAGTTTGCCCACTGTGCCAACAGGTGAGTAGATGATGCAGTGAACATGGCTCCCCACTACATCTTGCAGCATCAAGACACTTGATCTATATATGCCAGGATCCTGTTTGCATATTTCAGTTCTGCATTTATCACAATAATACATGAGCTTCTCAACAGAAAACCTCTGAGTTTGAATCTGGACTGTGCCACTGAACTGTCTCTGTATCTCTGACTTTCTAAGGAACAAGATGTCAGAAAGTGAAAATGGGCAAATTATCAGTCAAGGCTACTGACCCTGAACACAGCGCCCCCTCTGGTTGTGTTGTATCTCCTCTCCTTTTCTCTCTCTCTCCATCAATAACTGAACCTCAAATGACCCATCAGATGACTGATGACATCACCCTGACTGGCCTAATCATGGGCGAGGATGAGGTGCCATATCAGAGGGAGGTGAATCAGTTAGCCAGTTAGTGCACTCTCAACAATCTTAACTTGAATTCATTGCAAACACTGGCTGTGATTTTAGAAGATACTCCTTACTTTCTACACCCCTAGATATCAACACTGTCACTGTGAACAGGGTGGAATCTTTTCAGTGTCTTGACACAACTATCCATCACACACTGTATTGGGATGAAATACTGCATAACAGTCTGGAATATTCACTCAAAACATAAACTACAGCAAGTTATTCAGACAGCAAAAAATGTTGTATGTTTGCAAATGGTCTCCATTGATGTCCTAAGGAAACGTGACACAAATATTATCAAAGATGACTCTCACCCAGGCAGCCATTTCTTTCAGTTATTACCATCGAGGAAATGTTACCAGTCAGTAGAAGGCTGAGGGCTACTGGACACATCAAGAGGTTCTTTCCTACTGAAGTCACTCTGGTTAAACACTGCATCTGATTCATCTCTTGTCTTTTTCTGATTTCTAAACTCCTACATTCAATCTAAATTATGCTTATTTTATAAAGGCTTACTTTGTATACTACTGGGCAAAACTACAATTCTTCATTACTATATAGTTCTGTATATTTGTGTTTTGTGCCGCATATTTTTCTCTAGTACTGTATATGATGTTCAGATGATGCATTGTATCCAGTATGGTGCTGTTTAATTGTATTTACCTTGTTACATGTATGGATGTAACACCAAGATAAGTTCTTAGCAACTGCAGAATATTGCCTGGTAATAAAGTTCAAAGTTAAGTAAACATGCAAACTCCATGCAGGGAACACCAGTGACACAAACTCTACTCTCCTTACTGTGAGGCAGCTGCACTACCACTGTGCCACCATGTCACCTTATACCTTTCATAACAGCATTATTGTTAATTGCCATAGTTTCTTGCTACCAAAGTAAAGAAGTGAAGAAATTAACACTGAAAGGGTATAAATGTTGGGCAATGTCACCAAATCAATTAGCCATTTTACTGGAAAGTGAAGGATTTCTAGTTCAATCTCCATCACTGATTCAGTTTGTCACCTGCAGCAAGTAACTTAGCTGCTAGTTCATGTTTTACAGTAATAAAATAAAACATATAAAATAATTGAGGCTTGAAAACAGCCTGGTTTTAAACCAATTTAAAGATGTGTGCGCTTTTCTTTGGCTTACTATATTCAAAGATTTACTGAGAATCATAATGTCTGGAAAAAGGGAGTGCAGTTATCAAAATGTTAGGACATAAGAACACAAGACATTTGACAAACACGAGGAGACCATTCAGTCAATCAGGTTCATTTGTTTAATTCCATGACTCCGTAGTTTGCTCCAGATTCCTACCACTCTGCATAAAGAAGTGCTTCCTGGCTTCAGCCTTAAACACGCTTCCCTGTAATTTCCACTGATGTCCTCAAATATGTAATTCACAATTTACTTGAAAGAATTTGGTGGAATCTACTTTATCAATGAATCTGAGAAATTTGAAGACCTGAATTAGGTTCTCATGCAGTCTCTTCTGCTTGACACTAAACAGGTTTAATTCTCTGAGAAGTCACAGTAGGACATGTCCTTAAATGCTGGGATGAAGCCGGTGGTTCTCCACTGCACAATTTTAGGTGTTGCTGTGTCTTTTTTGTAGCGAAACAAACTACTTTTTAAAAGACTAATTAAAGCCAACCCAACAAAGCAAGTCAGTCTGACAATCGTCTTGACAAGATAAAGAATATATAAAATCAATTAATATTTTCTAAGATATATTAGTCTAATCGGTTAACTAAAGGAAAACTCAAATATCCTTAAAACATTTTAAAATGTACTTGGATATTTAAAAAACATTAAAATACCCAGAAGACATGAAAAATTGAATACTTGAGACATTAATTGCAAAAAGCAACAAAAATGTGGGTCATATCTAAAAATAAGTGAGCGTTGGGCACTATGCAACAAATCATCTACAGCAGTGCTCTCTAGGTTTGTGGTTTGTATGAATCCAGGATGACCAGAAAAAACATGCAGTTCAGGTGGTCACGAAACAGGCAGCAGTTGATTAAGAGGACACAAAATGATCAGTACGATTGTAGGCTGTTAGGCACTTGCAGGACAAAAAGAAATTTAGGCTAACACTGATATAGTTCATAAAATTCTTATATAAACTAATAAAACACCAACACATTTGATAACAGAAGCTACTCTCATATGGCAGGGGCCCTCAACATCAGTCCTGGAATGTGGCACTCAGTGCAGGCTTCAGTCCAGCCAACATCCTAATTAGAAGTCAGATAATGCAGGTGCAGCAACATATTTTTGGAGGGCTTAAATTTCGTTACTGTACTTCTATAGACTCAAAACTTTTTTTTTTAATTCTTATACAGTTGCATTCACAATTTTTAAAACACAACTTTCATTTTTAAACAACTGCAAAATTACAATGAGATTCAAAAGACAAGGACGCCAACAGCTCACAAGCTAACTTGGTGTCACTTACACTTGGCTGCATTCATCATGGGATATATGTTTTGGAAAGAAAACACAGGAAAAAAGAGAGAATTACTAATCTGCTCTGGTCCACAAAGCACATCGATGGACAGAGTACTTGGAAAAGGGACAAAAATAAAATGTGCTATTATAAAGATTTAGCATGTCAGACTGAGAGTACTAAAAAGCTGTAAAGTTAAATAAACATTAACAGGAAAGAGTATTAATTAAGAAATCAGTTGGGATGAAAACCTAAAACAGTGGCAGCCAGGGCTGAATTAAGACCTCTGGAGGCCCGAAGCACTTAAAAGATTTTGGTGCCCCCATATATCTAACTCAAAAAATAAACAATAATAAACTGTAAAATAAAATTTTTGTTTTTGAAATGAAACAAAACTTCCAATAAGATGGAAAATAATGTTTATTTTTGTATACTTCCACTTTATTTATATTTAAAGTTTTCTGTTACTTTTTCTATTTGCAAAGTCTTTGATCAAGTCCTCAAAACTAATCTTACGTAACATATGGTCCATGGCAATGGAAAATTTCTATGGTGCCCCCCAATACCCACACCTCTCGATGCCATAAGGGCGTGCTTATTTTACTTTATTTTATTTTATTGGTTAATCCAGCCCTGACTGCAGCTCTCCAGGACTGAAGCTGAAAACAACTATCAAACAGAAAGTGAACTGGTCGACCACATAACAGTCCCTAAAGATTGACAAACATACACTGCAAATTAAAATCTGATTGCTCTGTTTGTTATTTAGCTGTGGTGGACTGAAAATAATAATAACAAAAAACATCCTGGAATAACCACCTATCCTGCTTACACCATATTAACATCTGATACCAGTTTTCAAACTTCTACATAAAAGATATCCAGCTACACCCATTTTATCATAACACAAAATCATCACTACCTGCCATCAGTAATGTTGACACCTTTTGTCACATTCACAGTTGCAATCACAAAAGTAAATTAGTTTATATTATTGCAGGTGTACATTATCTGATTTTTGCCAGAGTGCTTTTTTAATTGGCGCAAGATCACCAAAAAGTCATTGAAGGTTGTAAAGTCAAAACTTGCAAAGTATAACAAACATTTGGAATTGATTCAAGTGGATTATGGGCTCCTATTGGCTTAATTTGTCAGGTGTGAGGAGTCTTGCAAGCCGATTCTCTACTTCAATTCAATAAGGAAGTGATTCTGTTTATAATTTTTTGCAAGTGTGGCTGGGAAGTATTTGTGAGTGTGCGAGGAGGAGAACAAATTAATTTTCAAAGAAGAAAAACTGAGAAACACTGAACAGCAACTACAAAATCCTGGAAGCACTGCATGTTTGTATTATTAACAGATTAGCATAACATTTATCTTTTGATTTTTTTATGACTCAAACTTGCTGCAAGAGAAGCTACTATTTCTTCCTTCAAATCCATTCTTCACAGTGTCACATTGCATGGGTGCTGTAAAGTCTCATCACACAACTGGGCAAGATTGTTTAAAGGGCCTCCAATTGTTCTTAAGCCAATAAACTCACAAAGTGCAGTGCTCCCCAAGGGACCACCATGGCTGCATGTTTTATTACAATCAATTTCACTACCAGTTACTTTTAATCTCCTTGGCATTAACTCCAAGAATGTCACAGGTTTGGAACTCCATGTAATTACAGTTAAGCCCAAGTCAGACTCAGGGAGATGTTTAACAATCCGCTTTACAATGTAAAGCCTGAATAACTCTTGGGACAGTATTCTGCTGCCATCTAGTGGATAAAATAAAATTATGCTGCAAAAAATCGAAGGTAACTCGTCAATGCAGTACACCCCCAAAATTCACAGGGTTACGTTCCTAGAGCACCTGCGAATTGTGAAAAACCGCAAATTTTGGATATGATTAAAAAAATACCTATTTTTATAGTTTAAACCCTAAAAATGCCCCCAAAACACTTTAATTTAAAACTCAGCTTAATACATTACCTAAAAAAAAGAATGTAAAGGTAAATCCGTATACTACACAATACTGTATTGCTGTCTACCACAGTGCTAGAATGTAAAATACCGATGTTACCGCTATATGTACTGTAATTCATGCAATTGCGTTTTCATTGCCAGAAGCCTTAGAAGGTGCAGGGCCTTTCGCCGGCATCCTGGGGCTTTAACTCTTAAACTGCCACATACCTGGGGGTTAATGTATCCCTGGACGCCAAATACTTTTTTGCTGCACTTTAAGTAAACGTCACAATTCACAAAGAAAAAGTTACATTTTAATGGAACACTTTTTTCATGCAAAGAGCATCACAATTACTGCAACACTGATAATTTTACACACTGCTAATGAACTGTAAAAACTATTTAAAAAACTACTGGAACAATATGTACAAAGTACAACTGACACCATGGATGAAATCACAGAGCCAACTGCACTTGAACTGGCTGCACGCAAGCACACAGAGGTAAGCGCTGATGCTGGAAATCTATAGTGCAGCGGCTCAATCCCAGAGACAGTCAGGCTGCAGTGCTGCTGGGTGTCACACTTGGGTCACAGAATTGCACAGAATCACATGAGATTGTAGAGACAGAAACTTTATTCAAACACTTCAAACAAACATGTCTCTTTCAGAAGTAAAACGAGCTTACTATGCAGTTAGTTATCGATTAAAAGAATAGGCAAACATCATAGGGGAGCACAATGGGAGTGGGAGCCGCAACAGGAGCAGAGGATGTCTGGGGGAGGAGAGAGAAACAAAGCAATGCTGTTCAGGCTTTTAAGTATTTGTAGCGTTGCACGAGAAGCATATCATGCGACACAGCAGCTGCAAGCAAGCCCAGCAGGTAAGGGAGAAATATGAAGGTAGTCTATCAGCGTTTTTTAAGAGGGTGTTTTTGAAAAACACTCAGCTGGGGATGCATCACAGTCAATCAGCAGCAAGGAGAAATGAATAATGCTGTAGTGGTCCGGTGCTGCTAAGATTCACACCGTCGAGAAGACGATGATTTTTTTTATTTTTAAGGTGGAGATTCCAGGGACGCACCCAGCCTTGGCCGGACCTGCACGCACTCACAAACAGAGACAAAAACAAAGCAAACTGGTAATCAAGCAGAAAATAAAGAATATAATGAAAAGAAATGAAATAAATCAAAACAACGATACCACCCCGTTCCCGTTAAGGCGATTACACATTAAATACAACAAAGCACAAACAAAACACACGGAGTAAATCATGAAAAATGTTCATGAAAAACGCCAACGGATAAAATGTAATGATGAAAATAGATAGTCCAGAGATCCGCACGTTAAATGGGAATGTAAAGATAGTCCTACCACTAGTTCCTTTCTTTGCAGGATGACCATGAATCCACTTACAGTCCTTAAGTACACAGGCAGACGGCAGACAATCCAGACGCACGAAACTTTCCAGGACAAATCAATAAGTACAGGTAACCCAACAGAAGGCAGGCAGACAGGAACTTGTAACACAAATTAGAAAAACTTTTTTTTTTGCTTTTGGTCACTGGCCCCCTTTTTAAAAGCCGCACTGACCCCAACAGTCCCAGCACCCTCAGCAGAAGACCAATGAGAGCCACTGCTGGGACTGCTGGGAGTTGCAGTTTCAAATTCTATTGGCTACTTTCATCATCCCAAGCTACATTTTCCAATACAGTTGCTTCCTGGTCTCCCTACAGTGCAGTATTGCCACGATAAAATCCATAAAAATTGTGGAGGATATTTGCGGTTTCCGCTAACAATTATTAGATAGGTTCTAAGGAAAAATCTACAAATGACTGAGGCCACAAACTCTGAACCGCAACTTCACGGGAGGTCTACTGTATTCATGAGTTTGGTGGAGACTTCAACCATAACACAAAGGCAAGTAAATGAGAAGCTGTAAAGCTAGTTTAAGAACAAACAAACTGAACTATTAACCTCCTTAGCGTTAGACCCGAGCATCACTCGGGCTGTAAAAACAGTGCTTAAAGTGTTAGACTCAAGAGTTACTCGGGCAATGGTATAGACGCGTCTTGTGTAAGACCTGAGGTTTACTCGGCTGTAAAAGTGCCTTCTCCTAGCCTCATAATGGAGTCTCAAAAGAAACACATCTCATCAACAGTGATGACGAAGTGAATCTGTCTTCAGGCAGTGAAATTAAAATGGACAGTGAAACTGAAAATGATTCTGGGAATCTGAAAGTGACACTTGGTGTTACTCGCACATGTGTAGTGTGCTGTTCATATTATTATTATTCATTATTATACTTTCTACACTTCTGATTTTGTACTTTTAGCATTTTGCACATTTTACAGTGGAAAGATGAGATTTAATAAAAAATATAATTTTTCAAGCCAAAAAAAATACAATACTTTTTACATGTTGTTTTGAGGGCGGCACGGTGGCGCAGTGGTAGCGCTGCTGCCTTGCAGTTAGGAGACCCGGGTTTGCTTCCTGGGTCCTCCCTGCGTGGAGTTTGCATGTTCTCCCCGTGTCTGCGTGGGTTTCCTCCGGGTGCGTGGTTTCCTCCCACAGTCCAAAGACATGCAGGTTAGGTGGATTGGCAATTCTAAATTGGCCCTGGTGTGTGGGTGTGTTTGTGTGTACCCTGCGGTGGGTTGGCACCCTGCTCGGGATTAGTTACTGCCTTGTGCCCTGGGATTTGCTCCAGCAGACCCCCGTGACCCTGTGTTTGGATTCAGCGGGTTGGATAATGGATGGATGGATGGATGTTGTTTTGAGAAAAAATGTAACACTAAGGCGGTTCACTGAATCAAGGCATAGTGCTGGCAATGTGAGTGTGATGCTGACATAGACAGTGAAACTGATAGTATACAGCAATGTACGACCGATTCGCTGTAGTATGCCTGGTGTTTTCAGTTGCCTGAAGGTTCACTGTGCTGCAAATAAGTACTTTCTACTCCTTTTCTAACCCACTTAGACCTGAACAGGGTTGCAGTAATCTGCTGCAGCCTATCCCAGCCAGCATGGGGCACAAGGCAGGAATAAACCCTGGATAGGGCACCAGTCCATCACAAGGCAACACAAATACATACAACCCCAACCACACACTAGTGCTAATTTAGTATCATCAAGCCACCTAACCTGCATGTTTTTGGATCGTGGGAGTAAACCTGAGCACCCAGAGGAAACCCACACAGACATGGGAAGAACATGCAAACCCCCAAATGGGGGGAAGACATGGAATGCGAACCCTAGTCTTGTTATTTTGAGGCAACAGCGTTAACACTGTGCCACCTTGCCACCCAATACAAACAGGTGTATAAAAAAAGACAAAATAATTACAATCAAGTAGGACAAGGAAGACGTTAGCCCCCTACACAGTGTTCACAGTACAGAAACTGCCATTCATGTCAGGGGAAATGTGGATGTCACTAAGCCTTGCAACGTGGTAGCCTATATTAACACAAGGGGCATGATGATTGTGCGGATCAGGCACTGACATTCTACCTAGTCACATACAAGCTACAGAAAAAATATTGTAAGAAAAGTGCGCAAAGAAACATACTTCTACTGTCCTGATTGCAACGTGGATTGCCGACTGTTTCAGAACATGTTACACGAAGGATGTGTACTAAATCTGCGGCAGCACAGCAGTGGAAACTAGATGTGCCTTTCTTACTGTATTTATGTTCACATATTGGTATTTAAATGTTTCTGTTACACATAACAACTTCTTGAAAAAAAAATAAAATGTTTTTGACTCGTTTTTCCAGGGGTAAACTTAATGCTAAGGATGTTAATATACAAAAATGAACAAAAACAGGACATGCTCAAATGCAAATGAGCATATGAATTGTACACCTGCTTCCCCACATTTTATTTTTATTCAAAGTACATCGGGATTGTTTAGTGGCAGTCTGCAAAACGGTACAGGTGAGTCGACCTTCTGCTTGTTGAAGTATCTCGGATATGCAAATGTCTAAGACATATTCTTTTCCTGATAATGTTTCTGCTTGCTTTTTTTCACCTTTTAATCATTAGTTTTACATGCTTCTCAGAGAACGCATTTTGTTTCTATCATGTGAAGCGCAACGTTAGACAACGAATAGGCTATTAATGGACTGGACTTCTGACCAATGACTGCGGCGGAGAGGCGGTCTTCAGTTCAAATGCTTGGCATGCCATTTGTGTTCACAAGAGATTTTCCAGAAGTGGTTCATTTAATAACATTTTAGTAAAAATGCATGTTTTGGGATGGATGACTTCACATGTGGATTATGCAACAAGAGTAATGCAAGATTTTTTCATAGACTTTTTGAAATTGTTTGCTATTGTATACTGTTCATGAAAACATAAGATTTTCATTTTTTTCTCATCCATCACCACAACCTACATGGGGTAACACATTAAAAAAAAATTTGAATGGAATACTCCATTAACATTACACTTTTGGAAATAAATCCAAAATGTAATTAGATTCCTTTATTTTATTGAGGCCAAAACTGAAGAAATATAAACAAAGTTTTTAAAATTAAGCTTGTTACAAATATCTGAAACTAGACAAACTGCAAACTGTTAAAAAATACTAAATAAACCTCACAAAATACTGTCAGCATGGTAAGTGCTGCTGCCTCATGGATCCCCCATTTGCTTGTTGACTGTGTGGCCCTTGCACATTCTCTCTCTCTGTGTCTCGTGGGTGAGTCTCCACATACCGTGCTTTGTCTTTTTGTCAGTCATCAGTCAGTCATTCAATCCCAGCCAACCCAGGGCGCAAGGCAGGAACAAATCTGGGACAGGCCGCCAGCCCTCCACAGGGCACACACACAACAAGCACACAATAGGGACAATTTAGTATCACCAATGCACATAACCTGCATGTCTTTGGACTGTGGGAGAAAACCGGAGCACCCGGAAGAAACCCATACAGACACGGGAAGAACATGCAAACTCCACACAGGGAGGACCCGGGAAGCGAACCCAGGTCTCTTTACTGCGAACCCCTTGTATTTTTGTTCCACATCTTAAAAGATATGCAGAGTAAGCTCCCTGACAATTACTAGTCGGCACTGTGTGAATGCATGAGCCCTTTGATGGACTGCAACCTGCCTTGTGCTCAGTGATGCAGGAATAGGCTCCATTTCTGAGCCTACTAGAACTTAGATTAGGTATGTTCAAGAATGTTAAGTTAATAAAAATAGTTTTAAAGTAGAGAGAATGCAACATGATTTTATTAGATATAATGCAAAACAATTATTACAAATAACAGTGTAAGTAAAAAAAAAAAGAACATTTTTCATTTTATACAACACAGGTATGTCACTCTTTCTCTGAAGGTATTCATTAACTAAGGGAAAGACACACTAACGTTGAGTACTTTCATCCAACAAGTTATTCAGAAGTGTGTAAAGAAACGCAACTGGAGCTTCTTTACTCCAATAGCCTTTACAAAGCAACACTGTGACTACTCTTTTTATCTTTAGCCAAGTCAGAAGCTTTATTTATTTTTCGTCATTCTGGTTTGTATTTTCGAGTGGGTTTGTCGTTTGTCACAATATAATATTTATTTAGCTTCTGTCAATCATTTTTTAACCTGCTTAATCTTTTTAAACAACTGTGGGCATCTACTGGAGCCTATCACAGCTAGGATAGAGCACAAGGCAGGACAGGGCCCAATCCATTGCAAGACACAACACACCTCAGCCATACACTATGGCCAATGTAGGATAGGAAACCCATTCAGACACAGGGAGCACATGCAAACTACACACAGGAAGGACCAGGCACAGGAACCCTGGTCTCTTTATTAAGGCCGCAGCACTACCACCAGGCCTGGCCTTAGGCATAGGCGAAGTAGGCGACCGCCTAGGGCCCTGGCGTCCGGGGGGCCCCGGATCGACAGCGGCCAGGCCCCCGGCCCGCCCCTCGCATGTTTAAATCACGTGGGCGTGTCCACGTGGGCGGCTGTCTATAAAAGCGGAGCGGTTTGAGTCAAGATCTCTATGGGTCGAACGTTCACATCAGTGAATCAGCCCTCATCATCATTCGTCGAAGAAGAAAGAAGTCAACATCTCATAAATCCTTCCACCTCGTCAGTGGCAGCAGGTGGCACAGGAGCGGGAAGGCAGAACTGCAATCTGAGTTGCGAGAATGAACGAAACCCCTGTCTGTCAGTATGTCCTCGAAGCATAAATACAAATCTGGAGCAGCTAAGCGAAAGAAAAAAGCCGATACTGATGCTTTCATTGCGTCTCAGAGAGAAGCTTTGCTCAATTTTGTGAGAGTTGGTGCTGGTAACAGCGGTAGTCGCAGTATGGAGAGCAATGAAGGCCCAGGCCGAGGCCCCCACAGAGAGAGTGCGTCATCGGTAGAATCAGATTCAGAAACTGCTGAAACACAAACACTCAGCCTCAGGCTTTGTGACACTGATGATGATGTAGAAATGAAGACTCAATCTGGTACCGTAACCATTAGACACGACTCCGAAAACGAACGGGATTATGAAGATTCTGAACGAGAAGCTGAACTTTCTCGGGTTCCCGAGTTGCAAGGCCGAGCGATTGCAGGCGCGGATGATGATCAAGGAAATGCAGCTCCTAACAGTAAGAGTAACAATGACACATCCGGTGTTTCTGAGTGGTGGAAAGATCCAGGGTTTTGGCCAGAATTGCCAATATCTGATTCAGAACGTACTTTCCTAGTTGAAAAGGGGCCTCATCGCGATTTGAGCTTGAAATATCCCCCTGATGACAATTTACGCCATTTCTCGAATGGGTTCTTCTTAAGAAAGCTTCCAAATGGCGAGACAATTGATCGGCCTTGGTTGATTTACTCACCTAGCACGAATGTTGTATTTTGCTTTTCCTGCAAGCTATTTTGTGAGCAACGAAACAAGCTTACAACTAATGGAAAGAGTGATTGGAAGAACCTGGGCAAAATGTTATCAACTCATGAATCTTCACCTTTTCATTTAAAAGCTTTCACATCTTGGAATGATTTACAGATCAGGTTGAACCAAAATGAAACAACTGATAAACGTGCACAGCAGCTAGTCTTGCAGGAAGTTCAGCACTGGAGAAATGTCTTGACCAGAATTCTCTCAATCATACAATTTCTTGCGGAAAGGAATTTAGCATTTTGCGGTAGTGTCGATCGGTTGTTTTAGCCACACAATGGCAACTTTTTGGGCATTGTTGAATTACTAGGCAAATTTGATTTGTGCATGGCAGTGCATCTACGCAGAATAAAGAATCATGAAATCCATGATCACTACCTGGGGTTGAAGATACAGAATGAGCTGATTCTACTCATGGGGGATGCTGTTTTGAGGAAAATTACGACAGAGATACAGAATGCTAAATACTACGCAATCATCCTTGACTTCACTCCTGATGCCAGTCATCAGGAACAAATGACAATGGTAATCTGAACAGTAAATGTTGGAGCAACGCAAGTAAAAAGTAAAGAACACTTTGTTGGATACATACCTGTAGAAAGCAGTACTGGGTTTGGGTTGGCTGAAGCATGTTTGCAAAGGCTTCAAGAATTGCAGTTACCATTGGCCAACTGCAGAGGGCAAGGATACAACAATGGGGCCAATATGAAAGGCATTCATAATGGTGTGCAACAGCAGATTCTTGATAAAAATCCCCGAGCATTTTATGTGTCATGTGCGTGTCATAGCCTCAATCTGGTGTTGGCTGACATCGCGAAATCGTCGGAGCCAGCTCTGTCTCTCTTTGGCATTCTACACCAAATATATACGTCATTTAGTGCCTCCAACACGAGATGGCAAATACTGACAAAACATGTGGAAAATTTGACACCCAAGCCCATTTCAGATACCAGATGGGAGTGTTGAATATCAAGTGTTAAAGCAGTCAGATACCAAGTGGGATCCATTTATGATGCTATCGTTGAGATAGCTGAAACAGCAAAGGATCTGAAGGCCAGAAGTGAAGCAGCGGGACTAGCAAAACAAATGAAAAGCTACCCTTTTCTGGTGTCATTAGCTGTGTGGTATGATGTTCTGGTGCAGGTTAATGTTGCTAGCAAGATCTTGCAAAATGAGAACATGCAACTTGACATTGCACTGAAATGCTTAGAAACAGTGACTGATTTTTTGAGATCTTACAGAGAAAATGGATTTGAATCTGCACAGATTGTAGCAAAGGAATTATCTGAAGAATTAGAGATGACCAATGAGGAGAATGTTTTCCCATCTCTGTCAACTGTGCGCAGGAGAAAGAAAAAACGGCAGTATGAAGCTGCTGACGAGCCTGTGAGCGATCCAAAAGACAAGTTTCGTATAGAGTTTTTTAATACCCTTGTGGATCAGGCCATCGCATCGATGAATCAAAGATTTGACCAAACAAAACAACACTATGAACATTTTGGCTTCTTACACAACTTGCAGAATGTTGTGACTATGACTAACGATGAGCTAATGAAATTCTGCATGGATCTTTCAAATATTTTGACGGATCCATGTGAAGGTTCAGACATTGATCCAGTTGATTTGTGTAGTGAAATACGTATGTTTGCTGGCTTAGTCGCAAGTAATTGTACTGCTCTGGGGGCGTTTCAATATCTGCATCAAATTAGACTAGCTACCGCAATGCCAAATTTAGCTATTGCTTTGCGCATAGCACTCACAATTCCAGTAACAGTTGCTTCTGGGAAGTGGAGCTTCTCCAAAATGAAGATAATAAAGAATTATTTGAGAACAACAACAATGCAAGAACGCTTAAATAGCTTAGCACTGATTTCTATAGAGCAAAACATTGTTCAAACTTTGGATTACTCTGAGCTGCTTCATGACTTTGCCTCAAAGAAAGCGCGTAAAATCAATTTTTAATTGCATGTAGCTCAGTAGTAGCGGAATAGCAATAACACTTTGTTTACAGTACGTGGTTTTTCGATTTTTTTTCCAATCACTGCTGCTACGCCTGCTCACTAGTTGTAATCTTATTGTTGCTTCGTTCGTCATAAAGTGTTCCAGAAACAGGAAGTTTGAAATATATCCCGAGACTCATAATTACTTCAGTAAAATAAAATAAGAATTAAGTATTAACCCAGAAAATTATCATTTCTCAAACATTCCAAAAGTTTCAAATATCCCAAAAAATAAAAAAAGGGCAAAAAAACTAAAAAAAGAAAAAATACAAAAAAACTAAGCTGGGCTTAGATACATACCGCCACGTGGTGCCCAATGGAAACAGTTCAAACTGGCTAAATTGTAGCAGCTAACTACTCCGGGCGAAAAAGGGACGCAGGGTGATGACCTCGTAACGTTACAAGAACACGTCTCCTTGGTCTAATTTTCACGCATTTCACAAAGCTTCCAGGGGGGCCCCTGGACCCCCCCCCCTTTCGCCTAGGGCCCCATAATACCCAAGACCGGGCCCTCTACCACTGCATCATCATGCCGCCCATTGAGCTTCTGTAAAAAGTCAAATTCCCCAAGTACAAATAAAGCACAGCACTATATATAAAGATGTTTCCAAAGCCGCTGGCTATTGTGATCAACACATGTACAGATTTTTTCAAGAAGACTGAAATCCACAATAATACTTAAGGTAATGCAATCAGTAGTCATATTTAGCAGCTGCCATTAGATTAAAAAAAGTCACAGACTAGGCGTTGTTTTCTTACCTTTTTAAATATTTTTTTCTTAATGTTTCATTTTTGAGTGCATTCTGAGCAGTTTGTGTATGTTGTTCGCTGTTAACACTACAGCTTTTCTTGGAAAGCAATATGCAACTATCCATCTGTTTTACATATCCATATTTACATAAGGTAATTTTCAGTGATCATGGAACATGTTACAATATTAATCCTGTGATTTCTAAGAATATACATATTCCGCATAGTTAAAAGTTTAAACAGAAACCCACCAACTTTCAGGACGTATGCTTATATGTACATGACGGGAGTGACTACCGGCCCGAGTGTGTCCTGTAATGGCCAGTCTCCCAGCCGAAGGCTACTAAACGTCTTGAGCTGGATGCTGTCGAAACTGGCTCATTGGACTTAGTGAAATTAACAAATGAATGCTTTATCTTCTCGTCAAATGTAACGCAAAACTACTACGTGCATAGGGCGCAATGTTCTACTAAAACTTTATGTCCCGTCATACTGCCACATCGTCCGATTGTATTCGATTCAGATAACACAACATTAAATTAAAATAACAAACCACTTTTTAATTTTTCAGGACATACGCCATTGCGCTTGTTGTTTTATTTCATGGTTGCAATGATTAATGATTCATACACAGGAGCTGCTCTGCTTCGCACAATGTTTGATGCTTACCACCATCTACCGGACTGGGATTTTCTTGTACATGCATGGAGAACGAGAGAGAGAGAGAGAGAGAGACCGAACTAGGAAAGCTTTCCGCTTGCGGATGCCTTGTTAGTCTTCGTTCAGACCTGCCAAAGTTTCACCTTCCCCTGAATTAAAGTCCAATCGTCTCTCAGCGAATCTTTCCGCTTCGCGATGTTCGTATGTGTTTGCTTGAACTGACGCGTTGCGGATGCCGTCGCCGTTTCCCTCATCAAATTATTATATACGCAATTGACTCCGGGCAGACAAAGGCGAGATTCTGCGAATAGATACGAGCGCCTTAATTAACAAGGAGTCGCGAGGGGTGAAGTGACGGCAGGAATTAAAAGAAAACGAACAAAAAAGAAATGTAACAATGTAAAAATCCTGTCTATGCAATGCTCTAATAAGAAGCGCAGCTCGTGCACCTGCGAAAAAAAGTGGCAATACGCGTAACACGTATCGATTCTGGAGCAGCAAGAGTGCACAGTGAACTGTTCAACTAGCACCCCCTTCTCTCCCGGAGACATCAGTCCGTCTGGATGCCCTGCCCAATATGTATTACATTGGGAGCTTTGGTTTCCGGTCTCCGGGGCTATTGTTAACAACGTCCACCTGTCCAGCAGCCCTACCGAGTCAAATGGCATGCATGATGAAATACACAAATGATACCTACGTCTTAATGTTCTCGTGTCATTAGAAAGTATCTCCTTCTTGCATATCACAAGTCTCCTATCTTCGCTGGAAACCCTTGTAACTGATGGTTAACGTGCATATTTTTCAAGCACTAATAATTATTTCGTTTTCCGAGATCTCCGCAAGAACGTGTTTTTCGTATACAAAATATTTTGCTTAAGTTATTTTTATTTAATATGCTCTTTTGGCTCAACCACTATTAGTGAAAAAGGCGTATGGCACGTGATCAACGTAACGACGTCACTGCCAGCCTAGAAATCTATCTTTGGGCAATCAAAGGCCACTGTTTCGTAGGGGCGGAGCTTTAAGTGTCTGGTCCTGTTTCTTCATTGTCTGCTCAATTAAAGCCGTAGTGCGAAAAACTGCAGCGAAAACAAGTGTTTTTACCATTTAATGCCGTCGTGTCTAGTTTTGAGTAAGTTTCAACAAGTCAGTATTACAACCATCTAAAATATAATGCGCATCATTAGAGCTCAAATTCGAGATATTTATAATAATGTTTATAACGCAACATTTTCAAACTGGTTAATCCAGTTCAGGGTACCTAATAAGACAGAAGGTATTTAACAGCCTTGGACAGGCCGTCAGTCCACCTCCGTACACAATCACACAGAAAATCCGTCTAACTAGTATGTCTTTGGGCACGAGTGAGAAAAAACAGAGGAAAATACACAACAATAACACGAGGAAAACATTGAACTCTACATAAACAACAACTGGGAATGGGATTCAAACCCAGGACATTGGAGCAGTCCAGGTGCCACTGTCCTGTCCCTATAATACATTTCACAAAAGTACAAATGAGAATCGAAGAGAATACTAGCCAATTCAGTATTGGCTAGTTTACTCATAAATATTAGACATATACTCTTAATTGGAACATTATTAGGAATACTATACTAATACTTGTTAGGGTCTAATTTTGCAGCCTCAATTCTTCGTGACGTGGATTCCTTTGAGGTTCTGGCCCATGCCTACATGCTTGCACCATGCAATTTCTGTAGATTTGTCAGATGTACATTCATGCTGCCATGTGAATGGAGCAATTGAAAAGGAGTTATTAGAAGTATGAAGAATTAAGGCTGAAGGTTAAAGGTAAGGTTTTTAAGACATTAGTAATAGCAGCAGTGATGTATGGAGCTGAGATATCGGTGAGAAAGGGAGAGCTAGGATAAGACGTTAGATGTGTCAGAAATGAGAATGTTGAGGTCAATGTGTGGAATTACAAAAAGGGATGAAATAAGAAATGAGACAATCAGAGGTACAACAAAAGTGAGAGATATATCTAAGAAAGTGCTGGAAAGTAGGTTGAAATGGTATGGACAAGTGACGAGGTGGGAAAATGAGAAAGCGAGGGGGCAAAAGCAGAGGTTGATGAATAAAGTAAAAGAAGATTTCAAATAAAAGAGTGTGACAGGGGTGGAGGCACAGGACCAAGTCATATGGAGAAAGTTGATCAGGCACATCAACCCCACATTCATGCTGCAAATCTCCAGTTCTACTACATACCAAAGGTGTTTTATTGGATTCAGATCTGGTGACTGGGAAGGCCACTGAAGAACCCAGAACTCATTGTTTTGGTCATGGAGCCAGTTTGAGGTGATTTTTGCCTTGCCACATGGTGTATTTTCATACTCAAAGTAACCATTAGAAGTTGGGTCAATTGTGGCCATGATTTATTTCAGTAATTTTCGTCCTATTTCTAATCTACCCTTAATTTCCAAAATTCTTGAAAAAATTGTGGCTATTCAACTTCATTCTCATTTATCTCAAAATAAACTATATGAACAGTTCTAGTCCAGTTTTCATCTCCTCCACAGTGCACTTATAAAAATTACTAATGACCTCCTAATGGCAGCTGATTCTGGTTTAATTACTATTCTCATCCTTCTTGATCTGAGTGCAGCCTTTGACACTATTTGTCACAATACTCTTCTCAATAGAT
The DNA here is from genome assembly GCA_026402145.1 of Polypterus bichir lapradei. Classification (NCBI taxonomy): domain Eukaryota; kingdom Metazoa; phylum Chordata; class Cladistia; order Polypteriformes; family Polypteridae; genus Polypterus; species Polypterus bichir. The sequence continues at coordinate 22,689,865 of JANRMT010062827.1, forward strand.
TATCTTCGATTGGCATTACCCACACACCACTAGATTGGTTCAGATCCTACCTTTCAGGCCGCACTCAGTTTGTTCAGCTTAAAACTTTCACATCCCATCCCACCACTGTTACTTTAGGTGTGTCCCAGGGCTCTGCCTGGGGCCCCTCCTTTTCATTATTTACCTCCTTCCCCTTGGCAATATCTTTCATAAATATAACATTAGCTTCCACTGTTATGCTGATGACACCCAGCTCTATCTCACTAGCAAACCTACTGCTTCCTTTCCACCCTCCTCCCTTACTGATTGCATAGCAGAAATCAAATCCTGGTTTTCTTCAAAGTTTCTTAAATTAAATAGTGACAAAACTGAGGTTCTCCTCATTGGTACAAAATCAACATTATCCAAAACTGATCATTTTTCATTTGTTATTGATAATTCCTCTATCTCCCCTTGCCCACAGGTTAAGAGTCTGGGTGTCATCCTTGACAGTACTTTATCCTTTCAGTCCCACATCAATAATTTATCCCGGTCTGCATATTTCCTCCTGCGTAACAGTAATCGTATTCGCCCCTCCCTCACTTACCACACCACTGCTATCCTTGTTCATAGCCTTGTCACTTCTTGTCTGGATTATTGCAATTCCCTTTTCTTTGGTCTTTCTCGCAAATTTCTTTATAAGCTTCAACTGGTCCAGAATTCAGCTGCCCGTATCATTACTAGAACCCCCTCTATTTACCATATCACTCCCATTTTGCAGCAGCTTCATTGGCTTCCAGTTCAGTTCCGAATTCAATTCAAAATTCTCCTACTAACTTTTAAGGCTATCCACAACCTTGCCTGCCCCTCCATATCTGTCTGACCTCCTCCATGTTGCCATTCCCTCCCGCACCCTCAGATCCTCTTCCTCCATCCACTTGACTGTCCCCTTTGTCCGTCTTACCACTATGAATGCTCTGCTCCCCAGCTTTGGAACTCACTACCTCCTGAGCTTAGAAATATTGAATCATTTTCACTTTTCAAATCTAAACTTAAAACTCATTTTTTTAAGACTGCTTTTTCTTTTGATTACAATTGTTCTGTCTGATTTTAACTTCTGTATTTTACTTTTGTTTATAATCTGTGCTTTGTCTATTGTTCAGTGTCCTTGAGTGTTGAGAAAGGCGCCTACAAATAAATAAAATGTATTATTATTATTATTATGAGGATGTACATGGTCAGTAACAATACTCAAATAGGCCACAGCATTCACACGATGATTGATTGGTATTAATGGACCTAAAATGTGCCAAGAAAACATTATCCATGCCATTACATTACACAAGGCAGGTTGGGTGAATAGGTTCATGCTGTTGGTGTCAACTTCTCACCCTAGCATCTGTGTATCTCAGCAGAAATCGAGATTCATCATTCAGGCTATGTTGTTCCAGTCTTCATCTGTCCAGTTTTGGTAAGCCTGTACCTACTGCAGCTTTAGCTTTCTGGTTTTGGCTGACAGGAGTGGAACCCGAAATGGCCTTGTACGATTATAGCCCATCTGACTCAAGTTTTGACATTTTGTGAATTCAGAGGTGCTTTTCTGCTCACCACAACTGTACAGGTTGCTTTTCTGAGTTACCATAACTTTTCTGGCAGCTCAAACCAGTCTGGCCACTCTCCTCTGGCCTTGCTTATTAACAAGGTATTTATATCTGACGGACTGTCACACACTGGAATCTTGTTATTTTTCAAACCATTTTGAGGAATCTGAAGAGCTGAGTTTCTAAACTATGGGTTGTGACTGTGTTGCCACCGTTGGGTCACATTTCACTGTTTTATTTAATGTGAATGGGTTGGATAGGTTTGCAAAGGTTGAATAAGTAATTGACAGTGCTCTGAAGATCTTCCTCGATTACAAACCCCCAACCACCACCACCAACAATAGATGGTGATTGTAAAATTATCTAAGACATACTCCCTCCTTACAACGATTGACGACAATTCTGCAATAGAGACGCCACCCCCCTGCTGTAAGGACTTGCAGTGATATTTCATGAGGGAATGTCATAAGGATCTTCAGTTATTCCACCCCCCCCGATGTTCTCAAAGCCACATTAATTTGGGCAAAATTGGGTTGTGATCAAAAAAAAGCTTAGCTCTAGGGAATGTTGTGTGTGAAAATCCTACGAGATCATCACTTACAGAAATATTCAAAGCAGCCCATCTGGCACCAACAATCATGCTGCAGTTGAAATCACTGAGGTCACATTTTTCCCCATCCTGGAGTTTGATATGAACATTAACTGAAGCTCCTGACCTGTACTTGCAGGATTTTATGCATTGTGCAACTGTCACATGATTGGCTTATTAGGTAATTGTACAGGTGGTCCTAATAATTTGGTCAGTGAATGTATATAATCTATCTAACTATGTATACAATTTGATATATCTTTATTTAAATCTTTACTAATTGAAATTCAAATTACAAACATTTTTATTACATTTATACTAGTTAAAATTCAAATTGTAGATATCTGTAATTATATTTTCAGTAGTTACAATAAGTCAGATATATCCTCAGTTAAAAATATCATTTTGATTTCTTAGCCAAATTAAAGTAGTTATAATTCTGATTTCAACTAGCAAATGTACTATTTTACATATTTGTATTTAAAGTTGACTAGAAAATACATAATTACAGTTATCTCTCATTGAGAGCACCATAGGAGTATAATGAAAAAGTCTGTATGACAAGCTGGTTTTAATATCCCTTATTTGTACTAACTCTGTTCTACAATTTTAGTTTTCCTGTTGTGGATCCTGAATATACTGTAAATCCCATCTTGGTCTTTTGCAGCCTGGTGCTGCATATCTGTGCTGTTTTTTTTTCGCCTGTGAATTTTGTTTTTCCTCTTATATGCAAAAAGATGTGAGTTTTACATTGATTATTTGTTTTAAATTGGTTTTGTGTGTGTGTGTGTGTGTGTGTGTGTGTGTGTTTGTGTTTGTGGGGTTGTGTTTTGGATTGGTGCCCTGCCCCCTCCAGATTTTCCCAACTTGTGCCCAGTACTGCCAGGACAAACTCCAACCCCCAGTAATCCTGAACTGGATTAAACAGGATGGACAATGCATATATGTAAAATATATTTACAGCTGTTTGCAAATTGAAATTTGATAACCGCAGTAGTTAAAATGTAATTCCAAGTATCTCTAATTCAATTTTTACTTTGTCAATACATAATTACAGATATCTCACTTAAAGCTCTATAAAAGTTCATAGAAGAAACCCCTCAATGGAGTATATTGCTAAGTATATTAAAGATACTTTTAATTAATAATCTTAAAAGTCAATACTCACAGTCAAAACTACTTTTTTATCTGGCATATAACTTCTGACTAGACAGAATTATACTTTAGTTATCTAAAAAGAATTGTTGATTCATCTGAGCATAACTATGACTAGTCAGAGTAAAACAATACATTTTAAAACAACATCCCATATAATGTTAGATTCCACTAGTCAAGATGGAATTTCAGATATCTGTGATATGAATTCTCACTCATCAAAATTTAATTAAAGATATCTCTGATTTGATAGTGACTCATATTTCTCAGACAAGTAGGAATTAACACAAAGCATTAAATGCTAAAATGGTTTTCTAAGAATGTTTGATGTTTAGACATCCATCGATCTTCATAACCCACATATCCAAGGCAGAAGACAGGGTAGCCTATCTATTCAAATATTTCAAGCTGAAGTCTTGAATAATATGCTGATGACACACAACTGTATTTATCAATAGCGCCTGATGACCCCGACTCTCTTGGTTCACTGACCCAATATCTTACTTGGATGAGTAGTAATTTTCTCAAACTAAATAAAGAGAAAACAGAAATCTTAGTTATTGGCAAAAATGGATGATTGTATTAGAATGAAGGTATTAGAGATAAACTTGATCCATTAGTCTTAAAAGTCCAGATGGAGATAAAGAATTTAGGGGTAATTATTGACTGACCTAAATTTAAAATCACATATTAACCAGATTACCAGCACAACATTTTTCACTTAAGTAATAAAGCAAAAGTTAGATCCCTTATAATTTTACAAGATGTTGAAAAAAATAGTTCACACTTTTGTTTTTAGTTGACTAGATTACTGTAACGCACTCCTTTCAGGACTACCCAAGAAAGACATCAATCAATTGTAATTAGTGCAGAATGCAGCTATCAGAATCTTAACCAGACAAAGACAATCTGAGCACATCTCTCCAGTTTTGATGTTGTTACATTGGTTACCTGTGTCATTCAGAATTGACTTTTAAATACTGCTAATGGTTTACAAAGCATTAAATAATCTCCCTCCATCCTATATTTTGAAATGCCTGTCACCTTACACTCCAAGTCATAACCTTAGATCTTCGAATGAGTGTCTGCTTATAATTCCAAGAGCTAAACTTAAAAGAAGTGGCGAGGCAGCCTTCTGCTGTTATGCACCTAAAATCTGGAATCGTTTACTAATAGAAATTCGCCAGGCTAATACAGTGGAGGATTTTAAAAAAACTGCCAAAACCCATTACTTTAACATGGCTTTCTCATAGCTACATTTTAGTGTATCCCTGTTAAGCTATATGTGCATTTAATTATCATTTTCATCAAGGCTGCACTATCCCTACTTTCTCTGCTGTTCTTTTTCTGGTTTTCTGTGGTGGCGATCTGCACCACCTCCACCTGATCAAGGCACCATGCAGTCCCTACATTGACAGATTGCAGACAGTACACCAGATATCCACATGACCATCATCATCAAATTGTTTTACGCGAAGCCTGAAAACAAAGAGGACTGATTTAGATCATTTATGTTAGGCACTGGGTCTGGCCGGTCTCTTGGCCTTAGAACCCCTGCAGATATTGTTTTTCTCTCCAGCCAATCTGGAATTTTTTTTTTGTTTGTTTTTTTCCGTCCTCCTGGCCATCTGATCTTACTTTATTCTTTGTTACTTAGTATTGCCTAATCTTATTTTTGTTTCATATAAACCTTTCTTTCTTCATCTTAAAAACACTTTGAGCTACACCATTTGTATGAAAATATGCTATATAAGTAAATGTTTTAGTTGTTGTTGAAGTTATTTTTTTTAGTACATTTGGATTAAATAAAAATTCTAATGGACTTTTTACAGTAAAAATGTTATTAATCTTTTTAGTTATTGTACCTCCATTTACAATTACAAGCTGCATGGTTAGACTTTTGTGAAAGCCCACTTCAAAGCTATGCCACATCTACAAAGTCCACATTTTGGTTAGCTTTTTCTCCCTACACCCTATAATCTGGTGTATGTATAGGAATTTATCTGTACTTTAATTTAGCTGCTTTTTAGCTGAGAAAAGATGAAGGGAAAGAAGAAGAACATGATTGCACCTCATGCGTACAGTTTTATCTGCATTTGGGCAGCCACTTTAAGCAGACCAAATGGTTGTCTTCAGACCTAAACTAAATCTGTGCCAATCACCAAAGCCGGTGCCCACTCACGACACTACCTTCTACTGAAAGCATCTTTTCTCAGTCACTAATCTCTGTGGGAATATGGCAATCACCCACACCAGGTGCTCTTAACACTACGCCTTGAGTATATTATCATGGAAAGTCGATCATCTATCCACCCATCTTCTTTTGTTCATTATTTTGGTTCACCTATGCTTTGGTTACTCTTAACTTTGTTGCTTATATGAGTGATTTTTGAATTTATAGCGCCCTAATCATACTGTACAATATTAAATCCAAATTACCATAAGGCAACATTAATAAAACACAGTATAAACAATGGTTGCAAAAGCAGGAAATATATTTGAAAAGAGTCTTAAAAGGTTAGGATATGTATTTGAAAAACAGAGTCTTGCCATCTTTTTTGAGAAATCAGACATTTTGTCAGGGTGTCGATAAGGAAGATCTTTCCTTTTCTCTGTTACCTGTCTATGTACAGCATGCATTACCCTTCAAACGACTGTTCTTCACATAGATTTAACAATGATTACATGAATAATCAGTAATGTTAAAATCACTCTCATGTTTGCATTACTTCAATGTTATCTTTCCCAGGCTGATGTCCCTTATGATTCCTCCCAGGCTAATAAATTCTGAAAATTGGTGTACCAATCTATTTTAAGACCTCACTAAACAAATGATGTAAAAAATACAAAGTTCAAATCACTGCAGAGTTTAGATCAATACCTGCAATCAGTTTCAATATCTTTTGTTAGCCCAGGTGTCCTGATTGCTTTCTGTTTAATCAACACCGGTTTTTATGGCATTCCATCTTTTAAGTAAATGTGCTTGGCGTCCTGAATGGTCTCCTCTCGTTGGTCAGATTTCTTATGTTTTTTATGAGATGTACAATTGCAGTTCAGATTTGTATTTGTAGTTATTATTTGCAGTCTAAGTTTCTATTTTATATATTGTTTAATTCATAGCTCATGTGAGTTTGAACAAATAATAAAGAAATCTTCATTGTGGTTTGTTTCCATCAAATGAGGACTGACTTTTAAATGTGGTCTTTTTCTTCTTTCTGAATGTTTAAAAAGTCCTTCACCTCTATTATTTAAACCTGAACCCAGGATGGGCTGATAATATTCAGTCTAAATAGTAGTAGAGGGCACCTTTCACCTTTTCTGGTTTCAATTCAGTCATTTGTTTTCACATTTATTTTTCAAGAATCCAATTTAGACACATCTAGCAAAAAGAGTTTCTCTGTTTTGTGATATTTTGTAAAGATCTGCAATTTACATGTAATGATCAGTGTTCTTTTAATTAGCCTAACTGAAATTATGCTTATTTATTTCTTTTTATTTCTTTTCTTTTATAAAAAATGTAGTGTGACTAAAAACAAATATATAAATCTGACTTAACATGTCTGTGTTTGGCTTTATATCCAAATGGTATTCCAGAAGTTAAACAATTCCAGGTGTAGTAAAATAAGGTTTTCTTTGAAGACAGAAAAGAGAGTGGTGGAGGCTAAAATCCAAAAAATATGAATAAGATATTGCCAAAGATCGAATTTTCTAACTCATCTGTCTTAAAACATATTGGAAGCCAGTTGGAGGGGACACCCACGGATGCATGTTTCTGTCGCTCCTCTCTGTTAACAATAAGTACCTTGAGCGTTGGAAAGGTGGTATATAAATAAAATATATTATTATTATTATTGAAAAAGAGAAAAAAATGTGTGCAGACTCACTTATGGATTAACGTATTGTTTCAAATTAACCTTGAGAGACATCTGTTTAACTTATTATATTCTCCCTTTTTACTCATTTGACAGCCTATCCCGCCAGTAAAATGATACAAGTCAGTCAAAGCCCAAAGAAGTGTGTGAGCCACTGCTACCCCAGCTTATGTTATAAAAAAACAAAAGTCAATTATCTAGAAATTAATGTAAGAGGAATAAAATTATCCAAGTGTCACTGTACAAGCATATTGTGAATAAAATGACATTACACTGTTAAAACATCCTTATGGCTATATTATCTGCTCATTTTAATGATTCAGTATTTGCCTGGCATTTTAATTTATCGACAAAGGTCCAGATCTGCTTTCCATCATGGTCAGAAGCAGCTAATAATTTTACTTTGAGACTTCAACAGAGATTTTAACTCTTCATTGAGTACTTCTTTCAAAAATGTTATGTTGAAGAAATTTGAACTACAGTACATTTAGTCACAGACCCTCTACAACCAACAACTAACAATTGTGCATCAATCAATGCCATTTTAACATCATTTGAATTGTAATCTGCTGTCTTTGGAAACTATTTAGTGAGGTTTTTAACTTCATTACATGGTGAAGTACTCTTAAAAAGTGTGTATTTAACATAGTCTACTAATACATGTAATTACATTCTATTATCACTGTTATTTTTTAATGTGCCCCATTTCTTCCAAAATATTTAATGGACAATAATGTTCGTCACAAGTTTAAGAGCTCTCCTGATGGTAATCTCCCTCCACTCCAGGGATTGGCACTGTGTGCTAATGCTTTTCTCTTTCTCCCTCTTCAAACTGGAGGATTGACAGCTATACCACCACTAATATTACTACTGTCTGACCCCTTGGACCCGGCTCTTCCTACTGAAAGAAGTGAAAACTGGAAGAAATGCCATCCTAGCTCAGTCTACATTGTTGCGAGATTTTGTTATTTTTTTTAATTCTCCAATTATTTGGAGTCACCAGGGTGGTACCCAAACTCTTTATCTTTGTTTGTCTCATCTTTTTCGGTTATAAATAACACTTTGATGAAGTAACTAAAACAAATTAAAAAACTCCAGCTTTCAAATCAGTTAACTAAGTCCTCAAATGCTCCTGAATGTTACACCAGGTGTACATTTTCTATCTAGTAAGCTATCAATATAAATTCTTCTCAATACAAATTTTTTTTTTTTTTTTTTGATTTTTAAAGTTTGTCCTGTTTCACTACTATATGGGCAGAGCTGCAGAGGACATCTAGTCTACTATAATGTTATACCACCCTGGCAGTGCCCCAGTTGATGTCTTAGATGGGGTTTTGGCCTTCCAACCAGGTAATTTACTAAATGCCATCCCGGATATGATATAAAACATATTGCCATATTGCCACAACATTTTCCTTTGCAAAATATTTATGTTCAGTGTATGCTTGTTTGGAAATAAGGATCTTATTAAAATTTCAGCTTATTTCTCTTTAACAACATTTTTCTATCTTCTTGTTATTTTTACCCACTCCTTTTGTTTTGGCTGTTTTATTCTGTGTTGTCTATGTATCCCTGCTCGCTTACCCCAACTGTAATAATTGTACTGTGTTTACACTATGATTTTGAGTTTTGTCTCCACCCCTTTAGGCTCCAGATTTAAAACACAACATAAAATAAAAGACTCATTTACATATTAAACATAATAGAACAAAATAACATTAATTGAAATACAATAAATTACAAACTATATCAAAGATAATATAATGCACCATAACATGTTCAGTTTTTGCAGCTGTTTTCTTTACCTTCTTTTCATTCCTTTATAAGATTTGTGTTTTTCTTTTTTTTCATTATTTGATAGTTTTAGATTTTCTTGCTTTTGTCTTAGTACTGGTATGTGGTATTTTGAAATTTGGATTTGTAAATTTTGGTTCTTAATTAATTTTAGCACTTTTGTTGTGTTCTTTTTAATTTTAATTTGAATTCTTTATTTAATTAGTAAATTCCACCATATGTGTAAATTTGAATATGAAATTCCTCCCCTTGGTGCTACAAGTGCATTAAAACCTGTCATCTGTTTCAATAAATACAGGGAGTACACCCTTATGATGTTTTTGTGCCACATAAAACAGATTTTGAATAATTTTATCATGTATCCTACAGATGTTACAGATTATGCACAAAAGGATTTTAAAAAGCAGTGCTATAGGTAACGAAAAATAAATGTAAATCAACATGTGAAAGATGTGCAAGTCATAAATATAAGAAAAATGGCATTCATTTATAATGAAACGTCATGTTTAATTTTAAGTTAGTAACTTGTACAGCGGACTTTTCTAGTTTACAGTTTTTTCCTCCTGGGACAGCGATTTTCTTTAAAGGCATGTTTGAGCTAATTAATAATTGCAAATTTAAAGGAGAATGTGTGTGTGTGTGTGTAAGAGTTTGTTATGTGATAAGACTGACGGTTAGGCAGCCCAGGGTTAGTTCCTGCACTGTTGCCAAGATAAGAGTTTCTTCCAGCGATCCTGTAATGGAGAATGATTCAGAAAATGGATGGACAGAAGAATGTCAAAATTCAAGGACACCAACAAATAGTTATTTATCTGAATTGCTTTCTTCCAAAAAGATATATTATCTGACTCATATATTCGCATCTGATTGCTTAAATACGTTTAGTGCTAACTGCATTTATTACTGATGCGACACGAATTTTATTGCGGCTCGCTTTCAGCCTAATTTCTCTCGATGTAGTCCGTACGCCACTTCTTTTTAGTGCGCAGGCACAAGTCCTCAGCTCATCTTCTCGCGTTGCTATGGTGCCCACATCAGCGTAGTAACAACCTCAGCGTCTCCTGCGTAAGGCGGCCCTCCCTGCGTGAGCTCATCACGCGAGCCCGCTGCACCCTGCATGTCATCTGTTAACCCGGGTTCAAGTTTGGATTCGGGCTCGACGAGCAAACGCATAGTAAGTAAAATTTTGCTTTCATTGTCTCATGCCATCTGTTTACTCACCTTCGCGAAGTAAGGTGGGACTTCAACGAGGGATTCATTATTCAGTTGTTATTCTCCCATCCGACAATAAAATATCGTCTTTGCTATTATTGACAACGCATTTATGTCATCTTACAAAAGTGTAACGATCATGATCAACCTTTTAGCTTTTATTATTCAAATAAACAAACAAACCCTATTTAAATAGTTTGCGACTGTGTCTAGATTTTAATCGCTATTTTACAGGTATTTATAAATTTACGAAGTGTTTCGTTCCAGATACCTCTTATAATTTGCTTATGTTCCATGTTGTGTTTATACATCGTGTTAGTCTGTGTTACATAAAATTATATTATTAACAAAATTGTGATGTTTAGTAATATTTGAACATAATTTATACATTTTACCAATTAAATATACAAGATGAATTATTGTCATAAAATCACAGCAGCTTCGGGTTTTACTTTTTGGGTATTTATTAAGTGAGGTTTTCTTTTCACTGTTTATTTATCAATAGGTAATGCTATGTGTATACTTAAGCATTAATATATACAGTATGTGTATAAATGACTTTAAGCATTGTGGCATCATTTATGGCAAGTTTTTATTTGAATTAGTTTGGGACAGACCTTTGATGGCTGAAATTTAGGTTAACGTCAGGCTGTTTTGATTATGGGTAATATGTAAAATACACGTGGAATTATACAGTATTAAGAGATTAGGATTTGGCAGAAATTTGAGTTTTAGTACCCATATACACGATCACATCTGTGGCTTAACACTTGCACAGCATGTCATAAAAGTGTTTTCTCTTTTCCAGTTTTTGCATCATGGTATTTATTTCCAAGTCTGATCTTTTTGTGAGTTGTAGTATTATCAGGAAATGAATATGAGAGATACAATTGATGTATTTCTTTCTTTCATTTGGTTTGGAAGTTATTCAAAAGAGTCATTAGAAGTGTTTTTATCTAGTGAATTCAGTCCACTTACAGAATAACTTTTTACATTACATTATACTATTCATGTGTTTCCATATTAATACAACTAGTGGCTAGCATTTTATTCAAAGTTAGCAAGTCATCTTGCTTCTGACTGCTGTTCACAACATTGATTTTCAATTTGCCCTGCAGCAGTGTCACAACAGGCTTAAAACTGAGAATCCTGAAAAGCACAACAGCCCTTGGGTCCACAGAACAGACAGATAATGCACAAAACCACCCAGCAGTTAAATTTGTGTTCTTAGGTCACTATTGTCACTAGCAGCTGCCCTCACTTTTGGTACAACATTTATTTACTTGATTGAATGAATGGCAGGCAATTGTGAAGTGGGCTTGAATTGGCAATGTGCTTTTAATACCTTAGTTGCTAGGCTATTGCCTCTAAAAGACAAAAAAAACCTTTTTGTGTTTTTGAATGAAAAAATGCCTCTAAAAGTGAAGAAGTAGAAAAAAATTGACAAAGCATAATGAATAATCATTATGAGTATTTTTCAATTTATTTTTATTAAGTGCACTTCCCTTTAAGACAGCAGTGCACTGTGCATTACATATAAATAAAATAAATGAAAAATAGGCAGACATTATTATCCCAGAGGGAAATAATGCTCTCTTAATGGGAAGTGCATGAACAGAGAAATATTATGCAATATATACAAGTATATGTATATATAGGGCAGTTTTTTGGCTGTTCCGTGGAGTAGGCACAATAGAATTAAATGAGCCTACACCAAGATGAACATACAGTATCAAGGCTTGAGAACAGTGAGGAGGCCAGCTTTACAAGGTCTTAGGTCTTTTATATGTCTGTACAGGGTTTTATGTGATGGGAGAGATTAATAAATGAATCTGATGACAATTCAGAAATAGGCAATTTGCCAAGCTATATATATAAGGAAGTTAGTCATCAGGAAAGGCTAGAAGTGAGGTCCTCAGAGGGTGGGTTCACATTGATGTCACTGCTTGGTTGGTTCTTCATCTGGTCTGTAGAGGGAGAAAAGGAGAAATGGTGACAGCACCAACCCTTAGTCTGGCTGAGCAACCACATTATTTGAGCCTACCAACCTTCTCCCAAATGCATGTGTGTGACAGTGTGTGTGTGTGTGTATATATATATATATATATATATATATAAACTGCTAAAAAAATGGAAAACACTTTGAAAACACGTCAAGAGATCTCAATGGGAAAAAAAATCCTGCTGGATATCAATTCCTATATGGACTGGGTAATGTGTTAGGAACGAAAGAATGCCACGTTGTTCGATGGAAATGAAACTTATCAACCTACAGAGGGCTGAATTCAAAGACACCCCGGAAATCGAAGTGAAAAAATGATGCGGCAGGCTAGTCCATTTTGCCGAAATCTAATTGCAGCAACTCCAAATCGTACTCAGTAGTTTGTATGGCCCCCACGTGCTTATATGCATGCCTGACAACACCGGGGGGGAGTGGGGGGGGGTGTTCCTAATGAGATGATGGATGGTGTCCTGGGGATCTCCTCCCAGATCTGGACCAGGGCATCACTGAGCTCCTGGACAGTCTGAGGTGCAACCCGGTGGTGTCAGATTGACTGAAACATAATGTCCCAGAGGTGTTCTATTGGATTGAGGTCAGGCAAGTGTGGGGGCAGTCAATGGTATCAATTCCTTCATCCTCCAGGAACTGCCTGCATACTCTCGCCACATGAGGCCGGGCATTGTCGTGTACCAGGAGGAACCCAGGACCCACTGCACCAGCATGGGTTCTGGCAATGGGTCCAAGGATTTCATCCTGATACCTAATGGCAGTCAAGGTGCTGTTGTCTAGCCTATAGAGGTCTGTGCGTCCCTCCATGGATATGCCTCCCCAGACCATCACTGACCCACCACCAAACCGGTCATGCTGAACGATGTTACAGGAAGCATAAGGTTCTCCACGGCATCGCCAGACCTTTTCACGTCTGTCACACGTGCTCAGGGTGAACCTGCTCTCAGCTGTGAAAAGCACAGGGCACCAGTGGAGGACCTGCCAATTCTGGTATTCTATGGCAAATGCCAATGGAGCTCCACGGTGCTGGGCAGTGAGCACAGGGCCCACTAGAGGATGTCTGGCCCTCAGGCCACCCTCATGAAGTCTGTTTCTGATTGTTTGGTCACATTTAAATCAGTGGCCTGCTGGAGGTCACTTTGTAAGACTCTGGCAGTGCTCATCCTGTTTCTCCTTTCCCAAAGGAGCAGAATCCGGTCCTGCTGATGGGTTAAGGACATTCTACGGCCCTGTCCAGCTCTCCTAGAGTAACTGCCTGTCTCCTGGAATCTCCTCCATGCCCTTGAGACTGTGCTGGGAGACACAGCAAATTTTCTATCAATGGCACAATGGAGAAGTTGGACTACTTGTGCAACCTCTGTGGGGTCCAGGTATCGTCTCATGTTACCAGTAGTGACACTGGCCATAGACAAATGCAAAAACAAGTGAAAAAAACAGTTAGAAAAGATGAGGAGGGAAAAATGTCAGTGGCCTTCACCTGTTAAACCATTTTTACTTTGAGGGTCATCTCATTATTGCCCCTCTAGTGCACTGTTGTTAATTTCATTAACACCAAAGCAGCTGCAACTGATTAACAACCCCCTCTGCTACTTAACTGACTAGATCAATAGCACAGAAGTTTCATTCACTTGATGCTATACTCTGATTAAAAGTGTTCCTTTAATTTTTTTGAGCAGTGTATATATGGACCATTTTATACATGACAGAATAAAAGAAAATTGGAAATAAATTTGGTGGGATCAAAACTAACATAGATGAAATCATTTTGTCAATCAGTGTGACATTTGTGAGAAAAGTTCTGCTCAAATGTTGTAATATTTTGTCCTTCATAGGTAATTTACCTTGGATTTCAATCTTTGTAGGTTTGATCTTGACCAGTTCAATGGTCAGTGGGATAATAGTGGGATCATCAGGTTACCTTTCAACAAAATGTGTCCACTCCATTAAACATTCATTTATAGGTTTAGTTCACACTAACATTCCTGTTTTTTGTTTCAAAAGCTTTCCATCCATGCTAGCGTTTTCTAATTGTATTCCAAAACATTTTCATTCATGCTAAACTGGCACAGACACGTACATTTTTCTTGTTGGGCATATGTGGTTCATTGGTCAAGTGTGATTATTGTTTTCAGAGCAAAGGTAATAAGTCGAAATGGCAAAAGCACAAGGGGAACAAAAGGCATGTAAACTAAACTTTAAACCAACTTCTTTGTCTGAACAGAAAATGTACAACTTCCTAAAGTTTTATAAACCAGTATAAAGTAGCTGAAAAACCAGACTGGAACTCCTGCCAAAATTAAAACAGTGTTATAACGCACTCTTAAGGCAGAGTTGTTAGGAAATGGCTGACCCCATAGTAAAGATCAGATCATAAAGGACATTAACACAACAAAACTGAAGTTAGGACCTGATCACATGACAATCATATTCAGCTTTTCCAAAAGCTCAGTTTTCCTTGTACACTCTGTTACACCAGACCCAGCATTTTCACATCTGTACACAGTGAAGAGTTTTGTCATAAAGATTAATTTTGGGTAATTTTAAATGATGTTTTAGTGTGGACGAAAGGCCAAAGTTAATAAAAAAGAAAAACACGTTGCATTTTCAAATGTATTTGTCTTAGTGTGGAAAATGTCTGCTCTTTTAACTCACCATCTGAATCAGCAGTCCTGGTCCAGGGTGTAATACATTGATATGAGACATAATTGAAGTCATTCATTGCAATTCATATCCTTGGTCTCATACAGATAATGGGTATGATTAGTTAGATATTAAATTTGTTTAATTAACTGGATGTAAGATCTGATTTTGGAATTTTATAATAAATGTGGTGGGATTAAAACTGTGTTAGATTAAATCAATGTATCAAGAAAACACAGTGAAATTCCAGCAATTTATAGAAAGTGCAGAGAACAGAGATGGCTTCTCATATCTTTTCACCCCTAAATGCTAGTTGCCTTAGTGGACCAGATCTCAAAGGTAGCCTCTCAGCTGCTCATTCCCTGCATGTAGTATTTTCTCTGAGACATGGAAGAAGTCCAGTACCTCTGAAATATATACTCCAGTTTTGGTCCCACATCCTGAAGATGTGTGTGTAAACTAAATTGTCCCTGTGTACAGTAAGTGAGTGTGGGTGTGTACATGTATATACCTTTAATTGGATTAGAGTCCTATTCACAGCTGGTTCCCGCCTTAGACCCAATTCTACCAGAATGTATAAATAGGTTAAAAATGGATAGGTGGAAATAAAAAAAAACAAACTTGTTCAAGTACAGACCTTTATTGCTAGCAAATAAGATCTGTTCCAAGCAAACCACAGTGTGTATGTTGTTTGCACTAAAACACTGAATACATGATCAGTTAAAATAATAAATGTAATTGATGGTAGCATTTTGGGTAACTTGAGCTGGAATTGCGGCAAATGTCTGCAACAGTTCAGTGCAAATTGCATAAAAAGAACAAAATAAGAATTATAGACAAGAGGAGGAAATTTGTCTCATATATGCTCTCTTCTGTTATTATTCTTTTTTAAACTGAGCAACATTCAAGCAGGGTCCACAGATATTATACATTATATCTGAAGTACATTTTTCTGTTTAAAACAAAATTTCCCATACTCTGTCCTGAAGCAATACTTTGAGTCGGTTAACTAGATTCATGTTCTTGAAGTTTTCAGTTTTTTTCTAAGTATTTTTGAAAACATTCTAATGGACCTTTTAATTCCATGTTTTACTTCTAATTGTGTTAATGACAATGCCTTCACTTGTCCACATCTTTTGATACCTCTTGTTGTTATTTTTGCTCAGTCAGCCTACTGATCTTTTCTTCTCTTACCATTATTCTAGCTCTTCTTGGTGGGTGTCCTCACTAATTTTTTTTTTTGTATTAAGTATTATTGTGATACACGTTGGCCATTTCATTTCAGATACATTCAGTTCATTATGATGGGATGACTAATAAACAGTGAGGTATCTTATAAAGAAAAAGGGCAAAAATGTGGGTTCTGGACAGCACTGCCAGTTTCCTGCCACAGGCTGACACTTTGGACATCCAGGATCTGACTATAATAAAGCATGACCGTCCTTTTTTCTGACCAACTAGTCTTTTGCCATTATAAACATACATAAGTTAAAGTACCTTGTACCAGCAAATTTCACCTTCCCTTGTATAAAATGCCACCTGCACTGTTTCTTCCTGACGTGTTTCTATTTAATATTATATTAATGTGACTGAAAATTCATTACCATGAAAGTTAGCACTAAACCAGACAGGATCAGACTTCCCATATTGAAATGC
>JANRMT010062827.1:22708799-22756105 GCA_026402145.1 Polypterus bichir lapradei
TGTTTTATGATCTTATTTATATTTGTAGATTTTCTGGTACAAATGAAGTCAGGATATCCTAGTTTAACAGCCATGCAGCTTCAAGTATATTTTCCCTTACATTTTCTGTGTTCTAATGATGTTCATGTAGAGGTTATCTAGTGGTAGTAGCGTTATCAATACTAATTGAAACTTTTCCTTTTTCAATTTTCCTTGTGCAGGAGGAGGCATGTACTATTGTTCAATGTGCAACCGGGGTTTCAGCACCCACCGTGCCCTGCGGGTCCACCAACAGAGGCATGGAGATGTACCTTACAGGTGTGGGGAGTGTGGAAAGCAGTTCAATCATTATAGTACCTACTATCTGCATCAGGAAGCAGACGCCTGCAGACGTACTTTTGCCTGCTCTGATTGTGGTCGGAGTTTTCGTGATATTACTTATTTTAAAAATCATCAAAAGAGCCACAAAGGCCAAAGTCCCTTCTGGTGTCATATCTGTGGAAAGAACTTTGCTAAGGCAGCTCATCTCAAATCGCACCAAAAGACTCATAGCACACAATGCTTATATAACTGCAAGGACTGCGGGCAGGTCCTGCAACATGTTTCCGAGCTTGGGCAACACAGATGCAGAAAGACACCAGAAGATTTATTTTACAAATGCCCTGATTGTGAAGCCAGTTTTGGCTCCCTTGCAAATCTGGTTTCACATCAGCAAGAAATTCACCACTCTTCTATTCAACAGCCTTACCACTGCAATAACTGTGGTGAGAGATTCACAGACAGTGAAGCCTTAATTCAACACCAGAAGACTCATAAGATGAAGCGTCATACTTGTGGTGAATGTGGAAAGAGGTTTAGTTACTTTGCAAATTATTACATCCATCAACAGCTTCACAGGGGGAAGCCAGAACTTGTGCATTATCGATGTACCTTATGTGATAAAACATTTTGGGATATAAAAGAGTTTCATGAGCATCAGAAAGATCATAAGCTAGTAAATGGAGAAAATGATGATAGGGAAGAGGGTTTGGAAGGAACCATCTGTAGAAAAAAAAATACCATTAGTGCAAAGTATGAGAAACCATGTTTAGATTTATCTGAAAGGCCTGAGAAAAATAAGGTTAAGCGAAAAGAAGACATCAAAAGATCAGAAGAGGAATCTTCACACTTGGAGATAAAAGAAAAAGAAGTAAAAGCTGGGGTAGAAGTGGAAGAAGGACAACATAGGTGTTCTTTCTGTGGTCTGAGGTTCAAGAAAAAGTGTCATTTGGATGACCACCTTCTTTTTCACAGTGGCCAGAAGCCATATGTTTGTACTGAGTGTGGAAAAATATTTAGCCACTATCCATATTTCAAGAGCCATATGGCAGTACACCAAGGAGCCAAACCATTCGAGTGCCCTGACTGTGGAAAGGTTTTTTGTGTAATTTCCCAGCTTAACCGACATGTACGAATTCATACTGGAGAGAAGCCGTATCACTGCAAAGTCTGTGGAAAGAGCTTTGGTGATAGTACAAACTGCAAAAGGCACCAGCGATCCCACTTAAAAGAAAAACCTCTGACACTGGCAGAAATGTTACTCAGAGATGGCATCAAGAAAAGTACAGTGTCTATTGGACCTGCACCTAAACGTGGACGTCCATCTCGATTGAAGGTAAAAGAAAGTGTTGTGGAAATGGCCAGATCACAAAGTTGTCAAAGACTGTCTATGAAGGACAGTTGTTACTTATGTATGGAATGCGGAAGTTCATTTCAAAGTGAATCGAATCTTCATAACCATTACATGCAGCATGCAAGGGGGGATCTGTGAAACCCTTAACTTGATGCAAGAGATAATTATTTAGTTATCTTGCTCACTTTGGAAAAAAAAGTACTTTTTTATTATATACAAGAGTCCATTCATTTAGAAAGCAAAGTTGCTACTGTACATGCAGACAGATTCCAACAGTCATTGGTACATTGACTGCTCACTTTAAGAAGACTCAGATAAGAGAATCTGTTGGCATAACGAAGCGCAATAGGGAGTGTAAAAACATTTTCAAAACATGTGGCTCTTGAAAGACTGGTCTTCACCTGCATTGTGTAAATCTTATTTACTATGCCTTGCAAAGTTTTCACATCCTTTAGAAGTCTGTATATGTGGTTGAATTAAAAATAAGAGTTAAACATCAAGTTCTAATGCTAAAGTAGAAAAATAATTCAGGACAACACTAGTTGTTATGTCGGCAGGTATCTTAAGTACACTGGCATGAAAAAGTTTGTGCACCCTTGCTTAAAATGTCTGTTACTGTAAGTAGTTAAGTGAGCAGAAGATGAACTGATCACCAAAAGGCATACAGTTAAAGATGACACACTTCTTTAATATTTTAAGCATGGTTATATTTTTATTTCCATCATTCACAGGTACAAAATACCAAAAAATTAAATGAGCCTAAAGCAAATGTTTGGGCACCTGACATGGTCAGTACTTAGTAAGACACTTTTTGGTATCTGATATTTGGTTGGCAAGTATCACAGCTTATAAACACTTTTTCTAGCCAGCTAAGAGTCTTTCAGTTCTTACATGGGGTATTTGTGCCCATTCGTCCTTGTAAAAGGCTTCTAATTCTGCAAGATTCTTAGGCTGCCTTGCATGCACGGCTCTTTTAAGATCTATCCACAGATATTCAATGATGTTTAAGTCAGGGGACTGTAAGTGTCATGGCAAAACAGTCAGCTTGCACCTCCTAAGGTATTCCATTGTAGATTTTGAGGTATGTTTCAGATCATTATGTTGTTGTAGGACCCATCCTCTTTTTAACTTTATGATCCATCCTCCCCCATGCTTAATAGTTGCAGATGTGTTCTTTTCCTAGAATTCTGCACCCTTTTTTTCTCTAAACATTCCTTTGAACATTTGGACCAAAAAGTTCTATTTTGACTTCATCAGTCCACAGGACTTGTTTCCAAAATGAATCAGGCTTGTTTAGATGTTCATTTACAAACTTCAGGCACTGAATATTGTGGTGAGGACACAGGAAAGGTTTTCTTCTGCTGACCCTACCATGAAGGTGATATTTGTTCAGGTGTCGCCGCATAGTAGAACATGGCACCACCACTACAGAGTCTGCTTCTTGAAGGTTTTTTGCAGTCTGTCTTTCTAGCAATCCAAAGAGCAGTTCTTTCAGAAAGTTTTCTTGGTCTTCCAAACCTCAACTTGACCTTCACCATTTCTGTTAACTGCCGTTTCTTAATAACATTAAGAACTGAAGAAACAGCTACCTGAAAACGCTTTGCTGTCTTCTTGTAGCCTTCTCCTTCTTTGTGAGCATCAATTATTTTATTTTTCAGAGTGCTAGACAGCTGGTTAGAGGAGCCCATGGCTGCTGATTGTTGGGAGAAGGTTTGAGGAGTCTGAGAATTTATACATCTTTGCAGTTTGCATCAGCTGGGCTTTCCTAACGATGACTGTGAACAAGCCATAGCCCTAAAGAGCTAATAAAGTTCTGAGACCTCAGGAAAAGTTATCTAAGACCTCAAATATCTTGGATTACCCCAACATTTGTACAGTGCTCCTTTAGTTTTTTTCACTGCGCAACTGTACAAAACAAAAACAATACACTAATCTTGCATAAAATGGTGAAGAGATATGTGTCATCTTTAATTTTATGCCTTTTGGTGATCAGTTCATCTTCTGCCCACTTAACTATTCACAGTAACAGACATTTTAAGCAAGGGGGCCCAAACATTTGCATCCCACTGTATCACAAATTGAAATATTGTTTTGGCATAAGTAGTCAGACCCCTGTGCTTTGATAGCTTTTAAGTTTTCACTTGTGAAAGTAACCAGCCTACGACATGAATCATAGAAACTACTGTCGCACAAGTTTAGGAACCACTGGTGGCACAGTTATCTGTAGAAAATGTGTGTTCTCTACAAAGTTGTTTGTAGTATTGAATCCTGAGAAAACGGATGGATGGTCACATAGTGAAAATGTATGAAAAACACATTTGTAAGGAAGTCAGTGTTACGTAAAACTTAGGAACAGGGTACAAAGAATTTGGACCTATCACTGACTACTTTTGGGCTAATTAATCGAGAAATGGAAGCTGCATCACAGTACCCAGACACCACCTAAACAGAGCACCTGTCAGAATTTGGTATATAAACAAAGAAATCTGTGAGGCATGCAACTGTATTGCTAATGGCCACATCTAAACAGAGTTTAGTGCTTGAGAGTGGAATAAAGCATTATCAGACAATGGCATCAAAAGCTTTGAATAACACTAGCCTTTAAGGGAGAATGTCAAGAAAGAAACCAACACTCATAACGCATAATCTACTGAAAAATAGCAAACAATCTAATTTGGAGGAAGATTAAGGGGTATCTTATAGTCAGGTGATGTGAAGGCTGTGCTTTCTGATCAAAATTTAAAAAATTGTATGTCCCAGATTTCATACTGCATGAACCCAAAAAATGCTGTCCCTTCAGTAGTGTATGATGGTGACTGCATAATGTTGTGAGAATGCTTCTTCATGGCAGGCACTGCAAAGCTGGTTAGAAGGGAAGAAAAAGCAACAGAGCAGAATGAAATTAAGCTTGTTTCAATCTGCTAAAAAGCAAGCATGGAAGGAGTTTAACCTTTCAAGAGGTCAATTATTTAAAATACAAGGATAAAGAAATTCTTGGAGAAATTCCTATGTTTGAGTGATCCAGTGAAAGTCCTGACATCAGTCTCATTGAGAATCTTGTGGCAATACATGTCAACACCTGGCTTCCATAAAGCTTTAATGAGGTGCAGCAAACCTGATAAAAAAAGGGGTGACAATGACTCCAAAGCAACGTGCAAAGCTGGTAGACCATAACTCTGAAAGACTTAAATAGGTTGTATGAAACAAATAATAGTTCATGGGGTCTAAATAGCATGCAATAGTCATATTTCAGATTTAGATTGGGATGCCTGCTGACAAATTATTTATACTAATTGAAATATGTGAAATATAAAGTGGAAAAAGATGTGAAAGTATAATTTATAATCTAGTACCATCTGAAATTTTAAGGGTCCGAATATTGTATATGTTTAGCGCCTTATAAAAAAGAATGAATGCCATTTACTGCTGTTAAAATGTATCTTTACAAATTACAGAATATATACTGTTACGATATATACACATATTATTATACAGTTTGTATCATATCTTAAATACATGAGATGCTACTAGTGACAACTGTCACTAGCCATCACTTCACCAGCTGTCCAATTAAACTGAAGCGGTCTTCTAAAGTATGGAGCAAAACCTATGAAATATCAAGTAAGTCCATCACAAAAAACATTTGAAAGTATACCCTCCAGGGTTCTTTGATATCAGTACTCCCCATGTCCAGAAGTACAGATTTATTAGACTTCATGTACGATAAGCTGGTTTATGAAAAATGCTACACAATGGCAAGGTCTAATTGTTTAATATGTTATGATGTCCTTGGTTGATTTCCACTGTAAAATAGAAGAGGCCATGGATGAATTGTGGATATGAGACAGCTATTAGGTTCATTTCATTGTTTAATGAGCACCTCAATGTTTAGCATGTAATGAATTATTCCAATCTAGTTCCTAGTGTTCTGCTAAAAATAGGTCAAAGTCAGAGCTGAAGTATGGAGGGTGCTTGGTTTGATACTCAGTACTACATCTGAGTGTTGTATAAACAGGCTATTGAGCTTTCTGAATTGTCTATGATTGTGTGCTGTCTAGAAAACCAGGTGTACTGACTGTGGCTCATGTTTCCACATCAGCTCATCCAGGTACACATTACGTTGTCTAGAAATACTACTATAGTGCAGGTGGGAAGACAATTGATTCTTTTTTGATATGCATAGGTTCAGCCTCCACTGCTGGCAATAATGCAAGAATCTGGGCAAACCAGAAAAAAAAGTAAATTCAAATTCATTAAAAGCAAACAAATGTTTTTATCAAACTGCCAACTTTGGGTGCCAGGCAGCTCATAGGTAAACATATCAATCAGGGACAGTGCTAGAGCAGCTTTAGACAAGATTTCATACCTTGAGAGCACTGAACATGTGAACATCGCGAATCTGCATTCAGTTAAAAAGCAAAAAAAACAAAACATTAATTTATTAATTAAATGGTAGGCTAAGAATGTCATTTGCCATTTTTATTTTCATCTGATTAGTGAGTTATATCACTTGCATGAAACATCTTTAAGATAACTTTCCCCAACATTACAAAAGAATTTTGCAAAACAGATCATAAGGTAAGGGGTTCCAGCCGCTAAGTCTTTTTCCTCATGTTAATTAAATAAACAAGTATACTTTGTGATTTGTAAATAACTGACACTTATCTACATCAGTGGGTTTTCATTCTTTCTGGGCTCTGCATATATTATTGTGGTTTAGCAGTGGAAATTAGATTAAGTTTAAAGGTAGTATATATTTATAGGAAATATTTTACAGCACTTCAGAATTTAATAAACAACAACAATAAAAAACAAAACATAATGCTACATCCTAATTGTAGTATTTCACTATTCACTAGGGCCTGCTAAAATCATTGGTCTAAAACATGGTATCAGTGTGGTTGTTATATTTATTAGTATGTAGTAAATTATATTCAATTATAAAAAGTAATTACTTAAAACTGAAAATGGTTCATTTGAACAACTGACCTGGAGAAAGTATATCAATATGGTGTATGTGTATTTATATATATATATATATATATATATATACATACACAGAGAGAGAGAAAAAGAAAGAATAGAATGACAGCAAGAAAGATGATAATTTTACAAAGTTAAACAATGTTTGGTGTAGTAATGTAGCATGCTAAATCCAGACTGTTAATATTGATAGAACTGTTTAGGATAGGATGCAGTAAATAGTAGATTTGGTACAAGAAATATGGAGTCTGTATCTGCATGTTAGTTAAGCCAGCTCTCTATATGGATCTAATGCTGTGCTGTGGAAATAAAAAATGTGTTAAACTGGACTTTTATTGTATGTCTGTGCAAGTTTATCTTTACAGTAATAGTATCACCTCTCAACTCAACATTAATGATAATTCAGAAATAAATAATAATAATAATAATTCATTAAATTTATATAGCGCTTTTCTAAGTACTCACAGGGAGGAACCGGGAAGCAAACCCACAATCTTCCACAGTCTCCTTACTGCAAAGCAGCAGCACTACCACTGCGAGGAAAACATGTATAGTTTCACAGTGTAGGATGTGAGACATCTTGATCTTTTATCCTTTTCAACGTAAATGTGGAAAAATTATCACTCTGTAGTTCAGCCTTAATAAAAGTGGAAATTGTTGTAGATTTACACAAACAAGTATTTATATATCAGAAACATTTATCCAAGTGTCAAGTACAGAAAAATAACAGAAGGAACACCGTACAAGTGTTAACTAAAGGGAGAGTATCAGTTCTGTATATATGCTAGATAACTAACACACCACTAAACCCTACACAATTACAGAAAAATAAAATTCTACTTTACAAAAGAGGTGTCTAAATCAGGAAATGGAAAGTAATTACCTCATGTACTATAGTACTGTAATTTAGGCATAATAATAATACATTTTATATAGCGCCTTTCCCATGCTCAAGGCACTTCACAGAGTTTAAGATAGAACGGCAGGGTATACAGTATATAGCATTGTACTAAACCAAATAAATAAATAAAGAAGTGTAAGATAGTAAAATTAAGAGATGAAGCTTAACAGCCAACATAATTGGTGGTATAGCACGCACACACAGGTTACATAAGTATCTTGACAGAGAGTTAAACTGAGAGAAGGGTAATAAAGCCAAGTAGAGCTAAAAGCCTTCCTGAACAGATGAGTTTTGAGTTGTTTTTTAAAAGAATTCATGGAGTCAGCTGACCTGTTTAATTTCGGTAGGTCATTCCAGAGTCTGGGCGCTATACAGCTGAAGGCCCAGCTGTCACCCATGGAGTGTAGATTAGTGTGGGGCACAACAAGATTGCCAGAGTCAGAGGACCTTAGTGGGTGGACAGGCACATAGCGATGGAGAAGGTCACTGATGTAGTTTGGCGCAAGGTTATTTATGGCTTTGTAGGTTATTAGTAGGATTTTATATTCGATTCTGTAAGACACAGGGAGCCAGTGAAGTGCAGAGCAGGATGGGTGTGATGTGCTCACTGCTGCTGGCTCAAGTAAGGACTCTTGCAGCCGAGTTTTAAATAAGCTGGAGCTGTGATATAAGATTAGAAGGGGCACCTGCCAGTAGGGTCTGATGAGATCACCGCCAAGATGGACTGGGAAGGAGCTCATTTTATTAAGTTGCACTTTAGTCCCAATTTGCAAGAGTTCAGTTTTGTTGCAATTTAATTTTAAAGAGTTCTGCTCCATCCAGGTATTAATTTCACTAAGGCAGGTTGTGAGCTGAGAAATCTCTGATGAAGTTCCACTTTTAACATTGAAATAAAGTTGGGCATCGTCTGCATAAAAATGATAAGCCAATCCAAAGCTATGAATAATATGGCCAAGGGGAAGCATATACTGTAAACACAGAAGAGAAGAGGGCTGAGGACAGAGCCCTGAGGAACTCCTTGTGTGACCGGCGCTGAGCTGGATCTACTGTTGCCAAGACTAACAAACGCTTGCCTATCAGTCAGATAGGACTTGAACCACTGGAGGGCATTGCCAGAGATACCCAGCATGTTCTCCATTCTGGACAGTAGAATGTCATGTCTGACCTGAGTGTCAAATGCTGCACTGAGGTCTAACAGAATTAATATGCTGGTTTGTCCAGAGTCTGCTGCCATAAGCAAATCATTGGTTACCCGTAGCAGAGCAATTTCACAGCTGTGCTGCACCCTGAAACCAGACTGAAAAGGTTCCATCAAATTATTAGACGTTAAGTAGTTGGTGAGTTGGGAAGCTACAACATGCTCAAGAACTTTTGACAGAAAAGGTAAGTGGGAAATAGGCCGGACATTGTTAAGATTGTCAGCATCAAGGTCACACTTTTTTAACATTGGGGTTATAGAAGCGATTTTAGAAGTGAGCGGCACAGAGTCAGTGTCAAAGGATCAGTTTATTATTGTTATAATAGTCTTGATTATGGCATGAAGGCAGGATTTAAGTAGTGTGCTGGGGATGGGGTCCAGTACACAAGTAGTCGGCCTCATCTTACAAAGAACATTATTAACAAACGCAGATGTGACTGGTGAGAACTTAGAGAAGGAGCTGGATGGAGTGGGAAAACAGGGAAAGATATAAACAAATTATATATTTATCTTAGTTGAATTATTTAGATCTTAAATCTTGTTACGGAAAAAGTGGAGGAATTTCTCACAGACTTCAGTAGAAGAGGTAGTTGTGCCAGATGCGGGTTTGATTAATTTATTAACTACAGTAAACAAAACCCTTGGGTTATCGTGGCCACTTTCTATTATTCTGCCATAATGGGTGTACTTGGCAGCAGTTAGTGATTCTCTGTAAGCTCTTGGGTGGTCAGAGAAATCCTGGATGTGCACGGTGAGGCCAGACTAACGTGACATTCTCTCAAGGCGTTGGCCAGCTGCTTTCATAGATCGCAATTCTGAGTTATACCAAGGAGCTGAACGTTTAAAGGAAACCTCCTTATGTTTTAAAGGAGCTGTTTTATCTAATGCTGAATGAAAGGCTGAGTTATAGTGGTCAACAAGACTATCTAGTGTTGATGGAATAGGTGAAGATGGTAAAAGATCAGAAATGGATCCAGAAAGAACAGAGGGACAGATATTTTTAAGGTTTCTGTAGGAAATTTGTCATTTACAGGTAAGAGGAGGGAGAGATATATGAGACAGTGAAAAGTACTGCTTTATAATCATAGAGTCCCAAATCAGTGCTGTAAATGTTGGCAACAGATAGTCGAGAAGTACAGATCAGATTCAATATATGACCACCAGAATGGGTGGGAAAATCAACATGTTGTGTCAAGTCAAAACAGTCCAGTAAGGAAAAAAAAACTTTGGACAGTGGTGGCAAATGTGTGGGGAAGCAAAGGGTCAAAGCTTGCTACCCCACCCAAAAAACTCCCATCTCTGTGCCATATTGAACTTGCTTTTTATATCCCACGACTGGTCTACTAGAGTCTTGGAAGATAAAGAGGAGCTACTGATTTTTCTAACTAAAGCATAATTGGGGTATCTCTTAATTTGTCTTCTAATTTCTTCAGAAGGAGTAACACCCTAAGCCATCCTTATGAAACTCTCTTGAAGTCTGGGATTCCCAAAAAATACATAAGGAACAACTCATTTCTTGCAGCAGGGTTTCAAAAATAGCACAATCAAGATAAAACCTTGGACTTGCTGCAATAACTCATGGTTTAAATAAAAATCAAAAAGAGGCATCCTTCTTTCCCAGGTCACTACTATCTTGCTGTACAGTAGGCAATAGTTTTTTTGTTTTTTGACTCATCAATAATTAACTGTATTAATCTTCAACATGAAATTATAATATTAAGCTATCATTTTTCCAGTCTACACTGGATTCAGACAGTATTCAAACCCCTTTACTTTATGCACATTGTACTGTTTTGTAGATTTCATTTTAAATGGATACTGTAAATTTGTCATTTTTGCCCATCAGTCCAAACTCAATAACCCATAATGACAGCATGAAAATATGTTTTCAGAAAAGTTTACAAATTTATTATGAATCAAAATCTGAAATCTCTTATTCATATAATTATTCAGTCCCTTTTCTGTGGCAATATAAATTGTGGTCATGTATATCCAGTTTGCTTTATTTATCCTTGAGATGTGCCTAGTACATTAATGGAGTCCATCATTTACAACATCAATTGATAGGACATAGTTTAGAAAGGCACACACCTGTGTACAGTACATAAGGTTCCACAAATCACACTGCATGTCAGAACAAAACCAAGCCACAAAGACCAAGGGGAACTCTCTGTAGACCTCCAAAATCAAATTATAGTGAGTCATAGATCAGAGCCAGAATATAAAACCATTTCAAAAGCTTTGATTGTCATCGAGAGCACAGTGGCCTCAATAATTGTGAAATGGATGAAGTTCTGAATGACCGGGATTGGTCCTTGAGTTGTTCATATGGACAGACTGAGTAACTGGACAAGCAGAGCTTTACTCACTCTAACACAGCTTCAGAAGTCCTCTGCAGAGATGGTAGAACCTGTTGGAAGGAAGACCATCTCAGCAGCACTCCATCAATCAGGTACTTATGGTAGAAGTGGCTAGATGGAAGCCACTCTTGAGTAAAAGGCATATGACAGCCTGTCTGGCATTTGCTAAAGGGAATTTAAACTTTTTCTGGTCTGACAAGACAAAAATGTAGTTTTTTGTACAGAACTTCAAGCACTATGTCTGATGAACACCAGGCACTGCTCATCATCTGAGTAAGACTTTCCCTATAGTTAAGCATGGTGGTGGCAATATGACGCTATGGATGTGCTTCTTAGTGGCAGAGACTGGGAGAATGATCAGAATTTGGGGAAGGATGAATGCAGCCAAATACAGAGAAATTCTTGAAGAAAACCTGCTCCAGAATGGATGTGACCTCAAACTGAGGCAATGGTTCACCTTTCAGCACCACAATGACCTGAAGCGTACAGCCAAGACAAATATATGTGGAGAGACCTAAAGATGGCAGTTTACAGATGTTTCCCATCCAATCTAATGAAGATTCAGAGGATCAGACAGAAAGAATTGGGATATTTTAATCCAGAACTGAAGTGTAGGAATGCCAGTCCCTTGCAATCAAAATGAATAGAATTATGGGTTCCAGGATTCACAAAGGTTTCTCTGGTAAGCAATTAGCATTTAAAAAAGGACTAATTAAGAATATGCTAAGGGAGTTGACCATTAGGACACTGAAAAAATGCCTGCTAAAAATGAGGCTAAACAGTCATAAGTATAAATTAAAAACCCGGTCATGCAGAAATTGTGATTGGAAACAATAGCAATGTATTGGCTATAATTTTAAATCAATTTTATAGCATCTTGATAAAAATCATGACTTTGTCTAGGTGTGTCCAAACATTTAACTAGGAATACTACAAATATTGTAAACAGGTTTGAGCTTCTAGTCCTTAAAATATACGCTTACAATCAATGACCTTTCCATACCTTGTAAGGTGAATGTTCTTGACTATTTTACATCAATAAATAATTTTAAATTATGTTACTAAAATCATTTTTATTGCATTGGTTTAACAAAATTAACTGCATGTCTATGATTATCTTAATATACGTATACATTCCAATATAATGAAGAATGAAATTTGTAATTACAGACTAAATACAAAAATTGCCGCTTAACAAATTCACGTCTACCAGACAAATAACATCCAAAAAAAAAAAAGATTTATCGTTTGTTCTGGTCGCGCCTTTGTGACGTCGCCCAGCCGTGCGTGGCGGCAGCTCGCTAGTGACGTCATCATCACGCACCGTACCGGGAGGATCGCGTTTGATTCTCAAATGCAGAAAGACCTACGATGGGTGTTTGATGGATCGAGTTTAAAGGAACGAGCTTTTGAAAAAGTAAGAGACGGGCTATATGTTATTTGTGTACAAACCTATAACATTTTAAAGGCCACATTTTCTCTTTGTCTACGCTAAGTGCATCTAGCATGCGGATTATGTCTGCTAAAGGCCGAGCATAGGGTTTTTCTTTTGTTAACCGTAATGGAGCCGAAAACAGGTGCCCACTACACCTTCTGGTGAACTAGAGTCGTAAACAGTAGAAACCAGAAGGCAAACAGTAAGGTCCCGTGATTAATTTATTTGTCATTGATCATGCAGGAAATAAATGTTAATACAGCCGTAAAACATTCGCCCAGGTGTCCGACGCATAACTTAAAAGGCAATCACTTGATGACAACAATTGATAGGGAAATGAATACACAAGTTTTATAGTCAGACAGCACTTGTGTTGGGCATAATTTAACCTGGGTTTGGGGGTAATATGGCTGTGGCTGATGGCGTTTTTATCGCACCTCACTGGCAGTGTCTGACACCGATTGCAAAATCAAGTTTTTACCGTAATGCAATAGAGTTTAAAAGATTCACCAGCCGTACAGGTAACCGGTAACCTCGTTTATCCTTTCACTCCATGTCGAATATTGTGCAGAATATGCCCTTAAAAACCTGCAGTAATGTTGTGGTCTTTTAAGGGAATATCGTACTTAACGGATTACAGTGATTTAATTATAAGAGTGTATTCTTACAGGGTCACATTCCCATTGAACGAGCAGGGAGTGCTATAAACAAAATTATTTTTTAAAGTATAACTGTGATCTCATCATTTTCAATGAATGGAAGTTTTGTTTGATTTTTAACCTTTCTGGAACCAAATGATGTTATTAAAATTCATTTTAAGAGTAGATTATCAGATATAAATTGGATTTTGAATTTACCTTCGTCCTGGTTCCTATTTCCTAACGATTCTAAAGCTTTTAATCTCTGATAAAGCCAGTTAAGGATAAGTTTCTTGTTATATTGTCACTATATATAAAGAATTTGCTAATACCTTTATCTAGAGAAACTTCCACTCAGGAGACAGCAAAATGTTTTGCATTATGTGTTCATAGTTGGAGTACAGGCAAATTAAAATATATTGTTCACACAGTGAGTCGGGATTATCAATTGAACCGACAGCTTTAGAGTTTAGGGTCCAGTTTGTTTAAAATGGGTGTCTCTCAGTATCTATGTTTGCATCTAATTTTACAAAAACTCTTTTCATTGTGAATGTTGCAGTGGTGACATGTTCAGCATGAGCAGACTTCTCTAACTGAGTTTACTGCTTCCAGCTACGGGAGAGTAAGCGTGAAAGAAAATGACTGTTCCTCAAAGGTGATCAGGGTCTCTTTCCAGTTGACTGTACCTACTTCACTTCCTGAAGTGGACACCCAACATGCATTCTTATTAGCTGCCCGTACCCTCTCAGCTGGAAGCTTCTTAAAAGAATACACAGAGGGTCTACTCAGAGGCTATCCCACACAGTTAAGTTCAACAGAATTCCATGTAAAATGATACACACAACCGTGGGGGGAACCTTATTTCAGCTATTTCTATTTACAATTTAACTTTTTAGGTCGCTACCCAAACTTAATAACGTTAGGAGAGCATGGCGGCATTCACCGAAGTGCATAGTCTGAGTTTTAATGTAAGGCTTGCCTTTTTCACCATTGCCGTTTTGTGCAATGATTTGAAGTACTATCCTTGCAGCATTAATCTTTTCAACAAGTTCATGACTCTCTCTGTCATCACTTATGATCAAAATTCCAGTACTGTAGCCTGTGGCAGCAATCCCAATCACCTGCAAAAGAAAACGTTTTCTCCTCAGAGAGAACTATGACCTTTATTTTTTTTGTATTTGAAAGATTCCTATATAGATTCTGAAACATGTATATTTTTAAGGAAGAGACAAACTAACAAATCATGAAAGAAGGGATAGTTTTGGTTACTATATATATATATATATATATATACAGGTATAACAAGTCAACATTATTACTATCTGGCAATGCATGCCTTCTGTGCTACTGTTGCTAATATATGTATGTGAATCTGCTATAGTTCTGGGTCACAAGTAAAAGCACAAATGGTCAGAAAGTTTTTAAAACAAAGCCTTTATTGGTGTTATCTGTTATACCATACCATACCATTTTATTTGTTGAGCGCTTAAAAGCACAGCATTACAACTGACCGAAGCGCTGTACAGTTAAAGAAACAGGACTAAAAACAAAATATTAAAAACAAACATTGAGAGAGAATTAAAACAGAGATACTAAAAACAGGTCAGAGGACCCAATAAAATAAGAGAAATAGGAAGAAGCAAGTGGAAATGAGACAGGTTAAGAATTAAAAGCCAATGTAAAGAAGTGTGTTTTTAGGCGTGATTTAAATGTAGCGACTGAGGCGGCTTGCCTAACCACTAAAGGTAAGGAGTTCCAGAGCCTGGGTGCACAGACGGAGAAAGCCCTTTCACCACGAGCTTTAAAACGTGCCTTGGGAACAGTTAGGAGCAACTGATCTGCGGATCTAAGAACACGAAGAGGATTGTGACGATGGAGCAAGACACTCAAATAGGCGGGGGCTAGACCGTTTAGTGCCTTATAGGTTAAGAGGAGTATCTTAAAATCAATTCTGAATCTAATCGGCAGCCAGTGTAGGGTTTTTAAAATCGGTGTAATGTGTTGGCTTCTGCTTCTTCCAGTTAGAAGCCTTGCAGCTGCATTCTGAACCAGTTGGAGTCTAGAAAGAGTGGCTTTACTGATACCATATAGGCAGGAATTAGAGTAGTCGAGCCGGGACGTAATGAATGCATGGATTACTGATTCCAGGAGGTGGTTAGACAGAAAAGGCTTAAGTTTGGCGATTCGCCTGATATGGAAAAAGCAGGATTTTACTGTGCTATTCACTTGAGCATCCATTTTCAGTACCGTATCCATTTTGATTCCAAGATTGGAGAC
The DNA here is from genome assembly GCA_026402145.1 of Polypterus bichir lapradei. Taxonomy (NCBI): domain Eukaryota; kingdom Metazoa; phylum Chordata; class Cladistia; order Polypteriformes; family Polypteridae; genus Polypterus; species Polypterus bichir. The sequence continues at coordinate 22,724,243 of JANRMT010062827.1, forward strand.
GGACGAAGTTACTGGAATGGGAAGAGAGTCGAGGCCAAGGGGTGGGGTCCGTTTGCAGTAGGGACTAAAAACAATGACCTCGGTTTTTGAATTGTTCAGGTGAAGAAAGTTTACAGCCAACCAGTCCTTAATGTCAGATAGGCAGTCGCGGAGAGGTTTGGTGGAGTCAGTTGGCTTGAGGGAAAAATAAATTTGGCAGTTGTCAGCATATAGGTGATATGAAATTGCATATTTTCTAAAAATTGCACCTAAAGGCAGGATATAGATTGAAAAAAGCAGTGGCCCCAAAATGGAACCCTGGGGGACCCCACAAGGGAGTGGGACTTATGGATGAATGTATTTCATTTTTGCCTGACTTTTAAAGTTTCATACCCGTGATCCCCTCTAGAAGTAAACGGAGCCATAAAGATACATGTCAAGAATGTTGTCTCATGACTTACACGCTGATCATAAAGTGACCCTGAAGATGTACTCTTTTAAATTTCAGTTAATGATTGTGGTGAGCACTTCTTCCTCACAGCTGCAGTCCTGGTTTCAAATCGTAGCCAGGACACTGTCAATGTGAATTTCATGTTTTCCCCTCAGTCTGTGTTGGTTTTACTTCAAAAGATGTGCATTTTAGGTTATTAGGGGTAAACTGTCTTAAGTGACAATGAGTGTGTGCATAAATTTGCCTTGAGATGGACTGGCACCTCATCCATGGGTTGTTTCCTGGCTTGTGCCCAGTGCTTCCATAATATACTCTGGCCTTTGTGACCTTGCGCTGAACTATGCATGTTTGGTAATAAATGGCTAAAATCAGAATGATTCCTGCTTAATGCCCACAATAAGAGATTTATTGCTTTTGTGGCATTAGTTGACTTGCATGTTTAATGAGTGTTACCGGCATTTCATGTCTGACTAAAATCAGACAGACGTACGGAGAAAGAGTTAGTAATAGAACAGCCATGTTTGATGTCCTTTTTATGCTTCTTGAAAATACTACACATTCAATACATTTAACACATTCAAAACACTTTGTTTTTAACTTTTGAAATGATGTTCATGCACTATGGCAGTATTTCCTTTAGCGTTGCCTTAAAAAATAAAAAGTTAGCTTGAGCTTGTTCTGTCAGGAGCTGTGCAATTGAACCAGGTGTCTTGTTACTTATCATTCTAATGAAAGGCTATTTGTGGAGCCATCGATAACAATACAACATTCCATATGGCTGTAATTTGTTTTCATTAAGGATAGTTCTGATATTCTATTATAAATTCAGAGCTTTTACTGGAGATGTAGTGTCTTTATGCAATATGAAAGTGAATGTTTTCCTTGGTCTGGTGACTAGGTTAGTATTTGAAAAAGAATAAAAAGTAGAATAACGAATTCCAGCATACTTTTTTTTTTTTAACTAACACATACCATTCCAATCATTCTTGTAACATAGTGGCTTACATAGTCATAAAGCGTTTTTAACAAAAGTCATAACTCTAAGTGAGTAAGTATTGTCACGCATGTGCGAGTAGGAGGACATTGTATGGACCAAGTGAAGGTAATTCCACGCCAGACCAGGGGGTAGCTGGGTGCGCTAAACCCTTTTTTGTTGCCTCTGTAGACCAAAAACAGGAAAACCTGTCTGATTCAACCCTGAAGACGTCACTTTCCGGTTCCCATGCCAAGAAAAGCATCACTTCCATTTCCAGTGCCCGCGCTCAGAAACTCGTCACTTCCAGGCCCACTATGCCACTGTGAAATGATCAGACTTGACACACTTAAAAAAAGGTTTTGGGCAGCCACCCATATAACTCCCCTGGCAGCAGTGGGTTTTGAAGTGGCATTGATGGAGTCCTAAAAAAGACTGAGGGTTCTTGAAAAAAAGATAACTTTTAAATGCCAAATGAGGAAGTGACGTAGTGGACCTGGAAGTGACGCGTTTCTGGGGTTGGAACTGGAAGTGATACACTTCTGGGGGCCGAAACTGCAGGTGATGTGTATCCGGGCGCCGGAACCAGAAGTGATGCTCTTCGGGGCACCAGAACCAGAAGTGTCGTATTTAGGGTTGAATCAGACAGGTTTTCCCGTTTTTGTTTTGCAGAGACAACAGAAGAAGGCTTAGCTCACCCCCTGGCGTGGAACTACCTTCACTTGAAACATACAACTAGTTCCTACTCGCAGGTACCTGTGATTACATGGATTCATGTGTTGCAAGGCAGAAGAGCGCAGATTCCCCTTTTTGGTCGGCTTTATATTTTTTTTTTCCTCCCTACCTCCCCCTTCCCCTTACTTATCAAAAAGCATAATATTGTTTACCTAAGCATTTCATCTTATATTGCGCAAATCGGCAATCCGTTTCTGTTTTGTGTACAAAAAGAAGGAAAGGTCATCTTTCCTGTGTCTAACAGATGCATTCCTAAAGAGGAAGTTGTCCGAGGTCAGCTTACTGCACCCTGTCTTGTGACAGACGCCTGTATGAATAACCTTCCATTATAGCAAAACAGCTTTTTAACCCTTAGTAGCTTGCAAGCATTTGGTTTTTCTTTCACAGTAGCTTGCTTTTAAATTTCTTTGGGAGAAACACTCGATATCTAGATTGCTATTGAAGGAGTGTGCTTGTTCAAAAGCCGCTGAGCAAACATTACTGAAGCTTAAAACAGTGTTTCCTAACTTTTGCCATGGCAATGAATCCCCCCTACCCCCAAGGACTTTCAACATTCTTCTGGCCCTTACATTGTAATAGGTGGGGAAATTACCTGAGTAAATGACTAAAAATAAGGAAATTAAATCGAAAAGTGGTTGAGTACATTTCTTTTAAAGTTTTGCCTTTAAAATGTGTTTGTATAGAGTTTAGGGGTGTCAAGAAACGAGTTCTTCTTATTGCTATTTTACTACACTTATGTTGTACGTACACATTTATTTGTTCATTTATTTGGTTAGAGAATTTAATTTGTTACTAAGAGAGCACAGTATGTGTGCCAATCTTGTTAAAGATAAAACAGAAATCATTTTGACAAAAGTATCCTTTTTTGTCACCCATTTAATAAAGTATATTGACAGCCTTCAAAAAAGCACCTTGCTAAAATGAAAATAATGCATAATATACATGTAAATTAAGAATGCAGTTTCCAGGAGCAAACAGCAGAGGAAGCAGTTGTGCGTGCTTGAAATCAACAGGAGAAATAATGAAGAAAGATATTCAAGCACAAAGCAGTAAGAAACGATCACGCCTAAAGCCGATGTCATTTTACACAACTTATAGTCGGTGGGGATGTCAAACTTGCTGGCCGCAGTTGCTAATCTCATTGCCCGAGTATGTTAATTTACACAAGCAGAATTAAAACATTTGAAATTTTTGATGAGAGCAGTCCATTCAGCCAAGGGTTAAGGGTTAAAAGCTGGCAACGCTGTTTTGCTATAATGAAAGGTTATTCATACAGGCATCTGTCATAAGACAGGGTGCAGTAAGCTGACCTAGGACAGCTTCCTCTTAAGGATCGCATCTGTTAGACACAGGAAAGATGACCTTTCCTTGGGACACAGAACCAAATTTCTCCAAAATAAAATTAAGATGAGTTATTGTATGTCCATAAAGTCCTACTCTCTACTACACTTCTTAGTAGTTTATTATTTATCTGTGGTTTTCTGTGTAAAAAAAAAAAAAAAAAAAAAAAACATTTGTGTGTAATGTATCTGTAGCAGGTTTCCAATTGTGTCCCACTGTTCCTTTTGAACTCATTTTAAAGCAGCGGTCTGGATCTACTGTACTTATTGCTTTCATAATTTTAAACTAGGGGGCTTCGCAGCCACTTGCTTCGCTCGCCAACCCCTCTGCCTGCGTTACGCACCAGCAACTTCACTTTTCTGCCGCTCGCATATGTGGATTTCACTTTCACCAAACAACAAAACGTTTAATTCTCGTGGATACGCCTCTTCATTGGGAAGAAACATTACTTTTCCCAGATGGCAACATGAATTAGACGATCTACAAGTCTCCGACTTAAAGTTTAAAGCAAAGCAATATCTACATACTTCTGTCATATCACCTATGTCTATATATTCAATCTCTTTTCGCTTTTACCTTTTCGTTAATATCATATTGAATTTTGATTCCGTGTTTAGAAATACATCGTGACAACGCAATGTATAACTGCCTGTGAGTGAATATCGTTTCTTTCTCTCTACACGAACTATTTCTGACAATAGCATTCACACAAATGAGAAATGATTGAACCGTGTGCATGGCTGTAAATATTTTAGATGTGGGCAGGACTTTTCTAAATCATTTTGCATAAAGTCTTGTCTCACGGGGCTTGAAATTTTCTCTCGCGAGATTTCACTTTCACCAAACAACAAATCTTTTAATTCTTGCGGATACGCCTCTTCATTGGGAAGAAACACTAAAAGAAAAGAATAGGAAAAGATCTCAAAGTCTCTGACTTAAAGTTTAAATCCGAACAATATATTCAATCTCTTTTTTCTGTTCGGTTATTTCATCGAGTAATAATTTCCATTTTTTTGCGCCAATGTGATCTTTACTATCATTTTTTTGAGACTTTTGAATTTTCGTACTTCCATTATGTCTAACCTGCTCTGCATGTGTATTGCATCAAAGTTTTTGAATTCTTTACAACATTCTACCTTGTCACCTACTCTTTGTCTTTTATTTCTGGCCCTGGGCATGGTTAAATCTCTTGGCATAGAGTCTTGTCTCGCGGAACGTGAAAGTATCTCTCTGAGAAAGTCACGTCTAGACTCTCTTCCTCTCTTCTCAAGATTTTTTTATTATAATAGACATTTCAGTCAGTTCCCTTTTGCTTAAACTGAAAAGGTTCGGTTCTTCATCCAGTACTGGGATCAGCTTAGTTGCTGTTCTCTGGAATTTTCTGGCATTGCTATGTCTGTCTTTGCAGCCCAGAGACAAAAACTTACGCAGTACTACAGGCAAAGCCTCACCATTGCATTATAAAGCTTAAGCATGTCCTTCTTTGACTTGTACTCTACACATCATGCTGTATAACTTATCATTCTGTTAATCTTTAGAATGGCTTCTTTATACTACCACTGAGAATGTCAGATAACATGACTCCATGGTGACTTTCCAGCACAGTTTCACATTTTCAAGGTACAGAGAGCTCGCCCCTTTTTCTGACAGCCAATAATGCGACTCCTGATGTAACTGGTGCCCATGCAAAAGGTTTATAGGTGAGCCGAGTTTAGACAAAATCTCAGCTTTCTTAGTTTACAGATGTTGGAAGAGACAGTAGTCCTGCACATCCTAAAACACAGAGGAAAAAAAATGTCAACACATTAAGAAATGCTATTTTTGATATATGTCATAGACATAACCAGGACTGTTTTAGAAGAGTCATTATTAATCTTGGTCAATTAACACAACTGCAAATATGAACACGATGAGGCTAAACCATTAAATGGCATCTGACAGGTCATATAGTGAGTTATTGATGACAGGGCTTATTGAAAACTGAGATGATCACCATAGCATACTCAAATAAGTACCAGATTACATTCATGAACATATTTCCCGTGCCACTGTCTATTTTATATTACGTGTGCATTTAAAGAAAATGGCAGCTCTTCCTTCCCTGTATGCTGTATACTTCTCACAGCAGTGCAAGGTTAAATATCATGATGTTGGTACTATTATAATTGAAAGTTTGTGAGATTTTCTTAGATTATGTTATGATGGGAATTGTAAGTGTATTTACCTGTGATGGAGATCCTGAAGACTTCCTGAATCTCCTATACAGTATGTGAGTAGTGCAGGCTTTCTCTGCTTTTAAAATGAAAAATGAAAATAGAAATCAACATATGCTGGGCCCACAATCAATTGTACATTAAACAAATCTGCTTTAATTAATTCAGTAAATCAGATCAAGGTTAATGTATTATATAGCATCTGTCTCTGCAAAATAATGAGTGCTGCCTTGCAATGGACGAACCTCTCAGAACTTGCTGACTCGTCCCTCTTACTACCATAGCTTTCAATCTCATTATTGCTTTTTTTTTTTTTTTTTATAAAGTAATTTGTTATTCAACAGATTCCTTTTTCACTTTCACACAATTAGCAGGCAATTAGGAACAAATGTGTGGGTATAGTCTGTTTTAGAAAGTAGACATAATGCTCAAGGTTCATGGAATCAGTTTTTTGAAAGTAAGTTGCAAAGGTAAAAAGTGTTTCTGTTTTCCCTTCTTAAATAGGATTCACAATGACAGGGTGCTTTATAAAATCTAGTGTAGCTACTGTACACTACCATCTCCACTGTCCATGAAATAGATCCAGTACTATCTCTATTTAATTAAATATTTCTGTCTTTCAAAGGACTTGCATAGAGTAACATACAGAACAAATTTTTTATCTGATTAAAACTTTTGCAGTTACTTACAACACAATGTTGCAGGTTTTGTTTTTTTTTTTTATATAAAAGTGGCTAGGATTTTTCCACATATAAGGAAAGGGAGAGCTCTTTTGTCATCTTTTTAAACTAAAGTTCTAATATGTAAATAAATAAAAAAAATGTTTGGTAAATAGTGAACCCTCAAAGTTTATTTTACATTTGTATAAATAAATGTACACACTCTTAATCAAAATCTGTAAATAAAAATAACTAAATAAATGACAACTGAAAACCAACAAATCAAATGTGAATAAGTGGATAATTTAAGAAGTTACAGTTATGTTTCACTTTAAATACAGAGTTTGTGTGATTTTTGCCTGAACAGAACAGATGTATCTGTTAATACATTGTCTTGTTTTGTTTCAGGCCATCAGAGGGTGAAATTGAATGTTTACTGCAATGTACATCACTTTGAAGATGACGGGACATTTTTAAACATGGTCAGATATAGAGGTGTGTAATGTAATCTGATTTCTGTGTTGCAGTGACAATATCTCAGATGAAATTTATCGTCCGCTGGTAGAGGTGTATGGTCTAGCGGTGATGTCATGAAAACAGCACTTCAAACATCACTCATAAGTTGCTATGGCATTTTGGGAGCAGCTGGACCATCCACCTCACAATCTGGTCTTCCTTGTCTTCGTTGTTTCAGAAAATCATTTGGGTAGCAAGTGATTTGCAGCTAATTGCAATATAGATTACAGTTTAACATCTTGACTGTATCATCCTAACACCAATTTGTTCCAGGCAGGAATTAACACCTTAGAGTAATTGTGTAATATGTTTGGATAAGTTTAGAAATTATGTGGAAAAAGTACTAGACTAAGTCTTTTTTTGTTTTAAAGTATATAAGCTTTAAAATTAAAGTATAAGTTGTGTTACCTTACTTTTGAAAAAAAATTGTCATACCCTGCATCTCTATCAATTTTTGCAAACTCACTCAAGCTGATGAGATGATATTTTCAAGTTTTAATGTAAATCAACTTCTTCTTCCCTTCTCAGTCACTTTGATCTGATGTGGGCTGTTGCCCCTCTGCTGCAATCTTCTTCTTTTTTCAACTGCTTCCATTTAGGGGTAGCCACAGCGAATCATCTGTGTCCATCTATTCCTCAAAAAATCATTTTCTTCCACAACGACTGCCTTCATGTCCTCCCTCACCGCATCCATAAATCTCAGTTTTTCGTTTTTCTCTTTTCCTCTTGCCTTCCTCAACATTCTTTTCCCGATGTACCCCCCTATCTGTCCTCTGCATGTTTCCAAACCATCTCAATCTAGCCTCCCTCGCTTGGTCACCAAACTGTTGTACCTGTGTTTTCCCTGTAATTTTCTTATTCCATATCTTCTCTACTGTCATTACTCCAAGCAAAAATTGTAGGATCTCAGTTAATGCCACTTCCAGCTCTGCCTTCTGTCTTTTCATCAGTGCCACCATCTCCAAACCATACAACATAGCTGGTCTCACTATCATTTTATAGACCTTCCCTTTCACTCTTGCTGGTACTCTTCTATCACAAATCACTCCTTCCACTCTACTCCACCCAATCTTCCCTGCCTGCACTCTCTTCTTCACCAGTCTGACACACTCTCCATTGCTTTGGACTGTTGAACCCAAGTATTTAAATTTGTCTGCCTTCATCACCTCTTCTCCTTGCAGTCGCAACCTTTCACCACCTTCCCTCTCATATGTACTCTGTCTTATTTCTACTGACTTTCATTCCCTATCTCTTCAGTGTACCTCCACCTCTTCTGCTGTCTACTCTTACTAAAGATCACAATGTCATCCACAAACATCATAGTCCATGGAGACTCCTGTCTGACCTCATCTGTCAACCTGTCCACCATTGCAAACAGAACAGGGCTCAGAACCCATCCTTGATATAATCCCAACTCACCTTGAATCAGGTTGTAATTCCTACCACATACCTGACCGCAGTCACACTGTCCTCATACATTTCCTGTACTACCCTGGAATACTTTTCTGCTACTTCCGACTTCCTCATACAGTACCATAACTCCTCTCTTTGCACCCTGTCATGTGCTTTCTCCAAGTCCACAAACTTCTGTCATTCTCTCTACGTTTCCATCAACACTGTTAAAGCAAACATTGCATCTGTAGTTCTCTTTTCTGGCATGAAACCATATTGTTGCACAAAGATCGCCACCTCTCCTCTCAGCCTAGCATCCATCACTCTTTCCCATATCTTCGTGGTGTGACTAATCTTTATACCCCTGACAACTAGTATTAATATACTTCTCCACTCCTCAGGTTTATTCTGGCTTTTTTTGTTAAACAGTCTAGTTAGAAACTCTACTACTCTACTCTACTACCATCTCACCTAAACATCTCTTTTCCTCAACTGGTATATCATCTGGGCCAACTGCTTTTCCAGTTTTCATTCTCCTCATAGCTTCCCTCACGTCAGCCTTGCTGGTCCCTGGTACTTTGTGCTTTACTATCTTCACTTCATCCAACTTACCCTCTCTTATTTTTTTATATTCATAAGTTCTTCAATGTACCCCTTCACCACCTTTTCAACACACACTCCCTGCTTGTCAGCAAATTTCCATCTGCATTCTTTATCACCCTGACCCTCTGTCTGGATAATTGGTATAAGTGCATTTCTCCTTTCTTTATGTCCATCTTCTCATATAACTCGACTTATGCCTTTTCCTTAGCCTTCACTACCTCTGTCTTCACCATGCATGGCGTCCCTTTGTACACCTGTCTGCTTTTATCATCTCTCTGGTTATCCCAATTCTTTTTTGCTAACTTCTTTCTATTTGTGCTTTCTTGTACTTCCTCATTCCACCACCATGTCTCTTTGTCTTACTTCCTCTGTGCAGATGTCACACCAAGCACTTTCCTATCTCTGTCCCTTACCACTTCACCTATAGTGTTCCAATCATCTATCATATTTTCATCACCACCTAGTGCCTGTCTCACTTCCTTTATGAATTTCACACTATAGTCTCTTTAAGCTTCCACTACTTGATCCTTGGTTCCATTCTCACTCTCTTCCTCTTTTTCACCTCGAAATTCATGCTGCATACCACAAATCAGTATCTGCAGAGTATATTATACTTAACATTCTAAGAAACTGATACAAGAGGTTTGCTATTGGTTTTGGGTTAACCATTCGCTTCTTTCAGTGCTACATTGAACTCTAATATTTTGTTGTCTTTAACTCACCTAACACTCATGATATCTTCTTGTAATATTTCAAGATCGTTTGTTAAAGTGCTTGTTGTTAATTTAGTTTCATTTTCATCCCTTGACTTTTTTTTTTTTTAAGCTTTCAGTATTGGAGACAGCTGCACCAATCAAATAACACAAAAACAGATGCAAGTTCTAAAGTGTTGTTGATCAGCCTCTCAAATGATGAACCAAGGGTTTTTGCCACAATTTGTGATTGGCCGCCACAGAGGGTCATTTGTCTGGCCACTGGATGAACATGGACGAGCACAATCACAAGGGATGACTAAACTACACAATTAAAACATTTTGTCTACCAGCTAATGAGCAACAGTATGGATCTGGATAAAAAATTCAGAATCACAGAGGGATTACTTTTTATAAAACTGGGGCCATTATTGCAAAGAACTTTGAACTTGAAACCAAAAATTACCTTGTAAGCTAGTATATTGATTTACTGTTGTAACAGTAACAATGTTTGTGTTTCTGACTACATTATTTTTTTATTCCAATAACTCAGCTGGATATATACTGTGAAAAAGTGTTTTGGCTAAACACTCTTTAATATATGGAGAAGTCTTTCCAGGAGGAAGAATAAGTACTCTTCCATTGGACTACAGTCTTCCAATGTTATGCCAGTGAACAATTTTTAAAATCATAATGGATTTTTCCTTTTATAATAATGGCCCTCATTGCTCCTATGCACAAGAGCAAGCAGAATGTGAAAGCTCTTCAGATGGAGGGGCATATATTTGCACTGAATGTGGTGAAGGCTTCACACTGTACCCAGACCTCCAAAACCACATGAACTTGCATGTGCAAGAACAGTTGCCTTTCCAGTACAACAGCTATGTGTTCCCTCCAGTTTTACCAACAACATCCGTGAATGCTGAATATACCCCTGCCAATCAGTATACTCTTCCTGTTCAGTTTACAGTTCAGGAAAACGGAGTTCTTAGCATTGTAGACAGACCACCATTTTATGAATGTGTAATCCCAAATTCTGAATCTGAACAACCAAAGGATAGGGAACAACCATATGCAGATATCACGCAGGGTGAGGTTTACACAGTTCCCTGCACTGAGATTCAGGATATAAATAAAGAGGCTGAGGGGATAACTACTAGAACTGAGGAAGAAGTTAGAGAACCAGTCCACTCACAGTTTTCTTGTGAAAGTTGTGGTAAACTATTCAATACTCAGCAAAGCATCCAAAGACACCAACGATACCACACCTCAGACAAAGGATACAGATGCAGAGTCTGTTGCAAAAGTTTTCTGCAACGTGCTGACCTTTGCAAGCATGTACAAGTACATGCCCATGAGAAATCCTATGGTTGTGGGAAGTGTGGGAAAAGATTTAGACAACTAGAAGCACTGAAAGCTCATCAGGGAAACCATCAAATTTTAGCTAGTGGTTCAGAACAGGAGGCTGGAGTTGGTGCTAACAAGAGTGGCTGTTTAGGTTCTGGTGAACACTATTATCCTTGTACAGATTGTGGATTAAGATTCTTTTGGTTGTCTGACTTGCAAAACCACCAGTGTACAAATTCTTCTAAGACACCATATTCATGTGCATACTGTGACAAGATTTTCTACAGGCTTAGTGCTTATATGGCACATAGGCAGATACATCTTGGCGAACGGCCTTATGAATGCACACTTTGTGCCAAGAGCTTTAAACAGAACTCAGATCTTAAGAGACATGTAAGGAGCCACACAGGCCTAAAGCCTTATAAATGTGTTCTTTGCAGCAAACGGTTTGTTCAACTGACGGATCTTCGTAGGCATCATCGGATTCACTGGCACACTGATGTGGCAAAGTCTTTAGTAGAGCAGAAACAGAACACTTCTTTACGGTCATTTGGAGGATTGGTAAATGGTGTTAGGAAGGTTGAGAAAACTGGCCGAGTAGTAGTCCCAAGCTCAAAGAAAGGAAACCGCCCATCTTATCCTTGCCAGATTTGTGGGAGATGTTTTACTCATTCCAGTAGTTTAAAGCGCCATGAGCGCTTCCACACGGGAGAGAAACCCCATCAGTGTTCAGAATGTGGGAAAGGCTTTGTACAGGGGTCTGATTTGCGAAAGCATATAGAGACCCACTCTCGTCAAAAGAAAAAACACCAAAAGAAAGCTGGGACAGGAGAGGAGTGGTTGCCCTGCCCCGACTGTGGGAAAGTTTTTGTTCAACATTCCCGTCTATTAAATCATCAGCGAACTCACAAAGCAAGAGGTAACTACAAATGCACCCACTGTAGGAAAGCCTTCAGCATGCTAAGTGTTTTCCGAAGGCACCAGAGATATCACTTAAAGGAGAGGAGCTTTAAATGTACAGAGTGCCCACAAAGCTTTCGGCAGTCTTCAGACCTAAACCGGCATCTGCGAACACACACTCCTAGAGACATCCTACAAGCAAACCAGCAGGAAACAAAACGTTTGCTACATGCTCCCAACTTGATACAGCAGACAGAAGGTGAAAAAGACAATGAAGATGAGCCTCTTCTGTTTGAATGTATGGATTGTGATGAGATGTTTTCATGCCTTCAGACGTTTCTTCAGCACCAGATGTTTCACCATCAGAAAGAACTCTCCTCAACGGAAAATCCTTCAAATTCCTGATCAAGACCTGCGTGGAGCGTATATATAAGTAGTATTTAAAAAGACACCTGAAATTGTTGCAGACATTTGATCCTGATTTTTAAAATAAAGTACTGTGACTCTCCTAAACTTTGTATAATTATGGTGTTTTTGTTAAGATAGAAAATAAACTGTATTTTGAGTACTTGTAGGTATTTGTAATATTGCTACGCATGATGTAGATGCAATAATTACTTTTATATTGGATTATTGCATTTAAAGTTTATTCCACAGGATTTTTGCAAGACTAATTTTTATAGATTGTTTTTAGTGATCAAAGTCTCTTAGTTGATTTAAACTGTCAAGAGTCCAAATAGACACCTTAGTACTTCTTGTGATGATGGTGTATACACATAAGCTTTTTTGCCATTTCAGCTTGGTTCTATTTCTATATCAGACATTGGCTTTATTTCAGTGGCCGGTGACATCTTTTTATGAGGCCAAAACAGTACACTTTGTCAGAAATAGTTCATTGTTGCATCATTTTTAAAATTATTTCCTTTTAATCATCACTAATAAAGATTTTCAGATATAGAAAAGATTGAATCATTTCTTCTATTACTGTGATTATAATGTATATCTTAAATGTCTTTCTTAGTTGAAACATTTATAGTAAACATTTTACAGCATGCACAGACGTCAGGAGTCATTCATGATTAACAGACGGACATCTTATATATAAACGTCTATGCGTAGCAGTGTGTGTATGTCTGTCTGGCCTGGAAATGAGAGGTGGCATTGGGGTAAGGGGTCCACCTCCGAGGATACACAAGCGAGGCCAGCACGTCGGCAAAACGAAACCTCCGAAGAAAGACAAAGTCGCTTAGCCACTAACATCGGCAAGACGGTATCCCTTTTACTTTTCCTCCTGCCGCTAATGCACAAACGATGTGAGCACGTCAGCAAAACAAATCCTCCTAGGAGAGAGATGCCGAGAGTAGTTCCATTCAATTACCTGACATCTCTACATTTCAATTTTTTTTCTGACGATTTTAATAGTTTCTAGGACCCCGGGCTTTTTACAGCACGGGCTTACATGGCTAGTTGTAACATAATAATGTAACTGTTTAAGACATGCATATTCACTGAGACATGCTGTGTCAAACAGAGTTGTCCGATTATAGTTGCTTGTGTCTAATACTTTTAATTTGTTTAAAGAGTCATCAGACATATATAATCTTCTCCAAGCTTTATTGCAGAATGAACAAAATTTAGGTTAATGCCTGTGGTTAAACTTAACTGGCCATCATGAAATAAAATAAAGTCTCTTCATTATTTCATGCGTATCATTCACCAGTGTGCAGCATGGCCTAGTGTTTAGTTCTGGTCCTGTTTATTGTCAAGTTTACATGCTATAATGATATTCTTACTTGCATGTGTTCCACATATTAGTGACAGTTTTACAATCCATAAAAAGTAATACAACAATGCATTGAACAGAAGATGCATACAAAAAAGTCATGTATTTGTCAGTATTGTGTCGGGAGTTTGGCTGAAGATGTGTGCTTGTTTACAAATTAAAAAAATACTAGTGGACTACCTGATAGACTTTCTTGTATATGTGTAGTGAGCAAAGAAGCTTGTCCTGAAGGATTAGGGCTTTATTGACAGAAAAAATGGATGTACTGAGAGGAAATACATAAAGAATAGCCAGAGAAGGTTGAAGTGAAAACCAGCAAAAACAGAAATGATTAATTAGTAGGTCAAAGTAACAAAGCCAAACGTCCTAACCTCTTTAAATCAGGCATGTCAAACACGCGGCCCGCAACAGAAATCTGTGTGGCCCGCATGACAGATCCTAGTTAGTAATCATTTTGTACAAGTTTAGTGCTATCGTTTGTGATTGAATCATTCTGCATCTTCGGCGTTACTTATTGACTTTTCTTACTTCTGCCTTCTGACAAAAGCACATTTTCCCATGGCATTGCGGTACCGGAAACGTCATCTGCTAGTATAGTTGTAGCCAGGAAGTTGCAACTGAAGTGCTAGGCTGTGGTCTCGGCCCACTACTGAGCTGCGAGAGAACTGCCAGCAACGGAGACTGGCAGCAAAAAGGCTGCCCCCTTCACTGAGGACACTTTTCAGAACGCTGGGCGGGTGAGGCTTTGCAGCGGCGCAGAGAGAGGAGAGACCGCAGTGAGAGAGTATTACAACGAAGTGTTTTTAAGTTTCTGACAGTTTCCCCATATGACACGAGTCCACAGAAATCTCGTTACTATGAAGTACATTCAGCAGCAGATACTTTCATTACAATGAAGTGACTGTGAAATGCTTGAATGAATCATCCACAAAAGTTAGTTCTGTGGTCACAGCTCAGTTGTGGACATTTGCACAACGATCCCCAAACAGAAACATTGTATAAAAATGTTCTTTCTTCGAACATTCCTCGTACTGTTTTTTTGCTGTTTTTGTTTTGTGTGGTTTTAAGCGATACCTTTTCCTTATTGCTCGTCAACATTTGAAAAATATCCATTGGAATTTAACTCATTGTCACCCTTCTATAGAAACGGCATACTTGCTCTATGCAAAAAAAAAAGAAAAATCTCGGGTTGCGAACTGCTGCATCTGAAGACGCCGAAAAAGCTGTTTTTATGTGGTTGCAGTGATGCTTGTTCAAGAAACATTCCTATTAATGCGGCACCTCATTCAAGAAAATGAGGTTTTTAAACTCTCTTGGGACCCGGACAAACAATCTCACACGTGGCAATAGCGTTTCGGGACGCGGTTAAGCGTGTCGTTCCCGTTAGGTGGGGGGGGGATCCCAGATCCCAAAAGAGTTCAGAAACCTCACAATATGAAGAAGAAGAAAAGGATAACTGTGCTGACCACAACATGCTTCCACATTTAGATAATGTTCACTTTGAATCCCTCCCACCCAGCTGCACGGCAGTGCTTCAGCCATTGGATTTGGGCATCATTCGCACCCTGAAAGTGTATTATCGCAAAGAAATGCTGAGAAAAATTCTCGTCAGCATAACTTGTAGATAGGAGAAGATTAAACTAACGCGAAAGGAGCTATTGAAGCTGCTTCCATTTCCAACATCCTATCTTTGTGATGCATGTTTTCTGCAGTGACAGCAACCAAAACGAGTTTACGGAGTAGACTGAACATAAGCAACACACCTCGCGTGTCACTGTCTTCCATCCTTCCCAGATGGTTACAGGAAAACAAGCTCAGGGCTCTCACTGATTCTGCATTATGGTAAGCTGTATAATTTCTATTACTATATTATAACTTAATAATAATAGAAATGTAATGTAAATTGTGTATAAAACTGCCCTACGAACCCTCCCATAATCACCCCACAAACTCCAACCTCCAACAACCCACCCATCCCTGGAAAAATTTGCTCCTAGTAAAGCGGTCCTTGGTGTCAAAAAGGTTGTGGACATCTGGGCTACACTACTGGCTGGGCTGCTGAGACTGGCCACTGGGCAGAACTGACCATCACGAGTAGTAATAGCTCGCATATTTTCACATTTTTTTTGCTCTAGTTTTATGTAATTTTGTGCTAGTATTGTAACAAACAGTTAGTGCAGGCTACAGCTGAAGATCTGAAGTGGATGCGAAAGGTGGTGAGTTGTTTATTAACGGATTTTTGTGATTTTGAGTTTGTATAATTAATGTAGGTCAGGAGGCTTTTTGCATATTGGCTTATTTTACAATATTAACTTTGAAGTAAACTTAGTAAAGTAAAATTTGATTTTTGGAGGATTTGTTTTCCAACATGTATTACTGAGCAATGAATTCAGTGAGCGTTTTCGCGATTTCAGTTCACACGAACAGGACTTTGTGCTGTTTACGTCACCATTCTCTTACAGCGTTGAGAATGCGCCTGAGGATATCCAAATGGAATTGATTGAACTGCAGTCAGATTCTGTTCTGATGGCAAAATACAACGAAGTTGGTGTGCCAGGCTTGTATGCTTACCTGCCACCCTTGTATGTGCAGATCCATAAGTTGGCATCGAGAGTACTGTCTATGTTTGGAAGCACATACCTTTGTGAGCAATTGTTTTCGTTAATGAAAGATACCAAAACCCCACATCGCTCAAGACTTACTGTCGAGCACCTTTCATCCCTCATAAAAGATTTCAAGCCTGATATTGACACTGGTTACTAACAAGAGATGCCAAGTGTCGGGGCAAAAGAAATAGATCTCACACTGTAAGACTCCTATATAAGCAATGAATATAATATAATAATATAAGGACTTAGCTAAGAGGCTAAGACTCTAATTGTACGCTGTTGTACGGAGATTGTATGGAAATAAATTGCTTTTCTTTAAACTTTAAGTGTTACATTTTTTAAAGTTTTCAGTATTGGAAAGAAAGCTACAGTAACTTTGTATAATAGTATAATAGTATTTGTTACAGTGCGGCCCGCTGACGCATGTATGGCAGTCGAAGCGGCCCACCAATGGTAGTGAGTTTGACATGCCTGCTTTAAATGCTTTATCTAAATAGCTAGATGCAGTTTGTTTGTTTTGTTTTTTCTCTGTATATAGTACTTGGGCAGGGAAGCTACAGCGACACCATCTTAAATAGGGGCTGTAACAAGTCAAATGTTCTGAGATTACACAGTGGCGATGGAGTGTTGTCATCTACAACAACAAATCAGTGGCAACACAAGAAAACTAGACATTGCAGCCAAACAAAGGCACAAAATGGGAATGAGTTGACATCATAAAAATACTGATAAAAATTAATAATGTAAAGAAAAATGAAATGTGCAAAATAATGTTATCAGGAGGTTCAAAAACTTAAGATTCACAATAGACCCTGACCCCACACCTTAGGTGTAGGTTCTGAATGTCCCCATTTGGCTTATCTAAATGATACAAATGAAATTGGTACAGGGAACATGGAGCATGGACATCATGTGCAGGAAGTCAGTAACAACTATCAGAATCATAGCCCCACTAATCAACATGGTAAAACTCCCTTGCACCTCACCTCAACATACTAAATCTAAAATCTATCAGATTTCAAATTCTTGGTCACGCTCCAGCATCACAGTGGTGGGGAACATAGGCACGGGCAGCTGTAATGACAGGAAAATACAAGTTTAAGAAGGGTTGGGTTCAAATGAAAGTGTCTGGGTGGGCTAATTTATAGGATACCAGACCAACTCATTTTAAAGTAGTATGGGTCTGCTAATAAATGTGGAGGCTAATTTCAAAGATGAAACCATCAGGTGGATGTCTTGTGTCACAAGCCACACTCTCTGCCCACCATAAACTCCAGAAGATCTGTTCATCATTTAACACAGTGAACATTTTCAGAGACTTCCGCCAGCAACAGATTACACCAGGTTTTCTGGCTAAGAAGTGTCTAAATTAATACAGACATTCATAATGGGAAATTCTCAACACCAAATTAAACATATATTTCAGAAAAACTCCAATAGTGGGAGCAATTCACATCAGGTTTCCTGGGCAGTAATACCAGGCATTTTTATGAAGTCTTGATCACCCTCCATGTCAGACCATGGCCCTGTGGGTGATCACCTTGCAAATGATTTATTGTGATATCCTTTCTATTATAAATGTATCTCCAACATTTAGATACACATTTTGGGAATCTGTGGAAACAAAAATATTCTTTAATAATTTTTTTCTGCTAAAACCTTTGAAGAGGAGAGTTAAGAGCTCTTAAAAAAAATCCATGAACGCTAACTAAAATAACTGTATTCCCTTGAGAAAGCAGTGGTTTAATAAAATCCATCGATATAATTTCCTAGGGTTGAGAAGGTGAGAGACTTGGCTGAAGGACTTCCTTTAGAACTGCTGCTAGTCTTACATGTGTTAAGATAAGAGTTTAAGTCCTTGTTCATTACTGGTCTCCAGAAATAAAGTTTTATTAATTCTATTGACTTGGCAATGCTTGGATGTCCAGCCAATACAGTAGTGACCTCCATCATATTCTACTCTCTCAGGGGTTGTTTTCTGGACTGGGGTACAACTGTTGAGATTCTCTTATGTTAAGAATTACATTTACAGGATCTGGTCTGTCCAGCAGGGGCTCACCAGACCTCAGCCAGACTTCTAAGGCACCCTTAGCTTCTAGCTGGAGCAGGCCCCAAAAATGTTGAGCTGGCAGAACAACTATAAAAATCTCAAAATCTGTAATCAAAGCCCCTCATGGAGAAGGATAATAGGCAACCTTTGGATTGTATTAGAAGGGCAAACAAAGAATCATTATCAAGTAAGGACTTATTAGCAAAAAATATCAAAATACAAAAAAAGCTCAAAAGAGCTAACAACCAGAAAAGGAATTGCCTAATGCACAGTCCAGTAATCAGAATCCTTGAAACAAATTGAAATATTATAACTAGATTGTCACCATCATCACAAGCTACCTGTTAGTTTGGAGGGTTAGAGAGCTACAGACAATATACGTTTGTGACAATTTCATTATGTAGTGCAATTTTTGTTTTCCTTAGAAAACTGTTAAATGCAAATAAATGAATCAAGCTTGCTAATACAGCCCAATTCTTGCGTGTTTTCTGAAATGCTGCACCCTAAGCATGTATTTTTCTGAGACAAAAATTCTCAAATTGTTAGCCTGCTTTTTTGCATCCAAACCCTCCATATTTTTCTCTCTCGTATGTACAGGTCTGACAGTGATGAGTCAACTCAAAGCAGAGGGGTTGGTGGGGCACCATTTACACCTTTACCTATTGCAGCAAAAATGCTAGTGCTATCTCTGAAGGTGGGGGAAAATGGCAACTAAGTCAACATAGCAGTACTCCCTGTAATGTCATTACATGGCAGCCATCTTGAATCTATAGAGCAATGGCTGCTGGCCAAGCAATGCAATGTGAAAAATGAGTAAGATAAAAAATGGCAAAACACCAGGGGCCTCATGCATAACGGCATGCGTAGAATACACACTAAAATATAGCATAAGGACAAAAGCGGAAATGTGCGTGAGCACAAAAAAATCCAGATGCATAAATCTGTGCGTTTGCCAACTTCCACGTTCTTCCGCTAAATAAATCCCGGTCAGCGTGAAAAGTAACGCACATGCACGCGCCTGTTGCCACTCCCAAACTCCTGCCAGAATTACACCTCTTTGAATATGCAAATCAATATAAATAGCCCATAATCTCAGCATTGTGTGAAAATGCAATGGCAAAAAAACGGGGAAAAATAGAAGAATTGCAGCGAATATCAAATTGAGGCAAGGAAAAACATTACTATTTGTTGGTTTAAACAGTGTATAAACAACAAAAGGAAGTTGATCGCGTGAATTGGCGTGTCGGAGAAACTTGAAAGCTCAAGTTCACAAAGTCGCACAGTGCCGAAATTGCTTTCTGTGCCATGCGCGACCTTCGATTAAATAATTTATTGCAGCAGTACTGTCTCTTTCAAATGTACTAACCAATTCCTGTCCTTCCTTTTCTTTCTCCAAGTAACCATTTGCCACACAATCAGCTCTGTAATAGACGTTAAGCCATCTGTAAGCTTAGAACGCCGACTCTTCAAACCTTTTAAGGAACATTGAAATACAGTATCTTCGTAGTACATGTTTAATTATTCTATCCATCTATCCATCCAGTGTTGCGCCAGCCCCAGCAAATATACAGCGCGAGGCAGGGACAATCCGTGAATGGAGTGCCAGCTCCTTACTAGCGCTGCGACAACGTGTCCTCACGTATTTAATTTAACAATATAGATTATTTAAATGATGATAACATTTTATCTGTATAATGTAATAAACATATTTTGCTGCATTTCATCTTAAAAATGATATCATCATCATATGTAAATACGCGCTTTATAAAGTGGCGCAGGTTATGCAATATGATAACTGTATTGCAAGTTTACAGTGAGGTAATTGTACTTATAAGTACAAAGCAGTCTACAAGGAGTGCTTGATGGACTGATTGAGTGCGTTTATAGATCTTGGGATGTAACTGTTTCTGAACCGCGAGATCCATACAGGAAAGGCTCTGGAGCTTCAATAGATAGCATGGCTGAGGCAGTGTGTGCTTGGTGCTGTATACCAATAATTCTCTTTCAGTTTACATTGCACACTCAGATACAGTGGGATAAATAGTCTGAGTGGTGCATTGAGAGGAACAACGCTAAAGCAGCTATGTTATTTAGAATAGTTTGACCATTCCGTGGAACATTATATTGTTACAGGTTAATTACAATCAGATGCCTTAAACTAATAAACAATGTGAGGTTAATTTCAGTGTATATGTTTAAGCCGTGTCAGGGATGTGGGTCTAAAAAAGAAAGGGAAACCACACTGGAACAAAAGCACTGCTTTGATGCTGGGTGCTGCCAGTTTGCAAAACCGAGCAGAAAACTTGCGTACGCCAAGCATTTAGCTAGCGTGAAAGTGTGCGTGGCTTTATGGCAAGTTTAGGTTTTATACATCACGATTTGAGCGTGGAAACAGGCTTACGTAACATGTTTGTGCATACACACAGTTTATACATGAGGCCCCTGAACCAGTATGAAATGCATTCAAATGTCTGTGAAACCTGACTGAATCTCTAGCGACAAGTAAAAAGTAAACTTGCTCATTTTATAGTCTAAAAGAAATTGATATGGGACAAAGAACACCACAATGTAATAGTTAATCAAATGTATTAAAAGTGTTTAAAACCCTCTTATTCCATTACAGGGTTGCAGTGGTAGGCCCAGTCCTGGGGCTTCATACATAACGCCGTGTGTAGAATTCACACTCTAACATGGCGTACGTACAAAAGCGGAAATGTGCGTACGCACAAAAAAAATCCAACTTCCGCGTTTACAGCTGATTATCTCCCTCAACCCCCTGTGTCAACAGAAGTCAACATCCGCCCTAAAAGAGATAATAACAATTCAGTTAGTTTATTTAATTTATTATTTTTGTCATGTATATATATTACATTCGAAATTGTTACTTGTATGTCTCCTCATGAACAGCAACACTAATACATTACCAAATGACACACATACAAACACACACAAATGTACAGCATGCAAAATGATACAATGTATTCAATATTTTATATGTACACACACAGCACTTTTTATATTACATTTGTTCTTTTGATCGGGTGTTCAGTAACCTTACTGCCTGTGAATAGAATCTGCCACTGAATCTTTTGGTGTGAATGCCAATAACTGTGTACCATTTACCAGAAGAAATGATTGGAAAAAGCAACTGTGCATGATGGCTGAGGTCTTTACTAAGACTTTTTGCCTTTCTAAGGCAGCAAATGTTTCATTTGTTCTTAAACAGAAGGCACCAGGGTGTCTCTTTTTGTCTGTAGCTGAAATGTGTTGTGCCCACTTCAGTTCATCCATGACAGTCACTCCCAGAAATTTAAAGCCCTCAAAACAGCATCTTCTTCATTATAAATGGCAATGTGGTCTACCTTCTCCTTCCTGAGGCTTTTGATCAGCTCCTTGGTTTTGCTGTCATTTCGGGTTATTTTTGTCCTGGACCTTTTGATTCCGTAGTTAAACCTCTTCTTTGCAAGCCATCTCATAATTTTTGGTGATCATTATTGTGTCATCAGCAAATTTAATGATGGAGCTGAAACTGTGTATGGCCACACAGTCAGGTGAACAAGGAGTACAGAAGTGGACTTGGCACATTACACTGTGGAGTGACTGTGTTAAGGGTCAGCATGCAGGATGTGATGCAACCAATCTACTGCTCAGATCTGTTGGTTAGGAAGTCCAAAATCCAGTAGCAGAGGTTGGCAATAAGTCCTAAATTGAAGAGTTTAGTGGTCAGCTTTAAAAGTACAACAGTATTAAATGCTGATCTGTATTCTAAACAGGACTCTAGCATATCAGTTTTTTAATATCCAGATGTGTCAGGATGGTTTAAAGTGCAAGGGATGTGGCATCCTCTGTAGACCGGTTGTGGTGATATGCAAACTGGAGGTGATTATAACCTAGTGGAAATGTTTTGTTTAATGTGTCTCAGCACCATCCTCTCACAGCATTTCAACTCGGTGGGAGTGAGTGGCACCCGTCTGTAGTCGTTCAGACAGTTCATTTTATTTTTCTAGGCACAGGGATAATTGTCCTTTTGAATCTGGTCAGGAATGGGGATTTGTTTACCGATTTTTCAATTACTAGCAGTCCAGGAGGATAAAATCGCAATTTTGGAACTACAGACATTGTATTAAAAACAAAAACAGCAACAAGTTTCAGTTTGCCTCTATTATAAGTGATTCATTTTGCTCATATGGACTGACAAAGCATATTTTTTTCTGTTTACATATCTGTCCATAGCTCAACAATGTTATTGATGGATAAATTAAAACTTTGGATCTGTTGTTGGAAGATGGAACAGAACATTTCTTGCAACATTTAAAAAGTGAACTTTTACAAATACTCTTTATTCCTTTTCTGTGTTGAAATAGGATGTTATGCTAACACAGCAGCCTAATTACTTTGGTACAGAAATTTTAACCTTGTCTGTTAATGCTTTTGTGTTTGCTTAAGATAAAATTGCTAATTAGTTTAAAGTGTAATAGCCCTGCAGAATTGTAAATCTAATGTATTGTTTGGGTATACATGCCTTTGCTGCTATCTATAATGCAAAACAGATACTATAATGCATGTATGGTTTCATAATCTGTGTCTAAGTTATACAAGCATGTGTTGCCCTTGGCTTCCATTTATGATGTCAGAAGCATAAACTAAGGCAGCTGATTTTGAAAACATGATTTTGGTTTTATGACCATGGATAATAGCAATGGCCTTTATCAGATCAGTAAAACATCTGATCAGATATGAGAAGGAGAGAGAGAAAAAAACATCCAAGGCATAGATACATCAGAGAAAGACATACCAATCCATCTCGACATCAGAGAGTGCAACTCGTGTCAATCCGATTACAGAATTTAAAAGCTACCCAATACATTCTCTTTTGATACTTCTGATAATCTTCAGTCAGCTTTCTCTGTCTCTCTCTCTATATATAAAATCATAAGCCTAAAAGTGCAAAGATTTTGTGCAACGATTTTATGTGACAATTTTATGTCACTTTTTTTGTCACGCTTTAAATTGGGCTTATTTTAAACCCTACATATAAATGTTTGATATCATTCTTTTCAGAATTTATTGAAATTTAATGTGATGTTGTTAGATTTGCAGATTCTTATTCTGTTTTTAAATTATAGACTAAAAAATATCAAGTACTCACATTCTGTGAGACAAGACTTAACCAAGAGTGCTAAGAGATTTAACCACACCCAGAGCCGGAAATAAAAGACAAGAGTAAGACAGCTGCTGTACAGGCTTTTAAATGTTTGAAGCGCCGCACGAGATGCAGATTACACAGCTGATCGAGCAAAGGGGAGGTAAAAAAAAACCTATTTGCTTCCCATTATATCACCTTTTAAGACAGGGTTTCGGGGGAGCAACCACGTCTCCTTGGGGTGCGTTCAGCCCCCCTCTTCACAACGCGAGTAGCAACTGACCGCAACTGGTGGTTGGGCAGATATATATATATATATATATATATACAGTGGAACCTTGGGTCACGAATGTCTCAGAACACGTACAAATCGGGTTACGACCAAAAAGTTCGCCAAACTTTTGCACACAAGCCAGTTTCCCTTCCGGTTCATACGTGCCGATTATTTCCACTCGCGTTCAGTCTGTCCCTGTACATTGTTCTCGGTCAGACGTGTGTGCATTCGCTGTGAACTCTTTGTGCTGTATTTCGTGTGCTTTTGCATTAATTTTGCAATTAACCCTGACCTCTAAGCAAGTGAAGAGTGGTAATGTTGGTGAGAAGAAAGGTTTGAAGAAAATTGAAATCGAATTAAAGAAAGATTATTGAAAAGTATGAGCGTGGCGTTCGTGTTACTGATCTTGCCATCGAGTACAAGAAGTCAAAATCTAAGATTTCGACTATTCTAAAGCAGAAGGAGGCCATTAAAGCAGCTGATGTTGCAAAAGGAGTTACAGTGTTAACCAAGCAGAGGCCTCAAGTGCTGGAAGAAGAAACTGTTGCTAGTGTGGTTGAACGAGAAGCAACTTGCAGGGGATAAGAAAGCCAGGAAGATTCATGGCGATTTGCCGCAAGGTTAGTTTTCTTGGTTGTTTATGGTTAGTTTTGTATAGATTAAGGATTTTTCAAATTTTCATTTTTTTTTTCCCTGTGCTTAAAACTTATTAAAAAAAAAGTGTTTACAGCAAGCGGCTCGTAAGGCTGTAGCGTGAACTCTTGCAGTGTTAGTTTTCGCTGTTGTTCAAGGTTTTCTCAGTGTTATTCAATGTTTTTACATTTAGTTTACTATTACACTGTGCATTGTATGGTATAATTAACTATTTTTGTGCTTAAAAATCTTTAAAAAAATCATATTTACATACAGTTCGTACGGTCTGGAACGGATTCATTGTATTTACAATACAATCCTATGGGGGAAATTAGTTTGGGTTGCGACCAGGGTTTTGGAACGAATTATGGTCGTGACCTGAGGTTCCACTGTGTGTGTATATGTGTATATGTATATGTATGTATATATATATATATATATATATACTCAGCAAAAAAAGAAACGTCCCCTGACTTTCAACTTTTTTACTTTCAGTAGACTTAATGTGTAAATATTTGTATGAACACTAAAAGAGTCAACACCATAAGACATAAACTAAAAATGTTTCACAATGTGTCCCTGAATGAAGGGAGGCTCAAAATCAAAAGTACCAGTCAGTATCTGGTGTGGCCACCAGCTGCTTGAAGTACTGCAGTGCATCTCCTCCTCATGGACTGGACCAGATTTGTCAGTTCTTGCTGTGAGATGTTACCCCACTCTTCCACCAAGGCACCTGCAAGTTCCTGGACATTTCTGGGGGGAATGGCCCTAGCCCTCACCCTGCGATCCAACAGGTCCCAGACGTGCTCAATGGGATTGAGATCTGGGCTCTTCGCTGGCCATGGCAGAACACTGATATTGCTGTCATGCAGAAACTCACGCACTTTTTGCCACTCCTGTCTGGTCCAGCGAAGGTGGGTTTGTGCCCATAGGCGGCGTTGTTGCTGGTGATGTCTGGTAAGGACCTGCCTTACAACAGGCCTGCAAGCCCTCAGTCCAGCCTCTCTCAGCCTATTGCAGACAGTCTGAGCACTGATGGAGGGATTGTGTGTTCCTGGTGTGACTCGGGCAGTTGTTGTGGCCATCCTGTACCTGTCACGCAGGTGTGATATTCGGATGTACCGATCCTGTGCAGGTGTTGTTACACGTGGTCTTCCACTGCGAGGATGATCAGCTGTCCTTCCTGTCTCCCTGTAGCGCTGTCTTAGGCGTCTCACAGTGTGGACATGGCAATTTATTGCCCTAGCCACATCAGCAGTCCTCATGCCTCCCTGCAGCATGCCTAATGCACATTCACGCAGATGAGCAGGGACCCTGGGCATCTTTCTTTGGGTGTTTTTCACAGTCGGTAGACAAGTCTCTTTAGTGTCCTGCGTTTTTAGAACTGTCACCTTACATGCCTACTTTCTGTAAGCTGTTAAGGTCTTAACGACCATTCCACAGGTGCATGTTAATTAATTGATTATGGTTAATTGAACATGCATGGAAAACATTGTTTAAACAATTTACAATGAAGATCTGTAAAGTTATTTGGATTTTTAAAACATTATTGTTGAAATACACAGTCCTGAAAAAGGGACGTTTCTTTTTTTGCTGAGTATATATATAATATATATATATATATATATATATATATAGTGGAAACCAGGGGTGCTCCAGCTGCCCCAAAGACAGGGAGAGACACGAGTTCAGTACAGCAAATGTTTATTTACACACAGGAAGCGCGTCTCCCTCGCTACCCACAACAGCACAGTACACCAAGCATGCAGTCCCTTCTTCTTTTCTACTCTCTTACTTTCTGCCTTCACTCCTTCATGGTCAAGCTCCATCCCTCTTTCTCCTGACTCTGGCTTCTTCAGCGGAGTGAGGCAGCTTCTTTTATGTTGGCCCTGGGAGTGCTCCAGGTGGCTCATTAATCAGACCTGGAATCACTCCTAGGTGTGATGAAAGCCCAGTGTAGGGCTCTGCAGCTCCCCCTGGTGGCCCCCACAGAACCAAACAGGGCTGTGCCAAACTCCAACTCCCAGTATGTCCTGCAGGAATCAATGGTGCCACCACTGGCCAGGAGGGCTGCCCTGTAGCATCCCAGGGGAGGCAGTGCCTTGCACATGCTGTCCCTCCCAGTCCTTCCATCCAGCTGGCGTCCCAACCAGGTAATGACAGTGGCTGCCCATCACTATATATATATATATACAGTATATACACACACAGAGAGACTACTATCTATTTCTATTATATTCTACTGCTGTTATTTTATTTTAACAAATATTACTTTTCTTTTAAATTGCTATACTTTGTTTTCATATCTAGAGTGGTTAAAGTAATAAAGTAAATAACAGGGCACCTAGTATGGGGTGACTGCCGCTATCTTTTCTGTCTACAGGATTTAAAAGGTTGAGGGGTAAGTCTCAAAAGAAGTGGACCTCACTATGAGAGTAAACACATTACTTGTAAGTGGTTTTAACCAAAGTGTGCTAACCTCTAAGTGTTCCAAGGGACACCCTTGCGTTGTTAGTACAGAAGATAGTGAGTCCCAGTGCGGAGTATCAAAGAATGACGGGCAGCATAGGCATCACTCATAAACAGTGCTTAAAGGAATATTTGATTTGGATTTTTGATCTGATATACTTTGTCAATACCCAAGGGTATTGCTTTTCCTGTCCTGTCCTGTCTGTCTGTCTGTCTATCTGCCTGTGTGTGTCTGTCTCTCTCTGTCTCTCCTTCCCCTTCCTCCTGCATTTTTTTTAACTCTTTGTACTTACCTCAAACTTGTTTCAGAAACCTAAACTAGCTTTGTTGACCCCAGTATACTCCCTTGACCTTTCTTCAGGATGTGTTTTTTTTTTGCACTTAATGATATAGGTTCAACTGGCCCAAACACCATCTTCCCTTTTTTTGCTGTCATCTGTGAAAAGGAAATATATATTGTTGCCTGTTTCCTTGTTAGCTTTTTAGCTTAGCTTGTTGTTTCCGTAGACAGCTAAGTTCTTTATTTGTGAGAAACTCGACCTAAAGAGTGTATAATCTTTTAGGTTTTTCATTTCTCAGCTAGCTCAAAACCAGGCTGCTAGTATATACAATTTTCTGTCTAGACATCAAGTCATTTAGGAAGGAACCTGTGTACAGTTGTCAGTTATTTTTCAATCAGTGTGCATTTCTGATAGAAAGGTTCAGCTCTATATGACCACCATTGCAGCTGGAGAGCTCAATACCATGTGATCCGCTCGATTCATTGAGTGCATGGTTGTATTTCACAATGTTAATCTTTTTACTATAAAGCAGCACTGATCAGTGTATCTAATATTGTCTGGTGTTTGGCTGAACATTTAGATTCCTTTACTCTTGGTAATGTATAAACGGGTTTAGCTAAGGCTTCAAAACCAGGGACATATTGTTTTACACACTTCAGTATTCTTATAAAAACTGTTATTCTCAGACCTTAGATGACATTAAGACTGTGACCATTGTGCTGCTTTATGGGGAATGATTTCTCTTTGTGCTTCTTAAATTCACTTTTACTGATTGTTCATCATCATCTGTTGGTGAAGAGAGATTCATGGATCTTGACTTTGCTGACGATGCTGTGATCTTCATGGAGTCAATGGAGGCTCTGATCGGGCGCTCGAGAGACTGAGTGAGGAGTCTGAGTGTCTGGGTTTGCGAGTGTCCTGATAAACACTAACATCCAGGCCTTTAATAACCTCTTGGGCACGGCCATCAGCAGCATGTCTGTTTGTGGAGAGTGTGTCGACCTCATCGAGAGGTTTACTTACCTTGGCAGTGACATTCTCTTGGGTACCATTGGTTTGACTTTGTGTCGAATGAGCGGTTGCTCACGGAGTCCCAAATGAGGCACATTACCTGCATTATGAGGGAGCGTCAGTTATGGCACTACGGCCATGTGGCACGTTTCCCCGAGGGTGATCCGGCCCGTAAGATCCTCATTGTTGGGAACCCAAGTGGCTGAACTAGGCCAAGGGGTTACCCACGTAACATCTGGCTGTGGCAGATAGAGGGTAATTTCCAGATGGTGGGACTGGACCGCGTGTCTGCCTGGGGGGTTGCCAACCAGGATTCCGAGTTGTTTCATTGTATGTTGGGTGCGGCAACGCACTGTACCAGTGCATGCTCCCCAACTTGACTTATAAAAAGTGGTTTGCTATTTGTCTTGACTTCAGTAGTAATTCTCTCTTCAAGTTTATTCTGTTGTGTTCATAAGGATTCCTTGTGAAAACTTTGAAATCTCTTCAGTATTTTTGTCCAGCACCTCCTGACTCACCGGTGTGAGAAAATTCTGACATATGATATACCGTTCGACTCAACTTGATGTCTAATATTGAGCTTTTTGAGGTCCCCCCCTATGCTTGGACCTCTAGACCAAAAAAAAACTTCATTTTTAGGGCATTTTTGAACCATATGTTGTGCAGGAAATTAAACCAACAGTTATCTGTAATCAAAATGAATATAAGAAGTGGAAGTTGTGCATGTCACATCAGCTGAGTCCAGGGGTTCACCACCTAATGGGATATGAGTAACTCCTTTTCACAAAACTTTAAAAAAATGTCAATCAGTAATACAGGTACGTGGAGTGTCAATTTATGCTATCTTGATTCTAATGAACCAGAGTATGATATTTTTGATTTATTTATGATATTTATATTTGATTCTTTATCGGTGGTCCTAGTTCTCTAAGAGCCACTTTCAGAAAGTTAAAAATGAGATGTTTCTAATATAAGCATGTGGCGTTTCGTTTTAGATTATTTCAAGGTCAGTGATTAGGAACATGATATTATTTTCATTTTTTTCCTAATACAAACAAGAATATTTAATCATTTCAATTGAAACACACATATTTGATGCAACTATTTTTGTTTATTACCTTTCTTATGAACACCCTGAAATAGGGTGGCTTACACTAAAGTGAATCAGACTTTTTAAACTTTCAGATTTTTTGCATCCCTTGGTGTCATGTGTGGCATTCTTTTAAGCCTTATATTTTTGACCCTTTTTTCTTTTTTTGTAGAGTGATCATTTCAATGTAACATGCTTAATGATGTGTTCATTTACCCTTTTCTACCATTTGTTTAGTCTTTTCATTTTTTTTTATTTTGGAGTATACTCATTTTTGGCCTGGATCAGGACTATGTATTGTAGTGGACTCTTTTTTTATTTTCCCATACTGTTTTTTTTTTCTTCCCATTCTTTCCATAAGTTGTAATTCTTTGTTCTGGAGTGCATTAGTGTTTTCACAGACTATTTGCTATGTAACCATGTTGTGTACACTTTTGCGTAATAGTTGAATTGTTTTAGTGTTTTTTATTACATCTTTGTTGTTTTGAAATTATGAGATCTAGACAGGTGTTACCCTGTTCTGGGTTTGAAATGACCTGGGTGAGAAAACAGTAAATTTTCAAAAGCTAGCTCTTATTCAAACTAATTTTTAACACTGGTATTCTACTTATATATACAGTGGTACCTCGGTATATGTCCTTAATCCGTTCTAGGTCCTTGGACTTATACCAAACAGGACGTATACCAAACTAATTACTCCTATAAGAAATAATGGGAAAATGATTAATCCATTCCCATGAAAAAAAATCCTATTGTTATTGGCATATTATACATTGATGGGGTTGTATAAAATAATTTAAACACTGCTTAATACTAAAATAACTAAATACAAAAGCAATTAGATGAAATAAATGAAAATTTAACCTCACTTTACTTTTTAATAACGTCTTTGTTTTTCACAATCGTAGATACCGTCGTTCTCGGCATACGGTATGCAGCAGCCATGTCCCGGATATGCATGCCACGTTCATACTTTTCAACAATCAATTCAAATTTACACGAAAAAACACAAAATCACGTTATGACGATGTGGGTTTGCTGTATGCTCCCATCTGTTGTCGGGGAGCCCTTGAACCCTACACTGTCGGTAATGCGCCTCACTGCTAAGCTCATTGGTAACAACAAAGCAAGAGGATGGTGAAAAAGTGCAAAGTGCTTTTATTAAAACAATCAACAAAACAAGGTGTTCAAATTAAAGTGCAGTCTCCAAAGTTCCAATAAATAATCCATAAAATCAGAAGTGAAACATGGAGGTTAAAAACAATAGAAAAAAGTCTTCTTAAAAACAACGAGGTTAAAATAGAGCAGGAAGCATTCTTTTAAAAAATAAAAAGAAGAAGCCCGGTGCCTTTTTACCTGGCGGCCCCCCTGCTTCCCAACAGGGGAGTCGCCCTAATTGCAGCTGACCTTCATTCTGCCTACTTCAGCTACTTCATGCGTGCGTGCTCTCTCTCTCTCTCTCGTGCGCGCTCAACCTCCTGTCCGTTCTTTCTTTTTCCTCCCCTTCTAGCCAACTCGCGCTTCTATTTATCAAGATAAGCAGCCCCAGGAACAATCACGAATGCAGATGGTCTCTCACCTGTGCACTTAGGTGAGAAACGGCCACATCGAGAATCGCCCTGAGAACCTTCAGCCACATAACCACCATGCCCCCTCACCAAGCCGCGAGCGCAGTGATTATTTATTTTAAAGCTGGTCTTTGACAGGAGCTGTGGACCCGCTGTACCACACACGTGAAAATTCACAAAGTTATAGCGCGGGTTGTTCACTGAATGCTAGCAACTGGCGCACTGACACGAGTCGTATACCAAGCAAAATTTTTCGTGTCCAAACAGGACGTATACCAAGTTGGACTTATTCCAAAGCAAACGTATACTGAGGTACCACTGTATATAATTCCTGAATGTATTTAGTACTAATCAGTTTCATTTAAATTCAATTCAAATTTTATTGATCACATAAAATTATACACATAGTGCAAATTGTAGTAAAATGCTTAGATACAGAAGTTCAAGAAAATTTTAAATATTATATAAAAAAAAAAAAACATAGGAACTTCTGGCTTGAGTAAGAGAAATGCTGCTGTCGATCACAGGCTTGAAGGTGGTAGTAAGATGTGGTCAGATCTCCTCAGTTGTACTGCAGGTTTTCATTTAAAGGCATTGACATTCAAATAACACAGGTCCAGCTTGCATCTACAAATGCTAATTGAAGTTTGTTCATTCTGATGTTCCACTGGTTAAGTCAACATCATTCTACAGTCGGAATAATTCACTTACTTAAATACTAGTACAAAGTGAATCACTTCTGTTCCCGAATTAGTAAGCATTAATCAGGATGTTGTAACTCATCCCCCCTAGGCAGTAATGTGGATGAATGAAGTCAGTATTTCAAGTACTTCATTGATATATATATATATATATATATACACAGGGTGGTCCAGATCTAACTATGCAACTCTTAATGCAATGCAGGAAAACAATACAATTTCGGGTGATTGGCACTACCAGTCCGGTCAAACATTTCTTTGATTTGGGAGATCGTGTTCCTATGCACTGCAGGCGGTCCAAATTCCTTCAACATCCTGCGTTGCATGTTGTTATAGTGTAATGAAATTTGCATAATTAGATCTGGACCACTATATCTATACTAATAAAAGGCAAAGCCCTCACTCACTCACTCACTCACTCACTCACTCACTCACTCACTCACTCACTCA
>JANRMT010062827.1:22756115-22802053 GCA_026402145.1 Polypterus bichir lapradei
TCACTCACTCACTCACTCACTCACTCACTCACTCACTCACTCACTCATCACTAATTCTCCAACTTCCCGTGTAGATAGAAGGCTGAAATTTGGTAGGCTTATTCCTTACAGCTCACTTACAAAAGTTAAGCAGGTTTCATTTCGAAATTCTACACGTAACGGTCATAACGGTCGATAACGGTCGACAACGTCCGCCATGTTGAACTTTCTTATTTATGGCACCATCTTCACGAAATTTGGTAGGCGGCTTCCCTGCGCTAACCGAAACCGATGTATGTACTTATTTCGATGGTATGACGCCACTGTCGGCCGCCATATTGAACTTTCCAACGTCACTAATTTTCCAACTTCCCGTGTAGGTAGAAGGCTGACCCCATCTTCACGAAATTTGGTAGGTGGCTTCCCTGCGCTAACCAAAAGCGATGTACGTACTTATTTCGGTGGTATGACGCTACTGTCGGCCGCCATATTGAATTTTCCAAACATCACTAATTCTCCAACTTCCCGTGTAGGTAGAACGCTGAAATTTGGCAGGCTCATTCCTTACAGCTTACTTACAAAAGTTAAGCAGGTTTCATTTTGAAATTCTACACATAACGGTCATAACGGTCGATAACGGTCAACAAAGTCCGCCATGTTAAACTTTCATATTTATGGCCCCATCTTCACGAAATTTGGTAGGCGGCTTCCCTGCGCTAACCAAAACCGATGTACGTACTTATTTCGGTGGTATGACGCCACTGTCGGCCGCCATATTGAATTTTCCAAACATCACTAATTCTCCAACTTCCCGTGTAGGTAGAAGGCTGAAATTTGGCAGGGTCATTCCTTCCAGCTTACTTACAAAAGTTAAGCAGGTTTCATTTCGAAATTCTACGCGTAACGGTCATAACAATCAACAGCGTCCACCATCTTGAACTTTCTTATTCATGGCCCCATCTTAACGAAATTTGGTAGGTGGCTTCCCTGCGTTAACCGAAACCAATGTACGTACTTATTTCGGTGGTGTGACGCCATTGTCAGCTGCCATATTGAACTTTCCAACGTCACTAATTCTCCAACTTCCCGTGTAGGTAGAAGGCTGAAATTTGGTACTTATTTCAGTGATATGATGCCACTGTCGGCCGTCATATTGAACTTTTCAACGGTCTTTGTTACTTATGGGCCCATCTTCAAGAAATTTGGTACACGGGTTCCCAACGCTAACTGAATCCTACTTAAGTACATATATATGTCCATAGCCTGCAGCTCGGTCACCGTGTGAGGCGGCGTTGGGTCCCCCATCCCAACGCCTCCCACGTTGTTGGCTGCCTGCCTATATAAGGCCATCTGTCGCTCCAGTCTCTACATTCCCTTCCTTGCTTCCCCACGGTATTCACGTCTCCCTGCTGATAACTAAAGCCTTTTTATTTAATCCACGGCTTCTCCGCTGTTTTATTGTTCATTTATTACGATTATAGTTATTGTGTAGGTATTTTAGACTTACTTTACATTGTTCAGGTACCCATTTCCTTTATCATTCCAACCGTGCCCCCATTAACATATCTATCGAGGTGATCACCATCGATCAAAGAACTGTCACTTACCAAGTGGTTTCCATGCCGGAGATGTCACCTGCCTTTTCCATTCTCTTTGTTACATATTGCACGGCCATATCAGGCTCACTCTTGATATCCGGAGGAACATTGTGTCTTATGTATTGAATGACTGGGACAGGTTCAAGGTGTGGACTGATGACGGTACAGGAGATAATTATACTACACAGGAGCACTATAAGAGTGAAATGCTTAAGTGTACCGAAATGGCCAAATATTTTAAACCTTTGGACAACTGCCAATGCCTCTTAAACATCAGGTGACGATTTCAGTAGTGGACACTTTGATGTTTAGAAATGTTTAAACTCTCAAAAGCTGGATGTGAAGTTATCAATCAAACTGGTTGTATGCTTACAACGCTTGACAGATGCCGAATGTCTCTTCAACACAAGTCCTACAAATACTGTTGTAATTGAAACAAACCATGAAACTCAAACCGATTATGACAGCAGCAATCCAAGCTGTGAGATTTGAGACAAGATTACTGTTCACATGGCCAACTGTACGTTGTATGCTCAAGAGTAAGCTCAGCGCACAGCTACAGCTTGGTCATATTACAACTGAAGGGCCGAACTGACAACGTGGCATACAAAGAGATCCTTAACAAATAATTATTGGTATATTTTCCCTCAGTTTTAAAAAGGTTTAATTGTCTTCTTAATAAAAATTTTAAGGCAGTACTTTGCCGCTGCGAAGCGCGGGTATTTTGCTAGTATATATATATCTATAATAATAAAAGGCAAAGCCCTCACTGACTGACTCACTGACTCATCACTAATTCTCCAACTTCCCATGTAGGTAGAAAGCTGAAATTTGGCAGGCTTATTCCTTACAGCTTACTTACAAAAGTTAAGCAGGTTTCATTTCGAAATTATACACGTAACGGTCATAACGGTTGACAACATCCGCCATGTTGAACTTTCTTATTTATGGCCCCATCTTCACGAAATTTGGTAGGCGGCTTCCCTGCGCTAACCAAAACCGATGTACTTACTTATTTCGATGGTATGACGCCACTGTCGGTCGCCATATTGAACTTTCCAACGTCACCAATTTTCAAACTTCCCGTGTAGGTAGAAGGCTGACCCCATCTTCACGAAATTTGGTAGGTGGCTTCCCTGCGCTAACCAAAACCGATGTACGTACTAATTTCGGTGGTATGACGCCACTGTCGGCCGCCATATTGAATTTTCCAAACGTCACTAATTCTCCAACTTCCCGTGTAGGTAGAAGGCTGAAATTTGGCAGGCCCATTCCTTACAGCTTACTTACAAAAGTTAAGCAGGTTTCAATACGAAATTCTATGCGTAACAGTCATACCGGTCAACAACGTCCGCCATATTGAACTTTCTTATTCATGGCCTCATCTTCTCGAAATTTGGTAGGCGGCTTCCTTGCGCTAACCGAAACCAATGTACATACTTATTTCGGTGGTATGACGCCACTGTCAGCCGCCATATTGAACATTTGAACAGTCTTTGTTACTTATGGGCCCATCTTCAAGAAATTTGGTACACGGGTTCCCAACGCTAACTGAATCCTACTTACGTACATATATACGTCCATA
This sequence comes from Polypterus bichir lapradei, assembly GCA_026402145.1. Lineage (NCBI taxonomy): Eukaryota > Metazoa > Chordata > Cladistia > Polypteriformes > Polypteridae > Polypterus > Polypterus bichir. The sequence continues at coordinate 22,759,278 of JANRMT010062827.1, forward strand.
GCCTGCACCTCGGTCACCGCGTCCCACGTTGTTGGCTGCCTGCCTATATAAGGCCGTCCGTCGCTCCAGTCTCTACATTCCCTTCCTTGCTTTGCCACGGGATTCACGTCTCCCTACTGATAACTACAGCCTTTTTGTTTAATCCACGGCTTCTCCGCTGTTTTATTGTTCATTTATTACGATTATAGTTATTGTGTAGGTATTTTAGACTTACTTTACATTGCTCAGGTACCCATTTCCTTTATCATTCCAACCCCCATTACCATGTCTATCGAGGTGATCACCATCGATCAAAGAACTGTCACTTACCGAGTGGTTTCCATACCCGGAGATGGCACCTACCTTTTCCATTCTCTTTGTTACATATTGCACGGCCATATCAGGCTCACTCTTGATATCCGGAAGAACATTGTGTCTTATGTATTGAATGACTGGGACAGGTTCAAGGTGTGGACTGATGACGGTACAGGAGATAATTATACTACACAGGAGCACTATATGAGTGAAATGCTTAAGCCCTTCACCTATGGTTCTGCATGTGAGTTGATGGCTGCCGCTGAATTGTTCGGTTGTCCCTTTCAAGTTTACCGAAATGGCCAAATATTTTACACCTTTCGAAACCGCCAATCCCTCTTAAACATCTTAGATTGACAGGTGACGATTTCAGTAGTGGACACTTTAATGTTTATGAATGTTTAAACTGTCAAAAGCTGGATGTGATTTTATCGATGAAACCGGTTGTGTGCTTACAACGCTTGACTCAAAGCGATTATGACAGCAGCAATCCAAGCTTGGTCATGTTACAACCGGAGGGCCGAACTGACAACATGGTATACAAAGAGATCCTTAACAAATAATTATTGGCATATTTTCCCTCAGTTTAAAAAGGTTTAATTTTCTTCTTAATAAAAATTTTAATGCAGTACTTCGCCGCTGCGAAGCGCGGGCATTTTGCTAGTATATATATATATATATATATATACACAGTACAGGCCAAAAGTTTGGACACACCTCCTCATTCAATGTGTTTTCTTTATTTTCATGACTGAAGGCATCAAAACTATGAATGAACACATGTGGAGTTATGTACTTAACAAAAAAAGGTGAAATAACTGAAAACATGTTTTCTATTCTAGTTTCTTCAAAATAGCCACCCTTGGCTCTGATTACTGCTTTGCACACTCTTGGCATTCTCTCGATGAGCTTCAACAGGTAGTCACCTGAAATGGTTTTCACTTCACAGGTGTGCCTTATCAGGGTTATTTAGTGGAATTTCTTGCTTTATCAATGGGGTTGGGACCAGCAGTTGTGTTGTGCAGAAGTCAGGTTAGTTGGACGATCATTTATTTTTCAACAGGACAATGACCCCAAACACACCTCCAGGCTGTGTAAGGGCTATTTGACCAAGAAGGAGAGTGATGGAGTGCTGTAAATGGTCATGAAAATAAAGAAAATAAATTCCAACTTGAATTCTTCATCTGATCAGAAAGTGCTGACAAGTCACGTGGACAGAAGAGTAGAAGCACTTCCGGGTCGGACCATATATAAAGGACTGCTGTGAACCCAGCAGGCGAGGCAGAGTCGGGTGGAGGTGGACAAAGCTTGCTGGGAGGTGTGGAGGAGAAAGAGAGAGAGAAGAATATTGTGTATTTGTGATTTACTTGCCTGTTTATTGTGGCTCTGGTGCTTGGAGGACACTGTTTAAGAAGAAAGTTAATTAAAAATACTTCTTAATGCTTTTACCATGTGTCCTGCGTTTCTGTCTGTTGGGTTTAAGGGGCAACAGTGACCCCTAGTGTTTAATATATATATATATATATATATATATATATATATATATATACTGTGGACCCCGGCCGGGGCTAGAGCCCGGCTGAGATGCCCAGAAGGACCGGAGGAGGGCTTGTGCCTCCCCCAGACCGAGAGGGGGCGTCCGTCCTGGTTATGTTGGTGGTTAAGGGCTTAGAAGCTCAGCCCTGTAGGGACCCATGGCCACCGCCAGGCGGCGCCCCGGTGCCTGGATATCCCGAGAGCCCAGCACTTCCGCCACACCAGGAAGTGCTGGGGGGAAGACTTTGGAGGACACCCGGAGAGCTGCCGGGAGGACAGCCGGCACTTCCGCCACGCTGGGGCGTGGCCAAGGGAAGAATGCCGGGAACACCTGGTGCTCGTCCGGGAAGTGTATATAAGGGGACGCCTCCCTTCAGTGAGCAGTGGATGTCGGGTGGAAGTAGGCAGAGCTGGAGAGAGGTCTGGAGGCGGCCAGAGGAGAAAGGCACAAGGACTGTGAGGCCTGGACATTGGGGAAATCAGTGCAGAAGGCACTGGGGTGTGTGAGTGCACGTATTTATTGTAAATAGTTGTTGTAAATAAACGGTGTGTGGTGAAACAACAATGTCCGTCTGTCTGTGTCCGGGGCCCAGTTCACAATATATATATATATATATATATATATATATATATATATATATATACACATACAGTGGAACCTCGGTTTGTGAGCATAATTCGTTCCGGAAACGTGCTCGCAATCCAAAGCACTCGTATATCAAAGCGAATTTCACCATAAGAAATAATGGAAACTCAGATGATTCATTCCACAACCCAAAACTATTCATATAAAAATGATTAATACAAAATATAAAGTAAAAATACATAAAACAAATTAACCCGCACTTTACCTTTATAAAGAATCATGGCTGGTGTGAGTGAGTTTCTAAACTCATGTGGGATTCCACCCAACGGGACGACACGCGGAAGAGTGTCCCAAAGCAATCGCAGTCTCCCAGCACTGTAGCAGTTTGGCGTATAAGCGCATTTAAAAAGATCACAGACATGCTATAAGTGCCTGCCATCAATGGGTGATACAAGGAACATTATAAAGATCCCACTACAATAAATAACAGCGCTGTTGCTGTTTCAAGCTGAAGGCGGCTGGTGTTGTTAAAGTACTGAGACTCAGCTTCATGTTTTGGGGCGCAAGATGGGGACTCGCACTTCACAGCACACACACACACACACAGTCACAATGCTGTAGTAAACAGTATACGCTCGTACGGATGTTGACTATATGAGTGAGGCACACAGACTCAGACGGAGAATAGGAGACAATTGCCCTCAAGAAGAGAGAGAGAGAGAGAGAGAGAGAGAGAGAGAGTGAGATGCAGACGCGCTGTGCGCGAGCAAGAGAGATAAGGAGAGAGAGAGGCGAGTGCGAGCGAGATAAGGAGAGAGAGAGAGACGCACTGTGCGAGCAAGAGAGATAAGGAGAGATAGAGAGAGGCGAGTGCGAACGAGATATGGAGAAAGAGAGAGACGCACTGTGCGAGCAAGAGAAATAAGGAGAGAGAGAGAGAAGAACCATCACCTCAGTTGTGATCACATGACACTCAGCAGACAAAGTGTATCCATACTGCTCGTATTGCAAGACATCGCTCGTTTATCAAGTCAAAATTTATTAAAAAATTTTGCTCGTCTTGCAAAACACTCGGAAACCAAGTTACTTGTAAACCGAGGTTCCACTGTATATATATATACTAGCAAAATACCCGCGCTTTGCAGCGGTGAAGTACTGCCTTAAAATTTTTATTAAGAAGAAAATTAAACCACACCTTGAACCTGTCCCAGTCATTCAATAAATAAGACACACTGTTCTTCCGGATATCAAGAGTGAGCCTGATCTGGCCGTGCAATATGTAACAAAGAGAATGGAAAAGGTAGGTGCCATCTCCGGGCATGGAAACCACTTGGTAAGTGACAGTTCTTTGATCGATGGTGATCACCTCGATAGACATGTTAATGGCAGTATGGTTGGAATGATAAAGGAAATGGGTACCTGAACAATGTAAAGTAAGTCTAAAATACCTAAACAATAACTATAATCGTAATAAATGAACAATATAACAGCGGAGAAGCCATGGATTAAATAAAAAGGTTGTAGTTATCAGCAGGGAGACGTGAATCCCATGCCGAAGCAAGGAAGGGAATGTAGAGACCGGACCGATGGACGGCCTTATATAGGCAGGCAGCCAACAACGTGGGAGGCGTTGGGATGCAGGACTCAACGCCGCCTCACACGGTGACCGAGCTGCAGGCTATGGACGTATATATGTACGTAAGTAGGATTCAGTTAGCGTTGGGAACCCGCGTACCAAATTCCTTGAAGATGGGCCCATAAGTAACAAAGACCGTTGAAAAGTTCAATATGGCGGCCGACAGTGGCATCATACCACCGAAATCAGCACCAAATTTCAGCCTTCTACCTACACGGGAAGTTGGAGAATTAGTGACGTTGGAAAGTTTAATATGGCGGCTGACAATGGCGTCATACCACCGAAATAAGTACGTACATTGGTTTCGGTTAGCACAGGGAAGCCGCCTCCCAAATTTCATGAAGATGGGGCCATAAATAAGAAAGTTCAACATGACGGACGTTGTTGACCGTTATGACCGTTACACGTAGAATTTCGAAATGAAACCAGCTTAACTTTTGTAAGTAAGCTGTAAGGAATGAGCCTGGCAAATTTCAGCCTTCTACCTACACGGGAAGTTCAATATGGCGGCCGACAGTGGCATCATACCACTGAAATAAGTACGTACATCGGTTTTGGTTAGCGCAGGGAAGCCACCTACCAAATTTCGTGAAAATGGGGCCATAAATAAGAAAGTTCAATATGGTGAACGTTGTCAACCGTTATGACCGTTACGCGTAGAATTTTGAAATGAAACCTGCTTAACTTTTGTAAGTAAGCTGTAAGTAATGTGCCTGGCAAATTTCAGCCTTCTACCTACATGGGAAGTTGGAGAATTAGTGACATTGGAAACTTCAATATGGCGGCCGACAGAGGCGTAATACAGTAATCCCTCTCTATATTGCGCTTCGACTTTCGCGGCTTCACTCTATCGCGGATTTTAAATGTAAGCACATCTAAATGTATATCACGGATTTTTCGCTGGTTCGCGGCTTTCTGTGGACAATGGGTCTTTTAATTTATGGTACATGCTTCCTCAGTTTGTTTGCCCAGTTGATTTCATACAAGGGACGCTATTGGCGGATGGCTTAGAAGCTACCCAATCAGAGCATGTATTACATATTAACTAAAACTCCTCAATGATATAAGATATGCTTCCCGCGCGGTGCTTGATTGTTTGCTTCTCTCTATCTCTCTCACTCTCTCTGCGCCCGACGGAGGGGGTGTGAGCAGAGGGGCTGTTTGCCTAGAGGATACAGACGCTCCTCTACAAAATGCCGCTTTATCGCGGTGCTTCTGCATACTTAAAAGAACGTATTGATTTTTTGATTGTTTGCTTTTCTTAGCGAGCGCTCTCTCTGACATTCTCTGCTCCTGACGGCGCTCCTTTGAAGATAAGATATGTTTGCATTCTTTTAATTGTGAGAAAGAACTGCCATCTCAGTCTTGTCATGGGGCACAGTTTAAACTTTTGACTAAAGGGTGTTATTTCATGTCTATAGGGCTCTAATAATGTTAACAGTCTGGAACGCAACCCCCGCGATTGAGGAGGGATTACTGTACCATCGAAATAAGTGCGTACATCGGTTTCGGTTGGCGCAGGGAAGCTGCCTACCAAATTTCGTAGATGGGGCTATAAATAAGAAAGTTCAACATGGCGGACGTTGTCGACCGTTATCGACCGTTATGCGTAGAATTTCGAAATGAAACTTGCTTAACTTTTGTAAGTAAGCTGTAAGGAATAAGCCTGCCAAATTTCAGCCTTCTACCTACACGGGAAGTTGGCGAATTAGTGGTGAATCAGTGAGTGAGTGAGTCAGTGAGTCGGTGAGTTCGTTCCAAAACTCTGGTCGTAAACCGATTTGGTCGTGACCCGAAGCAATTTCCCCCATAGGATTGTATGTAAATACAATTAATCCATTCCAGACCGTACGAACTGTATGTAAACATATATTCTTTTCAGTTTTTAAGCACAAATATAGTTAATTATATAATTATATAGAATACACAGGGTAATAGTAAACTAAATGTATAAACATTGAATAACACTGAGAAAACCTTGAACAACAGAGAAAACTAACACTGCAATAGTTTGCGCTATAGCGCTAAGAACCGTTTGCTAAAAACACTTTTTTCTAATGAGTTTTAAGCACAGGGAAAAAATGAATATTTGAAAAATCCGTAATTTAATAAACCACCAAGAAAAGTAACATTGTTACAATGCACGCTATGAACCAATCGCTGTAAACAGAAATGAAAACAAAAACAAGCCCAGTGCATTCTTTAACTGCCTTCTCTACCTTATGCATCTAGCTCTCTCTCTCGTGTGTGCATGTGTCTCTCTCTTGCACGCTTGTGTATGTGTGTCTCTCTCGCACGCGCCTGTGTGTGTGTGTCTCTCTCTCTCGCGCGCCTGTGTGTGTGTGTGTCTCTCTCTCGCGAACCTGTGTGTGTGTGTTTCTCTCTCGCACGTGCTTGTGTGTGTGTTTCTCTCTCGAACGCCTGTGTGTGTGTGTGTCTCTCTCGCGCACCTGTGTGTGTGTCGCGCTCTCTCTCACTCTCTCGCTGCATAGGAAATGCACAGGGAGAGACTGAACATGTACAAACCGAAAGGGAAACTGGCTTGTTCGTATACCAAGTGTGTGGTCATGAACAGAGGCAAAAGTTTGCCGAACTTTTTGGTCGTAAACCGATTTGTATGTGAACCGAGGTTCCACTAGATATATATATATATATATATATATATATATATATATATATATATATAAAAAGAGAGAAAGAGAGAATGTGAGCTAGCCAAGCACAGGTCAAAACAGAATTGGGACACAGGAAGAATTTTTAGGACACCAGCTGGGTCGTCCCATTTAATTCCATGCTTTTCTTCTTCAAACTTAAACAAGTGTCTACTGGCAACAACTAACATAACCTCATAGGGCAAAGCACAAAAGAAAATAAGGGCTCAATTTTAGTCATCACAATAAATAAGAGGTCTCCCATAGAGCTCTGACTTGTCGGGAGTCGGTCCCAAACGAAGACAGCTCAGTGGAGGCAGCCAGGCTTTTTATAACAGGAGGACCGGAAAGGGCGGAGCTAATTTCCCTCATTGTGTGATTTCTTAGAGCTGTGGGGGAAAAAAGGAGATGACACAGTTAGCGACAGTGCCCCCTCTCAATCCAGTGGGTTATCACCTACCTTGAATGAGCCAGCAAGGAAATCCTTGGATTAGTATGCGTGACAATATATATATACTAGATGTCTCAAAAAATGTATACACACTTTGAGCGATTATAAATACAATATTTATTAAGATATGTCTAAGTTTTACAATTCAAATTGTTGACCATTAGTGTTTCATAGCTGTATAAAGACAGCTTAAGGTAGATAGAAATAAAGTCTGTCAGCCAGAGCACTCTAGAAGTTCTGTTTTGCAGAAACATGCTGAAGTCTCCTCTGAGGAGCTTGGGTTGATGGAGGAAATTGAGGCAAGTATGTTGCTAAAGCCTGAGCACAAACCCACCTTCTACCATCTCTAAGTTGTTTCATATGTTCATAGTGAATTAACAGGACTTGCTGAAATTGCATTGTTATTAACCATACAATGTATTGATTGGGCCACTCCAATAGTCCCAGTAGCAAAGAAAAATAAGTCACTGTGAATTTGTAGAAGTTTCAAAGTGAATCTTAATCCTATTCTGGGTGTTGAGCACTGTCCACTACCAAGCTGTGAGGGAACGGCAGGGACACCAACAACCTGGCAGAACAGGGGGAGCCAGCTTGTACAGGACTTTTCCTCCCGCAGAACACAAGATGGTGGCCCCCCTGGGGTACAGCACTACCATGGAGTTAAGAGAAGGAAGAGAAAGCTTGCAACAGAAGTGGAAGAGAAGGACAGCAAAGAGCTGAAGAAGCAGAGTATTGCTGTGTGTTGTTTTTGTGGTGTGGCAAACGCTTGGCTACAAAAAGTTTTACAAAATAAAAACTCTTTGTTTTAGTTGCAAACTTGTGTCTGAGTTGTTTGTGCCAGGCATTTGGGGAGCTGCAGTGTCCTCTGGAGACCACACAAGCGTTAAGGACTGCATCAGCGGCATGATGGTGGCACTTCAGCAAATAAGACCTAACTCCTGTCTACTTTTAAATGCAAGTTTATGAATAGTCATTAAAGCTCCACACAAACGCCACACAGAAAGCCCCAGCAATGTTTTGCAATATATAATAGCACAGATACTACAAGCACTTCCCAAAGTGCACTGTGCCACAAATGTGTGCATCCGGGTAACCCTCAAGGCTCTGTTAAGGTAAGCACCTCCACCCTGGGGCAAGAGGGTTACTGTTGCTAACCAACTTCTAATGCCTGAGCAAGTCTTAACCCGTTTCACAAGCCTGCCCCTTCCAAGACAGGTGCCATAGAAATGACGCCCACATCAGAAAGGTTTGTCTTTTGAGACCTGAGCAGCTGTGAGAGAAACACTGTCTGTCTCAGTGCTTTTTGCTTTGTTTATTGTATGCAGCAATTGCCCATGGATTTTTTGTTTTTGTTTGAAGACTATGAGTAAGGGGGGGCAATTCCTTCTACCCCAACCATGAAACGTGTGCTTGTCTGTTTATTGGTTGACAACTGATATTTGGTTGATATTCAGATGACAGGGTATACCAATGCTGAACACCCATAATCCCTGGATGCAGTCCTAGGATGTCTTGAAAAAGATGGATTCCCAGTTTACAAAATAAATTCTAATTTTTCAAAGATTCATTTCAATACATTGGTTACAATGTTGATGCTGATGGTATAATTCACTTGAAAAACTAAGTGGAATAGCCAGTACACCAAGGCAATGTCATATAATTGAGATCATTCCTGGGTCTGATTAATTACTATAACTGATTCATATCTAATCTTGTAACCATTCAGAATCAACTGAATACTCTCTTGAGCAAGAAACCATAATGGTGAGTTCCAAAATCTGGAAATAAACCGAGTTCCATGATCAAAAATAGTTGTGTTAAGGAAAACGTGTAAATGATATGATTCCCTAATAAATGATTAGACCAATTCCTTAGATCATGGCAATATCTTCAAGAGTATGAAGATGGAATATTCAGAAACCGTATCGGCAATAACTAGAATGGTTATATAATCTTTGGCGGAGGCTGTGATAAATTCAAGAAAAAATTCTTTCCAAAGTCTAATTGTTGGTGGAATGGAAAGTAGGACTATAAGGCTTCCAGACAAGTTTTTAGCTTGACTAAAGATATCATATACTAAGACATAAAACTATTTCTTTGATCACTGAATTCCAACAAAAAAGGTCTTATTAATTTGATATCCTAGGATGTCCTGTGACCTAACAATTTCAGATACAAAATTCAAGCCTTGGGGTAATTCTTTTTGAATGCTCAATTCTTCTTGTTCTCCATTGACTAATCTTATGATAAGGATAACTAGAAATTTCCCCTTCAGAAGAACTTTTTTCTGGTTCTATGATTTGTTAATTTCCCTCAAATTTTTTCGACAAAGCATTGGATTTTAAGTTAGAATCTCCAGATCTATTTAAATCTGATAAAAAGTAATACCCATCTGACCTGATTGGCACACATCCTTTACGCGATTAATTTTCAGACACTAGGATACGTCATCCCAGTGCCTTTCTCTACAAGAAATTAACATCCACTGAGAAAAATGACACAGGAAATTAAGAGCTTCTAAAAATAAGATTAATATTGGACGATTGGCTCCATTGGTTACAAGGATCTACATTTCCATTTATTATTTATAGTAACCACAAAAGTATACTTTTATCTTTATAATGCTATAGAATTTGAACAGGCCAGGTAGGCCTTATTTTGTATCTGGTTTCATTTACTAATTTTGTATAGCCAGGTGAAAACAATGGGAAGGTAGATCTGCTTCCCAGGAAATCTGAACCGAAAGATCTACCAACCAAACTCGAGAATATTCTATTGCTAGATACATTTTTAGCTATCACCATTCTAGAAGATCGTAGAGATCCCTAACTGTACTTAGATTTTGTATTTTTTATACTGCATACATGCACAAAAGACAAATAATTTACGGGACTCTAGAGTTTTGTGATAAATCCTGTGGCTGGCGGCATTACCATCTCCTCAAGGAATTTTCCGTAGAAGCACACATGACCAGTGTAGGTGAACGTCTATGTCATACGTGTTTTCGGTAGTTTTAGTGTGGACAGAGATACTTTCATAAACAATACAAAAATGCTAGTACAGGTGGCGATCATTTTATTTTAAATACACCATTTTTAAATGAAAATGTAGCAGTGGGGATGTAGTCTAAAAAGAAAGGTTTCCTAGGGTTTTCAGAATACTTTCATGTTATGTATGCCGGAGGTGTGCTTTCACTTCAACATAGTTGAGTGACACTGCAAAGTGAATGGTAATGTTAACTTCACAAAAATCTAATTTACTTTTTTTTTATCTTGCTACTGCAACATGGTTCTTAGATAGCAGCTAAATCGATAAAAGGTTTCTAGCAGATTCCCTCGTTAATGTACATTAATCACTTTAATGTGCCAAGTTGTTCTGAAATCGGAAATGGGAATTGTAGAAATTTACAAATGGAAAAAGAAAATTATAAATTCATTTTATATCCTGATTTTTCCACTCTTTGTTCTCTCAAAACTCATCAAAGCTCAAGTGAAGTTAGGATGTTATACACTGCCTAAAACTGAGGTCACATTATGAGACTTCTAGTCAGAGGATATGTCAGACTTGCCAGCTGCAGTTGCTGTTCTCACCACAGAACCGTATCAGTTTACACGAATGAAAATTGCTGGGCATGTCACATTTACTGACCTACCAGAGCAGATGTACTTGCCCCTTTCTGTGACAGCCAATAATATGCCACCTGGCGGAGCTACTGCTATACGAAGGTACGGTAAGTTCATCCTCAATCTCTGCCTGTTTTTTTCTTTATTTCATTCTGTTATGGGATGTAAAACATCAGACATCAGACAGATGAGCTTCTCTTCTGTTTCTTAGGTCCAAAACACTCACGTTCCTTAGTCCTCTTTGCTGCATTTTATGAATTCTACTTCAGGGATGAGTATTCATAGGTTGTCAGTTCTCATGCACACTGAGCCCACCCCATAATTAAAGACAAAATCAAACCTGTTTCATTTTGTCGGAACGAGCCGTGGACTATATGGGTGGAGTATCATTACTTGACTGGCTTCACAGAAGAACGCCGCTGACTTGCAATGTTTATGTAAACAAAGGATACAACTAAAAATCTCTGGATAGGTCATCACATGTGACATTGCCTTCAGAGGATGGAATCTTTCTGTCTAGTTTACATCCATGAGTAACAGAGACAGAGACAGCAAGAATGACCGCTGTATGAAACAAGACTTGTTGCACGAACCAGATCTGGTATAATAGACCACTTTGCTATGGAAGATTACTGATATTACATTTTGCTCTCTATGTAGAGTTTAGGGTGTTTAGAGTTTATCTTTCTTGAGGAAGAGTAGCTCATTGAGAAGTTTCAAACCATATGAAAGAGTATAAGTAAAACAAAGAAATCAATATTTGCTTTTATTGGTAACAAATATTTCTAGGCTTTGAGCACATTTGCTAACTAATGTTATTCAGAACTTGCAGCTATCATCAGATCATCATTACTAGTTTACCATATGCCATGAAAGTAACAACACACTACAGCTAAACTTGAGAGAAACTGTTCCAAGCTAAAACTCTTGAACATACCAAAGCCAGGATTCCCAGTTCAAGTGGAAATTAAATGATGGTAATAAAGGCAGCATCAGTTCCCACTTCCTCACAATGACTTTCTTCGGTGTTCCTTCATACTTGCTTGTTGCTAGTGTGGAGGTGAAGAAGATCCCGGAAAACACTTTCTACACAAGTATCAAAAGTGCAACGCACCTTCTGGAAAATCTGTTACAATTCACTCTTTCAGGTAAATCCAACCAAGGCATCTCGACTGACTTGCCTTCTACCTCATCCATGATCGCGCAGCGGCGGCGTAGTCCAACTCGCCGGCAGGGAGGTGCGAGAACTGACGGTCTTAGACGAGATTCCATTTTAACTGGTCGGCAAGACCTGCGTGCACTGTCTAGAAAACGCGACCATCACAGATCCGGTAGCCATCGTCAAAGGGAGGGGGAGACGGAAGACATTTCACATCCAGGGTTACAGCGGTGCTGCGGCTCGTGGGGTAGGGAGGGGGTTTCGCGGTAAACCCGCAGCGTCGAGGTCATCTTACTTTCTTCTATGTGGTAAGTAAAACGATAACAAATAGAGAGCTGAGGAAGAAGAAAAGGAAAGACGGGTTAAGGAGGCGCGTGGTTTTATTATTTTCTTCTGTGCGGATGTCAAAACGGAAGTCTGCTGTTAAAGGGGGGCGGAGGGGAGGAGAGGAGGAGGTTAGCTAGCGGCGTACTGCAAGAGGTTTGTGGGTAAACGCCATTACTTTTCCAAGAGTGCCTTTGTATCGATTGCAGTCTCGAGACGAAACCTGCCCTGGCCCCACCAGGGGAGGGAGGAGGTACAGGGGGGGGGGTTCAACCCCCACGCGCCCCGGAACGCGCGGACTGACCGCGAGCACTGTTCTCTCGGTCAGCGCGATGGGCGGGTTTCGCTCCAGTTTGTTTTCAGCGGGTCTCTTTGAAGCGGACTGAAACCTCCTTCGGGTGTTTGTTGTGATTTCTTTCTCTTTTTTTTTGCCCCCTACATCGAGCTTGCAGATCAGCGCGAGCTAAATAGGACCGTCCTTCTTTCACTTCTGCAAGGTAGGATAGCATGCGTTCCACGAATTAAAGGTATATAGAAATAATGCTGAGAATAAAGGAGTGGGAGTGGTAAGGGGGGTTGCATTTTAAGTAATCGCACAGGTAATCTGCACAGGATGTTTTCAGAAAAATGGGGGGCAACCGTCGGATATGCCTGAATATACCTATTTGACTGGCGTAGGTACCCGGGCTTTTTCTGGGCTTGGTGGGCTTTGTGAAAAACAACTGACTGGTGGTGCCACGCTGCAGAGGACCCCTCGTGGTGGGCGCCGCACTTGACCAGAACGAACTTTACCACAGCGGCAATTTCTTTCTTTGGCGGCTGGGCTCTTGGCAGATATATTCTTTTTTCCTGTGTTTTTTTAGAGTGTCAGCACGTGCTAGTTGCAGAATGCGAGTCCTAACGAGCTCATAGCGGATCTGTAACAATCGGCATAGAGCAGGGCTGCGTAAAGTTTTAATGTTGGTGTGCCAAAATTCTCAAACACTGAATTGCGGGCCAAGATGCAAACAGTAGTTATGAATAAATTAAATTTCATTTTGGCACATCTCTGTTGACAATACATTTACAAGTACAGAGCTAACTTCACATGTGTTTATCATTATGTAAACCAAAAATCAGTGCAGCAATTCTCAGTCAGTGCACATTTTAGTTTCAACAATACTAAGGGTTCAGGTAATTTTGTTTAAAATGTTATTTATTGTGTTTAAAGAGAACAACATTCCAGACAATCATGTCAACCTTAACAAACCAGAATTCAACCCCCTTCAGCGAGAAAGAAGAGCCTACAACAAAGGATGACCATTTCCCCAATATAAGTGCTTAATCTAAGATTTGACTAATTAGATTTTGCCAAATTTAAAAACAGATCCTGTAAGTCAGAATTAATTTATTTTTTAAATTTCAAATAGTATAGCACAGTGTTTCCCAAACTCAGTCCTGGGGATCCACTGTGGCTGCAGGTTTTTGTGCCAATCGGATTCATAATCCGTGACAACACCTGATAGCACTGATCTCATTTAATTAGCTGGTATTTTTTTCTCTTATTCTACATTGAGAAAAGCATAGAATCATAATTTTTACATTTATAAGACATTTAGACATATTTCTGCTTTTGCTATAGATTTAAATGCTGATTTCATTATATTTTGCCCTTTCTCTGTGCAGTTTCCCCCTTCGTTGTATCTTATTAATGACAATTAAAAACTAGTAGAGTCGACACTCAGGCAAACAACACTGAATAATCAAAGGCTGCAACTACTTTAGCGTCAGACCCACTAATTAGTAAATAATGGATTAATTAAACAAATAGAACACCTGGAAATGTAGAATGGAAATCAAGATGAAAATATTGTTAAATAAAAATAAAATACATTATTCCCATATTACTGCTTGGTACATTTTAATATATATATATACCAAACTTAGTTTTCTAATTTCTATATTGTTCCCAAAACACAGAACTTGGGAAATAACAGTTCACTTAATTAGCCCAGGAGTCCAATTAAAAACAGGAGCTGGTTGGAGCAAAAACCTACAGCCACAGGGGGTCCCCGAGTTTGGAAACCACTGGTATAGAGCATCCATTACCCAATAACTAATAACCGGTGGGCTGGGATTCTCCCATCTGAGCAAGATTAATGTACGTGCTAGTAGTGTGGTATAAACAATTACAATCAATTTGTTCTTCTCCACTTTAAGCCCATCCAGGAGCCCACCAAATACAGCTGTTAAAGGGTTAGGTGTGATTGTGACACCAAGGATGTTTGAGAGGCTTTCAAAGATTTTGGTCCAGAATGATGTTACTTTGATGCATACCCAAAACATGAGGCCCCGTGAGGCTGGAGCTAGATTGCAATGTTCACAGATTGAATATATTGTGGACAACTGCAAACGAGATACATGTGCTCGATAAAAGATTTTAAGTTAGAATGTTTTGTGTATATGGTGTTAGAGTCTATTTTGTGCATGGCTGCCTTCCACTCCTTTTCTGAAATGTTAAGAGAAAGATCCTTTGCCCATCTTACCCAAGGATCTTTGAAAGGAAGAGACTTTAATATGTTTTTATATATTGCTGAGATGCTGTCTGAGTCTTCATGACTGATCAGTATTGCCATTAGAAATGAGGGGGAGGTGAGGAAACTTGGGTAGGTTCCTTCTAGTGAAGTTTCTGATTTGAAAGTAGTGGAAAAATTGTGTTGATGGCAAGTTAGATTTGAAGCTTAATTGTTTATAAAAGGCAAAGGCATTATCTTTATACAAATCTCTTAATTGTTTTAATCCCACACATTTTCCAAACAGGTAACTGACTTCTCATGAAGCGTTTGGCTAGCCAGTTAAATTGTTCTGTTGGTTGAATGGAACAAAATGTGGAAGAAGTATTTGGATGAGATCTTGACACTGCTTACTTTTTAGGTAAACAAACAAGTCTGATGGACTGAATGGTCTCCACTCTTTTGACAGATTTCTCATGTTCTTATGGAATGGCTAGAGATATTTGAAATACTGAATAGGATGCATTGAATTAGTGTTTACTGATGTAGAATATAACAATCCTGAATTGTTTAAATAACTAAAATCCTCTGTATTCTGTCCTAAACTGGCAAAACCAATTTTACAGAGTCTTCAATAGTTTCGAAAGTCCTGTTCTCCTGTCTCATTGTCCATAATCCTTGATTTAAACAGTCCCAAGAGAGCCCTTGACAGAAAAAATGCATATTTATCTTCTTTTCAAGTTTAAAGCACCATATATTAAGATGCCACCATTCAGGTTATAACTAAATTAATGATTTGTGTTTACAAAGATTGTAATTTGTTATATAACAGAAAAAGCCATTGACTGAATAAAATGAAAACTGAGACAAGTAGAAGTAAGGTTGCGATAGATGAATGTAGAAGTTAGGTAAAGACGTGACATCCCGATTAGGAAATAACACACTGTGGTTGTGAATAATTTGGAACTAGAGAAAGCACAACAGAAAAGCATAGTAAACTTTGTTTCAGAAGATTAATGCAGAATGAATATATGAAGAAAGGACGAACAGGATGGAAGGAAGTCTTACTGACTTATGCAGAGCTTGTGAGACGTTTGAGTGGGAGCCATAGAACTAAACAAATGTTACCCATAAGTCATGGAGAGTTATTTAAGGACAACAAAAAAGGAACTGTAAGAAAATGGTAGCTGTCTTGAGGCTATGTCACATTAGACTTTTCTATCAATTTTTTAGTCTTAGTCTTTGCTTACATAATCTTAGTGAATTGGAGGCAGTCAATAACAACATTTATTTCTATAGCGTGTTTTCATGCAAATGATGTAGCTCAAAGTGATTTACAAGATAAAGAAAGAAAAAAGAAAAACCGGAAAAAGAACAGCAGAGAAAGTAGGGGTTAGTATGGATTTCGGAGCCATGAAAAAAATAATTGCATATACAGAATATCAGGGCTACACTAAAATGAAGCTCTGAGAAAGCCATGTTAAACTAATGAGTTTTTAGTAGTTTTTAAAGTGCTTCACTCTATTATATCTATCTAATCTAATCTATTAGCCTGGCAAATTTCTATCCGTAAGCTCTTCCAGATTTTAAGTGCATAACAGCAGAAGGCCGCCTCACCACTTCTTTTAAGTTTAGCTCTTGGAATTATAAGCAGACACTCATTTGAAGATCTAAGGTTACGATTTGGAGTGTAAAGTGAAAGGTATTCTGAAATATAGGAAGGCGCGAGATTATTTAAGGCTTTGTAACCCATAAGCAGCAGTCGGCAACATACTCCCTTTCTGGCCAGTCGCATAGTCTGACATACACAGTGAGTTACTCTTAACTACTCCCTGACTCACCCCAAGAAATTCTTTCTGGTTTGATTTAGTTATAGAGGCGAGTTGTACGTGCTTGAGAGATGACAGGTAATTAGTGCTCATCTAAAAGTACACAATACAGCTAATGCAGTGACAAGGAATAAGGAGTGTGAGTTTTGGACCTCACAAACTGAAGAGAAGCTCAACCGTCTGATGTCTGGTGGTTTACGTACTGTGAATGAATGGGAAAAGAAAAGGGGGCAGAGATTATAGCTGAACTTAACGTACCTGTTAACCCATCATAAGGATCTGACAGGCAGCAAGCTGTGCTGGAAAAAGCAATGAGAAAAGGCAAAAGCATGACTGTGCTGGAAAGTCATCATACAGTCACTAAATCTGAAATGCCCAGCGATTTTCCAGTCATGTTAATTGACACAGTCTTGCGACGAGATCAGCAACTGCAGTTGACAAATCTGACATATTCTACAAGAAGAAGTCACATATGTGACATCAGCTTTAAGAGTTAAGAAAAAAAGATTTTATTTTGTTAGTATAACTGGGTTAGATTGATTTGAAAATGAAAGGAAGATATTAACTGTTTAGTAAATAAATAGATTTATGCAGAATGTATTTGATGGGAAGCACCTGAAGTTGTTCTGTTTAAGGCACAAGGTAGCCTGTAGAGAAAATCAAGAAGACAGACCTTTTAAAGAGGATACTGCATGAGACATTTTGAAGGCATAGGGAAAACACTAGAATCTAACTTTTAATTTCCTATTTAAGTGGTAGACTTTAACCAAGATATGCAAGTCTAACTTTAAGACTGTTTTGGTAGAGTGTTGTACTGGGTTAGCCATAGATTAATACAGGAGAAAGTAGGGTGAAATGACACTTTTTATTGGCTAACTAAATAGATTACAAATGCAAGCTTTTGAGGCAGCTAAGGCCCCGTCATCAGGCAAGGTGTAACAAAGAAACTGAAAAATACTCTCGCTTATATTAGGACAGCAAAGTGATTTTTTTCTTTCATCTTAACAACCTTTTTGTTCAAATGTTAGCAAAATGAATACACCTGAGATGAATTAACCCTGAAAGAAGAGAACAATGAACTAAAAAAATGTAGAGATAAGATAACCATCACTAGAGAAAGTCCTATAAGGTTTTTTTGAAGTGTTGAAGACTGTTTTGTCAAATACAACTCCATGGCTGGTCATAGAGAAGAATGGTATAGATATTCAACAAGTTGAATCACTTGAGTTTTAGGGGACCTACAACAAGTAGTTAGTTCTTCGTAATGAATTGTGAGTTTTTCATGCGTCATTTCTTATTACTATTTTTACATTTTATGCAGTTAATTTGATGGGTATTATCAGTAATGGACTAGTGTCTCACCTAATTTTTGTTACTGTGCCTCCATCCATCCATCCTTCCATCCTCTTCTGCTTATCCGAGATCGGGTCGCAGGGGCAGCAGCTTGAGCATAGATGCCCAGACTTCCCTCTCCCCGGACACTTATTTTAGCTCTTCCGGGAGAATCCCAGGACGTTCCCAGGCTAGCCGGGAGACATAGTCCCTCCAGCGTCTCCTGGGTCTTCCCCGGGGCCTCCTCTCGGTTAGACGTGCCCAGAACACCTCACCAGGGAGGTGTCCAGGCGGCATCCTGATCAGATGTCCGAGCCACCTCATCTGATTCCTCTTGATGCGGAGGAGCACCGGCTCTACTCTGAGCCCCTCCCAGATGACTGAACTTCTCACCCTATCTTTAAGGGAAAGCCCAGACACCCTGCGGAGGAAACTCATTTCAACCGCTTGTATTCGCGATCTCGTTCTTTCGGCCACTACCCATAGCTCATGACCATAGGTGAGGGTAGGAACGTAGATCGACTGGTAAATTGAGAGCTTTGCCTTACGGCTCAGCTCCTTTTTCACCACGACGGACCGATGCAGAGCCCGCATCACTGCGGATGCCGCATCAATCCGCCTGTCGATTTCATGATCCATTCTTCCCTCACTCATGAACAAGACCCCGAGATACTTGAACTCCTCCATTTGGGGCAGGATCTCGCCTCCAACTGTGAGAGGGCACTCCACCCTTTTCCGACTAAGGACCATGGTCTTGGATTTGGAGGTGCTGATTCCCATCCCTGCTGCTTCACACTCAGCTGCGAACCGATCCAGAGAGAGCTGAAGATCACGGCCTGATGAAGCAAACAGGACAACATCATCTGCAAAAAGCAGTGACCCAATCCTAAGTCCACCAAACCGGACCACCTCAACACTCTGGCTGCGCCTAGAAATTCTGTCCATAAAAGTTATGAACAGAATCAGTGACAAAGGGCAGCCCTGGCAGAGTCCAGCTCTCACTGGAAACGAGTTCGACTTACTGCCGGCAGTGCGGACCAAGCTCTGACACCGGTTGTACAGGGACCGAACAGCTCTTATCAGGGGGTCTGGTACCCCATACTCCTGGAGCACCCCCCACAGGATTCCCCGAGGGACACGGTCAAACGCCTTTTCCAAGTCCGCAAAACACATGTAGACTTTTTGGGCAAACTCCCATGCACCCTCCAGGATTCTGCTAAGGGTGTAGAGCTGGTCCACTGTTCCACGACCATGACGAAAACCACGCTGTTCCTCCTGAATCTGAAGTTCGACTATCCGCTGGACCCTTCTCTCCAGAACACCCGAATAGACTTTTCCAGGGAGGCTGAGGAGTGTGATCCCTCTGTAGTTGGAACACACCCTCCGGTCCCCCTTCTTAAAGAGGGGGACCACCACCCCGGTCTGCCAACCCAGAGGCACTGTCCCCGATGTCCATGCAATGTTGCAGAGACGTGTCAACCAAGACAGTCCTACAACATCCAGAACCTTGAGGAACTCCGGGCGTATCTCATCCACCCCCGGGACCCTGTCACCAAGGAGTTTTTTGACCACCTCGGTGACCTCCGTCCCAGAGATGGGGGAGCTCACCTCCGAGTCCCCAGGCTCTGCTTCCTCATTGGAAGGCATGTTGGTGGGATTGAGGAGGTCTTCGAAGTACTCCCCCCACCAACCCACAACGTCCTGAGTCGAGGTTAGCAGCGCACCATTCCCACCATATACGGTGTTGACACTGCACTGCTTCCCCCTCCTGAGACTCCAGATGGTGGACCAGAATCTCCTTGAAGCCGTCCAAAAGTTGTTCTCCATGGCCTCCCCAAACTCCTCCCATGCCCAAGTTTTTGCCCCAGCAACCACCGAAGCTGCATTCCGCTTGACCTGTCGGTACCTATTAGCTGCCTCCACAGTCCCACAGGACAAAAGGGTCTGGTAGGACTCCTCCTTCAGCTTGACAGCATCCCTCACCGCCGGTGTCCACCAATGGGTTCGGGGATTGCTGCCACGACAGGCACCGACCACCTTACGGCTACAGCTCCAGTCAGCCGCCTCAACAATAGAGGCACTGAACATGGCCTATTCGGACTCAATGTCCCCCACCTTCCTCGGGACGTGGTCGAAGTTCTGCCGGAGGTGGGAGTTGAAGCTACTTCTGACAGGGGACTCTGCCAGACGTTCCCAGCAAACCCACGCAGGACGTTTGGGCCTACCAGGTCTGACCAGCATCCTCCCCCACCATCGAAGCCAACTCGCCACCAGGTGGTGATCAGTTGACAGCTCCGCCCCTCTCTTCACCCGAGTGTCCAAGACATCTGGCCATAAGTCCGACAACATGACCACAAAGTCGATCATCGAACTGAGGCCTAGGGTGTCCTGGTGCCAAGTGCACATATGAACACCCCTATGCTTGAACATGGTGTTCGTTATAGACAATCCGTGACGAGCACAGAAGTCCAATAACAAACACCGCTCGGGTTCAGATCGGGGGGGCCATTCCTCCCAGTCACACCCTACCAGGTCTCACTGTCATTGCCCACATGAGCATTGAAGTCTCCCAGCAATACGAGGGAGTTCTCAGAAGGTATGCCCTCTAGCACCCCCTCCAGGGACTCCAAAAAGGGTGGGTATTCCAGACTGCTGTTCGGTGCATACTCACAAACAACAGTTAGGACCCGTCCCCCCACCCGAAGGCGGAGGTAAACCCCAATGTACAGGCTCCAAGTCGGGGGGCAATAAATATGCCCACACCCGCTCGGTGCCTCTCACCGGGTGCAACTCCAGAGTGGTAGAGAGTTCAGCCCTTCTCAAGGAGATTGGTTCCAGAGTCCAAGCTGTGCGTCGAGGTAAGCCTGACTATATCTAACCGGAACCTCTCAACCTCGCGCACTAGCTCAGGCTCCTTCCCCTTCAGAGAGGTGACATTCCACATCCCAAGAGCCAGCTTCTGTAGCCGAGGATCAGACCGCCAAGGTCCCTGCCTTTGGCCACCACCCAACTCCTTGGCCCCTCCCATAGATGGTGAGCCTTTGGGAAGGTTACTGTGCCTCATGCTTCTAAAATAAGTGCTGGATGTCAGAACATTAAAGTGGTAAAAATTGATTTGGAAAATTCCATACATTTTTTTTTTCATAATTCATTTTGGTTGATTGTTCTGTCTTAACAGGTTTTCTTGCACATTTTCCACCCATTGTCCCTAAACCTCTGTGGAAGAGATACAGCCATATAAAAATTATACTTCATCAGCATTCTTTGTGTGGACCATATTGAGAGCTCGGTTTATGCTATCATTTTTACCCTTCTGTTTCAGATAGATAGATGGATGATATTTTATTGATCCCCAAGCTGACTTTCACATATCTGACCACAACTTCAGTAGTGGTGTGGCCCTGAGGCTAAGGGATCTGCACCGACAATCGGAAGGTTGCCAATTCAAATCGTGTAAATGCCAAAAGTGATTCCACTCCATTGGGCCCTTGAGCAAGGCTCTTAACCTTCAATTGCTCTGTCCTGGGTATGATGTTAACCTGCATCCAGCTCTACATGTATGTTTTCCATCTTGCACAGAAAACTTGGGGGTTGGTGGCAGGATTGGCACACCAGCCACTTTAAAACACATCAAACTCTTCCATTCCATTCAAACTAGTGTGGTGCTGAGGTGTCACCCATGCACCCGGGTCCTAAATTTGGATCCTGAGGTAGTTCATTGTGTGGTGGATGTAGCAACGTGCTGTATCAGTACATGCTCCCAACCTCTCTGTCTTCTGGTTGGCCATCTGGCCTGATATGCTTTTCTCTTATCTTCTGAGGTTTTGCAGCTCTTTTAAGGTTGCCTGTTAAGTGTTGCTGTGTGGTTGTTGAGTTCAGATAGTTTGATTGATAGAGGGGGTCCTTGGAAGCAATGATGCAGCTTGTTAATTATTAAGCCAGATTTGCCCATTGAAGTTTACAGATTTTTGTATTGTTCTTTTTAAGACCTGGACTAATTTTTATCAAGTAATTGTACTGACTTGTTTACTTAAGACCCTATGTACCCATTTAACCTGTTTATCTTTGCAAATAATTAGATTGGGTTTTATAAGGAGAACTAGTTGCCAGTGGGAACAACATAAATGAAGGAAACAAAATGGAAAGACCTGCTCCATGTAATTTAGCCAAGCCCTTTATCTATAAAACAGTACAACTGTTTCCATTCTTGCATACACTGTTATATTTTTATCTTGCATTTGGCCATGAGTTAAAAAGAGAAAGACTTAGTGACAGCACAGTAACTACTTATTTAATACCTTAAACTCCATGGTAACAATTGTTTTCTTGGTCATTTTTAGTAAAATCTTTTGTCAGTATTCATTGTAGAGTTGAACTTCGATACATGTCTGCTAGCTACTATTGCAAATACCAAAGACGGCCCTTTAACTGGTACATGAAAAAGTAAAACACCTAGCAAAGAGATGTCTTTGTATCCCATCGTAACACACCTTCAAGTTAAGCTTTCTGTATAGGCAGCAATAATGTGGTCTTCCAAAGAGTTACACTAAAGCCAGAAACTGTTGATGAACTACTATTCCCTACCAAAAACCTGAAAAAGTAGCATTTTTTGTATTATTTTTAATGCTGCCCATTTTTGGCTAAGATTCATCACAAAGTGTGCAAAGAATTTGCTGGAAATATTACAACAAATACTACAAAGGATAAAGGTGTATGCGTATGAATACTGCAGCATTGTGTTTTCAGTTTTATTTCTTTTACATATATATATTTTAATTTCTTTCTTTAAAATAAAATTCAACCCATGGTTGACCCTTGTGATTCTTTGTGCTATTATATTTTATTTTAATTAAACATCCTCTTTCAAGTGCACATCAAGTTTTACTTACGATATATTGTTGTAACTACTGTTAATCATCCAAAGCCATTTTTGTTTTGTGATCATTAGTTTTGGCAATATCTCTTTCTCCTTGATTAACCTCAAATGTAAATTTGAATTTTAAGAGGGAAGGAACATTTTCAGCAGCTATAAAAGTAGAGCACAAGAGCCCTTTGCCTGTTTCTAGATGGCACAAAGCTTTCTTAAACAGAAAAAGTTTTTTATGTTGTGTAGAATTTCTCATTGCTCTGAATTGTTATGATTTAAAAGCAATATTTTTTTCAGCAATTGTAAGTTGTCTGTATTTTATGTGTGTGGTTTGCATAACTTTTTTGCAAATTATCCTCTTTCATCTAAGATCTGAGGAACTGCATTCTTCTAATTTCTCATTGTAATCAAATTTGTATTAGTGTCATTAACCAACCTCAACTGTAACAACTAAAATTATTTCATAAGGAATGACTACCCATACTCTGCTCAGCGCAGTTTTAAGTCTTGTGTAACAATAATACCAACAAAAGTGAACGCCAGTTCACCGCACCCTATGATGTGAGATGGAAAAATCACAAGGAAGGGGAAAATGAGTAGGTTGCAGCAAAAATGACTAAAGCTAAAACCCCATACTGTACTCGGAAACGTATTTCATGAAAATCTGGTAATGAAGAATTCAATATGAACTCTTGGAGAGCCCCAATTTGTAACAGTGTTGCTGGGTGCCCACTTAAATCGCAGTGAAGGTAACTCCAAGAGAATCATCTTGTAAAATGATGATATCCAAATTCAAATATTAATTATGTTTAGGATTTTCCATAGCAGTTGACCAGTCTTGTGGCAGCTACAAAAGCTTAAGTGAATACGTTGATGATAATACAGAAAGAAATACAAGCTTAAAGTTTTACTTTGTTGGCCTAGCTCTCTTTCTTATGGGTGGGAGTTGATTTGTTTTGAACCTAGTTTTGTTAAAATTGACTTACTTGTGTGGAATGCTATTTGATTTTAATAAAATCAATAAAATGTTTATTAAAAAAAAAAAAAGGAATGTATAAGGAAATTTTTGATAAATGGGACTTTAGACCATTACCATTGAAAAGAGATAACGTGAAATTGAAGACCAGTAAATAGAAAACCGTACATGTGCATCACTGGAGCAGACGAAGAGGGTGAAGATCCGGTATGTTTAGTTCCTGAGCTTATAAGCCAATGTATATATTGAAGTTGAGTGAAATAGTAATTAAGATTAGCTGAGGGACTTTTTACTTTTACCAGCAGTTAGGCACGGACAGCTCCTAAACACATTGAATAATTAAGCACATTCGTTAATCCTGTTTTTATAGCTTGTAGTTACAGTCTCTTTTTGCTGCTGGAGGCTGTGATGCATATCACTGCGAAATTCTTAGAGACTCTTAGGGAGTCTTAGCGTGTGTTACTAATATAACACACAACTTAATTCTGTGCATAGAACTGTAGTGGTCTGAGCAACAGCATATAATCATGAACATACATCACTTGTGATGTTCACCTTAACCCAAAAAGTTATGAGCTTATCATCCATCATGCCTGTTTTCACTTTTTAATATTTTTTTTGTGATCTATTGTTTATTGACTTCCTTGAATTAACTTTTTTTAACCCTGGAAAAATGAGGCAAAAATATTTTTATTATGTGAAAAAGAAACAAGTATATATCAAAACTTCAACATAAATGCAGTAGGAATGGTATGTCTAATGTCCACTGCTATAGTGATGCATATTTAGTTCACGCCCTTTGTGTGATATATTTTGAAACATAACCCAACACAAAGCTTGATGTTGCAATCAGGACAGCAGAAGCTGCACTTTTCTTTAATAATATTTCAGTTGTATGCGCATGAGAGGATAGAATGTTTGTGCTTGATCCACACAATCAGTGCTCCCATTGTGTTTTTGTAGGCTATCGCATTGCAAGGCTTAGTGACTTCTACATTTCCCCTGATACGAACATTGACAGTTGCTGCATTGTGAACAATGATTAGGAGGCTAACATCTTCTTGTTATTCCACTTGATCGTAACCACTTTGCCTCATAGATACTGCACCATGCTGCAGCTTTACGCGACTGAAGTCACCAGGCATATCATACTGGTTTGGTTGTATGTTGCCGAATGCATCAACTTTAGTATCTGTGTCAATATCAGATGACAAATTTGTATTGTCATCACTATCGTTTGATCCAACTAATGGTTCAGTTCCAGTTTCTTCTAAATCTGGCTTTATAATTCTTTGTTTACAAGCCATTGTGTGCTTTGGTTGAAGGCAGTGACCAAACACATAGATACATGATTTTTTTGCAGCATGATGTTACTTTATCCACTAGATGGCAGCTGACTACTGTCCAGAGTGTTATTCAGATTTAACACTATTGATACTTGACACTTGGGATTAACCGTTTTTATATTGTATTTAGAATGAAAGAGATGCTTGGGATTAATGGTTAAGGAACTTAAAGAGTGAAACATCCAAATGCAAATCTAAGTCAGAATTACTTGCACGATTAAATTGATAAAATCATCCAGCTCTTTATATTAATCATTACCAAAAGTAATGAAGGGCAAAATGCCTCCAAATTTAAACAGATTTACTCCTTAAAACAGATGGGCAGGGGCAAATAATGTCCCCAAAATTACATGTAATATTAGTATTAATTTAATGTGTATGATTGTGAATACCTTTGAATTCATTTTAATATACAGTCGGACCTCGCTAAATCGAACTCAAAGGGACCCGAAAAAAAATTCGACTTACGGAGTTTACGAGTAAGGGAAAATGGCGTAATAGGCACGGGTTAATCAAGGATATTACTTTTCCGGCTTAATTATTATACAGTATAACCGTTTATTATATTGTCGTTTTATACGTATACATGTAGGCTACATACCGGTACATCAGCGCTTCCCGATTGGGGGTGCTCGGGGTGCCAGAATCCATTGAGGAAGAAAAATGAAAAACATTATTTGTACAAAATCTTAATTTATCTATCCATTCCTAAATAATTAAATGGGCAGGCTTTTTCGTATCAGTGCAATACGCTGCTTGTTAAAACAGATGACTTCCGCTCTTACGCGCACTTAGTGCTGCGTGGGTATTATGAACTATCATATGAACTCATATTTTTTCATACTTCTCAAACCAAGGGGGTGCAAAATCGGCCCAACTCTTTGGCAAATTCTTCTGCTTTTGCTTGCAAAAGCTTCCCGTCAATAGGAACGTTCCTATCCCTCGCTTGCACAAACCACTTCAAAACGCATTGTTCAATGACGGGATACTCACATTCCCTCATCCTCTTCTAATGGCTACATGACTTCTCACTGTACAGTTTCAAAATCTTTTCTTTTTCTTTCAGGAAAGTGGAGAGCGTACTTGTGGGAATGCCATATTGCTTTGCAATTTCCACTTTCTTCTTGTCACCCTTTTTGACGGCTCTGATGACGGTAACTTTTTCCGCGATTGACAACATTTTAAGCTTACGCTTACCAGTTGCCATTTTCGGGGCACGCACCGTACGGGAGACTATGGAGAAGCACACAGACACAAACACTATTCAAGGCTCCTCCCGACAAGAGACTGACAAAGGTGAAGGGAAAATGGGTTAAAAATGTCTTTTTTGAGACAATTTGGAAATTCCAGACGTCACCTGGTTGGTTATGACTCATGGAACACCGAAGGGACACGGATTATTCCAGCCACTCCCTTTAGGTTTCGGGCATTTTTGGTCTCAAAATAGACGTCCTACCCTCAGAGAGTCGCTTAATCCCGTGTGGAATGCATTAAGATAAGACTTTGCGTCCCTTTTCTTGGTTTTCTGGACCACATGTTCTGAAATGTAGCCTCAGAATAATAACCCAAAGGCCATAGAAAATTCGACTAACGGAGGTTGAGAGCCCAAAAGTTTTCGAGTTGAGGAGATCTAAATACTTTGGTTTTATAGGAATTCGGCTGGGGACTAACGAGCAATTCGAAATAGGGAGGTTTATGAATTAGGGAAGGTCGACTTAGCGAGGTCCGACTGTATATGTATATTTTGCTTCTCTGTCTTTTGCCATTGCATGCTAAGTAAACACTCTCATTTATAAAATTAATTTCCTTTGTGTGTTTGGCATCTGTGCAGCCTGCTACAGACCACCACTAGAACAACAGACCCTAACAATTAAATGGGTTATACCAACCGCTGAAAAATGGAAGCTAAATTGACTAAAAATAGAAATACATGTTAATAAAATACTTAAAAAGTATCAGAAGTATTGCTGGGCTTTTATTCATTGTACCACTAGTGGTGCTGGTGATTTTGAAAACTAAAACAAAATAATTTCTTTCTGACACCAATTTACCAAGCACCATGTTTCTGCATGCAACAAGTGATGGACAGTTTCTCTCTGATGATGATTTATTAATAGGTTAGTTTTGTTAGGTAACAAGCTGCCTAATGTTAGCTAAAACTCAATGCTGTGAAACCAGGTTGGAGACATATGTCAGTGGCTTACAATAATGATTCAGGTGGACCACAAGGTGACTATTAAATTGCTTCAATCCCTCAGTCCAATATGTAGGTTTTTGTGCATAGCAGTTAAGGATGTTATCCACTATCCATGCTACTAAATGTGCAAGAAGGAATGGGTCTAAGCATCTTGAAGCACACCATTTGATTTTCTTGCAGTGTATCATTTGCCCTGCTCTGTCACAGGTAGTATATGCTGTATAGTGCTATATACTATAACACTGTTCCTGAAAGTCAGGCCCATGAAACAATTTCATATGGCTCAGGAATCAATTTTCTGTACTTTGTCAAATCTGGGATGAACCAGACAACAGTCCTAAGAAAATCTGAACCACCAACCGGGCTGCCCAGTTTAATGTACTGAACAAGAATTGATTGAAACATAAGAAGGTGCCACTCAAGGACGCAATAACTGAAATACAGGCTCTCTTTGAAGGTAAAAACTGGCTTTGGGAAGCTCCGCAGTGGGCGTTGTTCTGGTCCAAAAAGTGATATCACCTTTTGAGGACGTCCACTCTTTATACTACTCGGGCTGGAAGGGGCTGGTCTTCTCTGTCTTAATTGTCCTTATTGTGTGTCGTCTTTGCACTGTGAGGGAAACAAAAAGAGACAAGACTGATCATGAAAGTAGCCCCTGTGGTCCCAGTGTGGTATCATATACCTCAGACGAGCCTAGAAGGTCATCCTCTGGTGTGCATGTGTGACAGCTTTTATTAAATTACTAATTAAACTCTTAAACTGCAGATAATCATATCTAAACCATTTTCAGGTAGCATGTACATACAGGACTAGTTTTAGGATAAAACTTCAGTTTTTCTATCCTACTGCACTGCAAGCCCTAGTCCAAGTTAGAGAGCCACTAGGAAAAGAGAACATGTTTTGTGTACATTTGCCTTAAATGCATATCTCTGATCAACACAGATTGCCACTTGCCACTGTTTTTTAATCTTGACACAGTGCTGCCATTTACTAATGTTAATTCCAGATTCTCTGTTAATCCTCACCACTGTTAGCTCCAGTAAGGGCCTTCAATGCTGTATCATATAGGAACTCTGGGGATTTTCAACAATAAAATGGGGTTTTGCCGCAAAAGAGATGAGGGAGAGTTCACCACATAATATTGAAATAATATAGACATTATCCCATCTGTCTTAACTAAGAATTTTACAGAAGAATTGAGTACTAATGCATGTACCAATCCGCCATTAATCATTTAACTGCTTGTTCAAATGTGCTTCTAGTTAATAAACTGAGTTATTCAGGTGAGTTGCATTAAAACCTAAATCCTGACCACAGTACCCATTTATCGAAAAAAGGTAAAGGCCATCAAATTAAAATAGGGGGTGGGAGGACTTCTTTATTTTTTTTTCATTAATTTGTAAAATATTGACCACTTAACTGTATAAGCCAGTTGCAGATAGCATTTAAAAAGTTATAAAAAGTAAAAAAAAAAAAAAGCTTATGCGTTAATATGACACACTGTTAGTATTATCCAATGTGTATACAATATTTACTTTTTTTATAAAGCGCCATTCTATGTACTGATGGCACATGTGACATATGCCAGCAAGTTCACCAGCCATATTTCATTGTATTTTACTCTATAACAAGTGAGAACTTGTGCCGTGCTACCAACTCTATTAAAAAAGTCAATGCTGAAAGTGTCTCACAAATGACAGCATTCTGGTTTGTACATTTGTGTATTTGTTTGCTCTGATAATGCAGAAGTCACATAGAAGTCTATGTGACTGTTTACTTTTTGGACATTTTCATATTAATGAATTAGTGGGATATCATCATGATTATGTGATGTGTGAAAACATCTAATGCATCTATACTGGATGACATGTAACAGTTTTTATTGGTAAAAAGTTTTTTATTTATTTTATTTATTTATTTTTTTTATATATAAACAATACCATATTGGAACACACGGGTCATTTTCATCATATTTGCTATTGTGAATTAAGCTCTATGCAGTGCTGCATTTTACTAAACAGAAGCATTTCCTGTTCTCTTTTTCAAGTGATAGTTAAATGTAAAAGTAAAAATAGAATTTCAAAAGTCCCAAATACTGCTGTATTAAAAAAGCTATCTGGTGTAATAAAAGAGAGAAATCATTGTCATAGAAGGAGTTTTTTCCAAGTAGAAAAATAAGGTTGTTCCATTTTTGTAACGGCATTTGGTAACAAATTCTTGGTCTTCTTTTCTTAGGCTTTATTATGGAAGGATCTGTCCTATGAGGAAGCAGGTTCCATAATGAATTCTGACTTCCAGATGTCTTGCATTTTATATAGTGAAGTAACCAGAAGGTGTGGGTATGCTGGTCACACAGCAGAAGTGAAGTAATGGTTTGCAGGTACTCTAAAGGGAAATGGGGGAAAGGCAGTTACTGACTGTATCACTCGTTTATCATTCCCCATCATGCTTCCCTTATTAGATGCAATGAGACGCTCCCTAGGCATGCATGTGTGATATGGACCCCCACCCCTTTAGCCCCAGAGTACAGAGTGGATCTGGCTCTGAGGTTTTGGATCTGGAAGCATTAGGCTAAAGAGCATCCTTGCAATGGAACACCAAACACTTATGTGGTTGAGGATCAAGGGACCATTGCTTAACCCTCTGGATGGAGTCTTTCTTGTCAGCCTTTCATTATAGGGGCACATGGTCAGTTACCAAAATGAACTCGCTACCCAGCAGATAATACAATAATTGAGAGATGCCTCATTTAATCACCAGGGGCCTTGTGCATAACGCCATGCGTAGAATTCACACTATAACCTGGCGTAAGCACAAAAACGGAAATGTGGTTACGCACAAAAAATCCAGAGGCATAAATCTGTACGGACTCCAACTTCCACGTTCTTCCGCTACATTAATCCCAGTCAACAACAACAACAACAACATTTATTTATATAGCACATTTTCATACAAACAGTAGCTCAAAGTGCTTTACACGATAAGGAATAGAAAAATAAAAGACACAATAAGAAAACAAAATAAATCAGCATTAATTAACATCGAATAAGAGTAAGGTCCAATGGCCAGGGGGGACAGAAAAAACAAAAAAAAAACTCCAGACGGCTGGAGACGGCCACTTTCCTCAACATTTATTTAAGAGTTTGGTTGAGCCTTTCAGGCAGACAGTTGGTTTGGGGTAATAACCAAGGTTTTTCAATGCTTAATTTTAAGGTTTTTAGTCAGTTTACCACCCTCTCCATTAGAGTGGCCACATATTAATTTGAAATTACAGTATAGTTATTATTTTGTTTTTAATTTAAAAGTTTTAAATTCTAAATTTCAAATCACCCCGTTTGGTTTTGTGCTGATGCAGCTGACAGTCTTTAATATTTAGTGGAGGACCACCCTATGCAATGAGGTGCATAACAAGGTCTTAACTTAATTTTGTCAGAGTTAAAATTTAAAGATAACAACAACAACAACATTTATTTATATAGCACATATTCATACAAACAGTAGCTCAAAGTGCTTTACATAATAAAGAATAGAAAAATAAAAAACACAATAAGAAAACAAAATAAATCAGCATTAATTAACATCGAATAAGAGTAAGGTCCAATGGCCAGGGGGGACAGAAAAAACAAAAAAAACTCCAGACGGCTGGAGAAAAAAAAATAAAATCTGTAGGGATTCCAGACCATGAGACCGCCCAGTCCCCTCTGGGCATTCTACCTAACATAAATGAAACAGTCCTCTTTGGATTTAGGGTTCTCACGGAAAGGCTTGATGATGATGGTCACGTAGAATTCTGCCTTTTAATCCATCCATCATTGTTGGAGCATCATGAAGCTTTGAGTAGGTGGAGGTGGCGCAGGCCACCACCACAAAGAAACCGGAAAAAGAAACAGAAAAGAGAGTAGGGGTCAGTGAGGATTTTAGAGCTACCCTGAATAGTTATTATGAGGAAATTGAGCATACAGAGTATCAGGATTAAGTTAAATTAAGTTAAATTGAAGTTATAGAAAGGCCATGTTAAAGTAATATGTTTTCAGCAATGTTTTAAAGTGCTCTACTGTATTAGCCTGGTGAATTCCTATTGGCAGGCTATTCCAGATTTTAGGTGCATAGCAGCAGAAGGCCGCCTCACCACTTCTTTTAAGTTTTGTTCTTGGAATTCTAAGGAGACACTCATTTGAGGATCTGAGGTTACGATTTGGAATATAAGGTGTCAGACATTCCGATATATAAGAAGGGGCGAGATTATTTAAGGCTTTATAAACCATAAGCAGAATTTTAAAGTCAATCCTGAATGACACAGGTAACCAGTGTAGTGACATTAGAACTGGAGAAATGTGTTCGGATTTTCTTTTCCTAGTTAGGATTCTAGCAGCTGCATTCTGCACAGTCAGCGTGAAAAGTAACGCACGTGCACACGCCTGCTATCCCACCCCATCTCCTCCCAGAATTCCGACTCTTTGAATATGCAAATCAATATAAATAGCCCTTAAGATCAGCATTCTGTGAAAAAAGGCTTTGGCAAAAGCATGGGAGGAAATAGAAGAAGTTCAGCGAATACCAAGTGGAGGCAGGGAAAAACTTAATATTTGTTGGTTTAAACAGTAGTATGAACAACAAAAGAAAGTTGATCGAGTGACATAGAGTGTTGGAGAAACTCGAAAGCTCAAGTTCACAAAGTCGCACAGTGCTGGAAATAAAAAAAAAAGTTTTCAGATATCAAAGTCGCCATGAAAAAGCCTTAGCCTACCATCTGAGTTTCATATGAAAGTATATTAGGGTACAGAGAAAAAAAAAATAGGCACACAGTGGGGGAAAAAAAAGCACGAAATGTCAACTTTAATCTCGAAATTTCCACTTTAATCACGTAGTTTATTTTGTCATTAAAGTAGAACATCATAAACTTCATCTTAAAATCGTTTAATTTACTAGTTTCTCAAATCCCATTGTAACTAAAGTAGCTCCTTAAATGCTTTGTTTTGCATTTGATCTTCTATGTGCTCTATGTGTGTGAATCACTACATGCTTACCGGCTTTCTGTTCCTCCGACAGGACACAGAATCCATTACATTCGTAATATTACAGCTCTTTGAATAATTAAAATACTGAGATGTATGCTTGATATCTTTTTCATGATGATAGGAGTTAAAGCATGTTATTAAACATAGGAACATGGTGGCGCAGTGATTGTGCGCGACCTTCGATGAAACAAGTTATTGCAGCAGTACTGTCTCTTTCAGACTTATTAACCCCCATTTCCTGTCCTTACTTTTCTTTCTCCAAATACACAATTGCCACACAATCAGCTCTGTAATAGACGTTAAACCATCTGTAAGCTTAGAACGCAGATTCTTCAAAACCTTTAAGGAACATTGAAATATCTTCGTGGTATATGTTTAGTTATTCTATCCTTCCAGTGTCACGCCAGCCCCAGCAAGCATACAGTGCGAGGCAGGAACAATCCGTGAACGGCGCGCCAGATCATTGCTAGGACAGCGACACCATGTCCTCACATGTTTAATTATTAACAATATAGATTAATTAAATGAAGTTAAAGTTTTATCTGTATAATAAACGTATTTTGCTGCATTTCATCTTAAAAATCATATCATCATATGTAAATACGCGTTTTACAAAGTGGCTCTGGTTGTGCAATATTATAACTGTAGTGCAAGTTTACAGTGAGGTAGGTAATTGTACTTATATGTACAAACAGTTCTACAAGGAGCACTTGTTGGACTGATTGAGTGCTTTTAGAGTTCTTGGGATGAAACTGTTTCTAAACCGTGAGGTCCATACAAGAAAGGTTTTGAAGCGTTTGCCGTGTGAGAGCAGTTCAATAGACAGCATGGCTGAGGCAGCGTGTGCTTAATGCTGTATACCGATAATTCTCTTTACGATCAGCTGCTCCGAGAGGTGCAGTGAGAGTAATATGGAAAAAGATGATACGCTGTGGCAACCCCTAACGGGAGCAGCTGAGAGAAGAAGAAGGTGCAGTGAGAGTAACAACGCTAAAGCAGCTATGGTATTTGGAATAATTTGGCCATTCCGTGGACCATTATATTGTTACAGGTTAATTGCAATCGGATGCATTAAACTAATAAATAATATGCGGTTAATTTCAGTGTATTTATAAAGCCATGTCAGGGATGTGGATCTGAAAAAGAAAGGGAAACCACACTGGTACAGTAGCACTGCTTTGACGCTGGGTGCCGCCAGTCTGCAAAACCGAGCACAGAACTTGCGTGGCTTTACTCCAAGTTTAGGTTTTATACATTGTGATTTGAACGTGGAAACAGGCTTACACAACATTTTTGTGCGTACGCATCGTTTATACATGAGGCCCCAGGACTTCTTGCTCCTCAACTGCATGCCTAGTCTCCTGGTCCAGCAATTTCCAGCTCAGATGCATGACAGAATGCCTAGTGGGATAAACTCAACATAGTGCCAAGGTGTCAGATGCATCGGCCTGGAGAGAGAAGGTAACAAAGAAATATCGGGACATACTAGAACAGGTTGCTGTAGTTAGGGCCATTTTAATGACATGGAATGTTTTCTCTGTTCTGTGGTCCCACGCCACATTATTAGGGTATTTTTTTCTGCATTAATTCAGTCAGAGGCATTACTTTTTCAGAAAAATTGGGGAAAAAAATCATCTGCAGTAGCCTTCTAATCGTAAAAGAGCTTTAACCTTCCTCTTATTCATGAATACAGTACATCCGGAAAGTATTTACAGCGCATCACTTTTTCCACATTTTCTTATGTTACAGCCTTATTCCAAAATGGATTAAATTTATTTTTTTCATTAGATTTCTACACACCGCACATTCCATAATGACAACGTGAAAAAGGTTTACTTGAGGTTTTTGCAAATTTATTAAAAATAAAAAAATGGAGAAATCACATGTACATAAGTATTCACAGCCTTTGCTCAGTACTTTGTCGATGCACCTTTGGCAGCAATTACAGCCTCAAGTCTTTTTGAATATGATGCCACAAGCTTGGCACACCTATCCTTGGCCAGTTTCGCCCATTCCTCTTTGCAGCACCTCTCAAGCTCCATCAGGTTGGATGGGAAGCGTCGGTGCACAGCCATTTTAAGATCTCTCCAGAGATGTTCAATCGGATTCAAGTCTGGGCTCTGGCTGGGCCACTCAAGGACATTCACAGAGTTGTCCTGAAACCACTCCTTTGATATCTTGGGCTGGCTGCCATGTGCCTTTTACTAAGGAGTGGCTTCCGTCTGGCCAGTGTACAATACAGGCCTGATTGGTGGATTGCTGCAGAGATGGTTGTCCTTCTGGAAGGTTCTCCTCTCTCCACAGAGGACCTCTGGAGCTCTGACAGAGTGACCATCAGGTTTTTGGTCACCTCCCTAACTAAGGCCCTTCTCCCCTGATCGCTCAGTTTTAGATGGCTGGCCAGCTCTAGGAAGAGTCCTGGTGGTTTCGAACTTCTTCCACTTACGGATGATGGACGCCACTGTGCTCATTGGGACTTTCAAAGCAGCAGAAATTTTTCTGTAATCTTCCTCAGATTTGTGCCTCGAGACAATCCTGTCTCTGAAGTCTACAGACAATGCCTTTGACTTCATGCTTGGTTTGTGCTCTGACATGAACTGTCAACTGTGGGACCTTATATAGACAACAACACAACAACAACAACAACAACATTTATTTATATAGCACATTTTCATACAAACAGTAGCTCAAAGTGCTTTACACAATAAGGAATAGAAAATAAAAGACACAATAAGAAAACAAAATAAATCAACATTAATTAACATTGAATAAGAGTAAGGTCCAATGGCCAGGGGGGACAGAAAATATAGACAGGTGTGTGGCTTTCCAAATCCTGTCCAACCAACTGAATTTACCACAGGTGGACTCCAATTAAGCTGCAGAAACATCTCAAGGATGATCAGGGGAAACAGGATGCACCTGAGCTCAATTTTGAGCTTCATGGCAAAGGCTGTGAATACTTATGTACACGTGATTTGTCAGTTTTTTTATTTTTAATAAATTTGCAAAAACCCGAAGTAAACTTTTTTCAAGTTGTCATTATGGGGTGTTGTGTGTAGAATTCTGAGGAAAAAAATGAATTTAATCTATTTTGGAATAAGGCTGTAAAAGTGATGCGCTGTGAGTACTTTCCGGGTGCACTGTAGCTACAACTTTAGAACATTGCAGTATGCATGGCCTTTCCCTACCACATAGGCCAAATGTTTGGTTTCTTTTAAGCCAAAGTAATGTTTTTTTGAGTTTATTGTATATCGGTGTGGTCGATGGACTGTAGCACTGCCAAAATGTGCTGTACGTGTTTCTCCCAGGGGCTGAAATAGATGCTAGGTAGGTAGCACTATAGCCATTATGAAGCCTGAGCACTCTGTCCACATGTTGTTCGAAGGTCATATGGGCCCTATACAGCCCAAAAGAAAGGACATGGTATTGACAGTGTCCAGTAGGGGTGTTAGACACAGTCTTTTCTTTAGTCGAGGGTGTTAGTTAGTGAAGTTGTGAATAGTGATGAAATGTGCACCACCGAGGTTTTAAGGAGGTTATCCATTTACAGCAACAAGTAGGCATCAACGCGAGATATCTGCTTGAGGAGATGAAAATCCTTACAAAGTCAAGCTCCTGTCTGGCTTGGAGACTAATATTGTAGGACTGGACTGGGGATGTTACTTTCTTTAGTAATGTCCAGATCCAAAATCTGTTTTCTATTTACACTGTTTGCCTGGAGGTGATTTGGACCTTCTTGAACAATTACTCCTGATTCTGTTGGATTAATGTGGGTGATCAGGCTAGTTAAGCCTAGTAACGTATCAGCCACTGCTGAAATTGTATTGAGGACTGTTTCAAGTAAAAATTTTGAGGAGGGTTTAAGTTTTCTCTGAAATGTAATTGCTGTTCTTTTTTGTAGAGGTTAACTCTGTTGGACAATTTGGGACCAAGCAAGCTTGTGGTCTTCGTATTGTTTTAAGAGATAGATATTAAGATAGATATGTTCAACAGGCTCTAAATTAGGCTGAAGTACTAAATAATTGACTACTCCCTCGCTTTTTTTTATTTTGCCAGTGAGCAAGGAAAAATGTGTGGTGAAAACTACCACCATAAGACAGCTTTTGGAGAGTTGCTCCCTTATGATGCAGCTGGTCTTGGGACCGTTGTGCTTGTTCTAAGTGTTTGCAGCGTATCATATTTTGGTGAGCCTGTCTCTCTCAGTTGTGTCTTATACTCAAGGATGTTAGTCAGTATCATGTTTTCTGACGCGTATCCTTCTTTAACAATGTCAAGGAGACCTCAGGGCTGTTGCCTGATAAGGAGTTTAAACAATGAGAAGCCAGTTGAGGCTTGTGGTAAGCAAATAAAGTGGGCTTAAGTAACTTGTCCCAGACTTGCCAGTCCGTCCTCTCCACTTTCCTCAACATTTATTTAAGAGTTTGGTTGAGCCTTTCAGGCAGACAGTTGGTTTGGGGTAATAACCAAGGTTTTTCAATGCTTAATTTTAAGGTTTTTAGTCAGTTTACCACCCGCTCCATTAGAGTGGCCACATATTAATTTGAAATTACAGTATAGTTATTATTTTGTTTTTAATTTAAAAGTTTTAAATTCTAAATTTCAAATCACCCCATTTGGTTTTGTGCTGATGCAGCTGACAGTCTTTAATATTTAGTGGAGGACCACCCTATGCAATGAGGTGCATAACAAGGTCTTAACTTAATTTTGTCAGAGTTAAAATTTAAAGATAACAACAACAACATTTATTTATATAGCACATATTCATACAAACAGTAGCTCAAAGTGCTTTACATAATAAAGAATAGAAAAATAAAAAACACAATAAGAAAACAAAATAAATCAGCATTAATTAACATCCAATAAGAGTAAGGTCCAATTGCCAGGGGGGACAAAAAAAACAAAAAAAACTCCAGACGGCTGGAGAAAAAAAAATAAAATCTGTAGGGATTCCAGACCATGAGACCGCCCAGTCGCCTCTGGGCATTCTACCTAACATAAATGAAACAGTCCTCTTTGGATTTAGGGTTCTCACGGAAAAGCTTGATGATGATGGTCACGTAGAATTCTGCCTTTTAATCCATCCATCATTGTTGGAGCATCATGAAGCTTTGAGTAGGTGGAGGTGGCACAGGCTGGAAAAAGAAACAGAAAAGAGAGTAGGGGTCAGTGAGGATTTTAGAGCCACCATGAATAGTTATTATAATGAATTGAACATACAGAGTATCAGGATTAAGTTAAAGTGAAGTTATGAGAAGGCCATGTTAAAGTAATGTGTTTTCAGCAGTGTTTTAAAGTGCTCTACTGTATTAGCCTGGCGAATTCCTATTGGCAGGCTATTCCAGATTTTAGGTGCATAGCAGCAGAAGGCCGCCTCACCACTTCTTTTAAGTTTTGTTCTTGGAATTCTAAGGAGACACTCATTTGAGGATCTGAGGTTACGATTTGGAATATAAGGTGTCAGACACTCCGATATATAAGAAGGGGCGAGATTATTTAAGGCTTTATAAACCATAAGCAGAATTTTAAAGTCAATCCTGAATGACACAGGTAACCAGTGTAGTGACATCAGAACTGGAGAAATGTGTTCGGATTTTCTTTTCCTAGTTAGGATTCTAGCAGCTGCATTCTGCACTAGTTGCAAACAGGATGATTAAATAATACAAAAAAATCACCATACATTTGTGAAAGATGAAGCAGCCATGCTTTAAATGTGTAGCCCTGACAACCTACCAGGGTAACACAAGTTTAGTGGAAGGAGAAGATGGAAATATTATTTGCAATTTATTTGCCAAGAAGGTAAAGTTCAATAAACCGTTCCAAATGTAATAGAGAAAGGCTACAAGTTCTGGTGATTTCTTATGTCCATTATTGTCAAAGTGACATCTCCCTTCCAGAAACACCCTGTTACTTTTGCTGTTGGTGGTGGGGAGAGAGGGGTATGATTGAGGGAAAGGAATGAAACATAGACTCTTTAGAAAGATAATAAAACACATGTCTAATTCAGTATAGTGTATATTTTTTGTATTATGGTAAATTATTTAATTATGTTAGATTTGTGTCTTTTACCCCCAGGCTGTTGAACTCTGAACAAGAAAAAGTGAAATTTGAACATTAATGACACAAGGTGTGTATCAAATTATTTTCTCAGGCATGGTCAATAGATAAAAGTACTCCCTTAGAGCACAGTTTTATACAGGAAGGTTATGTAAACAAAGATAAAATTTCACATGGTTATATATATATATATATATATACAGAAAAAAAATAATGGAATAATAAGAGAGAGCTAAAAATTTGCCCATTTAATAATGTTAACCACATAAAAATGGTACCCAAAGGCCCTGCTGGAGTCAATAGTGTTAAAAACTGCATAAATCTAATAACATGAAGATTCTAACATTTTTGTTTTTGCATTTAACAGTTTTAATGTTAAATTACTGGAACACATGTTAAAGAACAATGATAGATTAATGTAAGTAAATACTAGCTTTGGCAGTCTAGTAAACCTCAATCAGAGAAACAGACAGTTCTCAATTTCTCAATATTTTTTCAAACATGTTAGTGTTACTTTAATGGTGTCTGAAAAAATTAATTTTAAATGGGTACCAAAACGTATTTGAAAATACTATTGGCAAAATGTAACTTGTTTCATTTATGTCTCAGGGACATTATGGATATAAAGTGGAGAAAACTGCACAAATTAAATTGTATAATTTACCAAAACCGAATAACTTAAGTTTGTATCTTTTTACAACACAATATGTCAATACACCCACCAGATTAAAAGGATGAGGGCCCATCCATATATGCTAATTTTGCTTCTGTGTTTTTGCATTTAACATAATCTAGTGTTTCAAAATACATGTCCAAAAGCTAATACAAAGGCTGATATAGGTCCTGGAGCTCTTAATGGCTTTCTTTTGCAACCCCTGTACAAAGTTGCAGTTCTGCGTTGTGTTCTAATAAAGCTCAGGAGCCCACAATGTGTTTCCCATAGACTCTTTCTGATAAAATATTGGAAAACACAGGTCAGGAACTTCTAGCCACCTTATTACGTACATCTCAATCTCTCAGGTCTAGACTATCATGATTATAGCATTTTTTTAATTTAAGAGAATTTTAGAATATAATTTATGACATTGATGTTCAATCCTAAATTGTCCCTAGTGTGTGCTTGGTGTGTGTGCTCTGCGGTGGGTTGGCACCCTGCCTGGGGATTTGTTCCTGCCTTGCACCCTGTGCTGTCTGGGATTGGCTCCAGCAGACCCCTGTGATCCTGTGTTAGAATATAGTGGGTTTGGAAATGACATTGATGTTACTGTATTGTGACTTTTACAAAAGCTAGACCGGAATTTTTAATAAAGGTTGGGTCTTTATAGTACAAAGGAAATTACAGTGTTAACATGTTTTTCTAAAGTTTTAAGGAAGTAATAATAGAAATTAAATAGAATTCTTCAGTTACATGGGGATATTATTCAGATTTTATTTAACAGTCTGATGCCAATTTCAAAAATTAAGCCTATGAATAAAATTGTGGTCAATATATTAAGTGCAATTTGAACGGGGGTAAGTTTCAGTTTAGAAGTAAGTTTCTAGAATGTCCTGTTCTGTTAATATAAATTTACTCGGGTGTCATAAGTAAAAGGTGATGTGATCAAGTAGCACTGAATCTGGAAGCTGATTCCTATATCAGAAGTCTTGGTTATTTTTAAACAAAGTACTTTTAATAATAGGTGAAATTGTTCTTTCTTTTTTTGCCTGCTGCATCACCTTGCCAGCTGGCTAAAAACCTGGTACAT
Organism: Polypterus bichir lapradei; assembly: GCA_026402145.1. NCBI lineage: Eukaryota > Metazoa > Chordata > Cladistia > Polypteriformes > Polypteridae > Polypterus > Polypterus bichir. The sequence goes on from JANRMT010062827.1 coordinate 22,799,394, forward strand.
TGTACTTATGGTACAATGTCATAGTTAATTTGCATTGTGGAAGGAGAATGCTCTACATTGGTGAGCCAACAAGTATAGAGAGGTGAAGGAGTTTAGTCCAGTATTCAAATGTTTGATAAGCTTTCTACAAGACTTTTATTTGGTTTTTCTGTAGGTTAGGACTCATGTCATTTAAATCATGGTGACAGAATCATACATATTTTAATAAATTGAGTAATATAACTTATTGCTATTTGCAAGGATTGTAGAACTGCCTGCTCCTATCTATATAGGAAGGGCTTAACAATAGGAAAAACAAGGGAAAACAAATGTATAATTGGCTGTTCAGAATACATGTACAGGTTTTCTTTTTCTCCCACAGGAACAGAGGAATTAAATTTCAGATTGATTTTACCAGCTTTTTCCGTTGGCTCCATATGGGATCTGAGACTTAGCTGTATTATTTGGGTGTCAGACCGCTGCTTGAACTCACAGACACATTATAATCCTATAGCTCAAATGTACAGTTTTGAAAGAGGTAATGAATAGATATGCTCCTATGATAAAAAATCATATGGCTTTGTGTTTTTCATTTTGGAAGTTTATCAGGTAGAGTTATCAGGTGTGGTATTTATACAGTAGCAGATAATCATTAGAAATCTTTATGAAACAATGATGTGGTTTGGTGGTTACTATCAGTTAGGAGTTGTAATTTCCCTGTGCTCAGATAAAGCAGGTAACAAATACTCCAGTTTTCAGTACATTGTCTCACTTCTGTTGACTGATGCAATCAGCTTTGAAAAGGCATTCTAGTGAAAACATTGATTGATGTAATGGAGTACACACCTACCCCCCTGTGTTCTGTGGCTTTTACTACAACACTGTCAAGGATAATCTGTCTTTTTCCTTTGTGTGCTGCTCCTATGCCATGCTGGTAATGTATGATTTCATTGTCTTTTTTGTTTTGTTGCAAATTTTCAACAATGCATTGTTCTTTAAAATTAAACTGAAGAGAAACACTTGGCATCCACTCAAAAAAGAGAGCAATATAAATAGAGAGCTCCATCTAAAATAACTCTCTCTCTCTCATATATATATTTCTTTTCAGGTTCGTCCTGCTTCCACCTTAAAACCAGTCCCGCCCACATGCAGCCGACACAGCATTTCTTGATTCCTATTCATCCTCTTCCAAACCCCTCCCCATGCTGCCAGCGGCCCCTCTTCAAAACCGGTCCCGCCCACACGCAGCTAACGCGGCATTTCTAGCCAAGCTTCTGAAGTACGCTTACAAAATAAAGCAAACTCTGCTTACAGCGAAAATTTACTTCTCCAGCTAGATTCCATGCTCAGAACCATCAAACCCTTTGCTAAATCATACAAACACATGCGTGAAATCGCTCAGTCCAATCCAACAGCATCTGTATGAATGCTTTTCGAGGAAAACCCAAGGCAGGATTTACGACGATACAATGCCCCGACATGTCACACCAATGTTGCAGCGATTTTCGTTGTAGAAGATGGCGAAACGCCTGCCGAAATGGACATTTGCATCTGTCCCATAGGCAACTTCCTTAAACAGATTTCCAAGTTCAATATGAATTGCGATCCTATGGTTTACCCACATTTATTCCCTTACGGAGACATTGGCTGGCACAAAGATTTACAACATGTTTCTAATAAAAGAACCTCCAAGCCAATAAGGCTTACTCAATGGCAGTTTTACGCGTACAGATTAGCAATGAGAAATACATTTAGTATTTTGCACTCCAGCGGAAAACTGTTCCAACAGTACGTCGTAGATGCATATGTTAAAACAGAGGGCGCGCGTCTCAACTATCTAAAATTAGATCAACAAGATTTGCGCGTGGAACAATACAACAGACTGTCAGACGCACTGCAAGCAAATGCTGAAAATAACGTTCATGTAGGCAAAATGATCATATTACCGTCCACATTTCCAGGAAGTCCAAGATACATGCAACAAAACTAACAGGATGCCATGGCCATCGTACGTAAATTCGGACAGCCTCATTTATTTATCACTTTCACATGTAATCCTGCTTGGCCGGTAATTCTACATGCACTGTCGGATACCCAAAGACCGGAGCACAGACCTGATATTGTAGTAAGTCTTTTGGATTAAGCTGCAGGAATTACTTAAGACACATTCTACAACAACATCATTTTGAGGTTGTTATTGATTATATTTACGTAATCGATTTTCAGAAGTGCGGCCTTCCTCATACCCACATGCTGTTTACTCTTCACAATAATTCTAACAACCAGTCTTCAGCCATGGTCAGTTGTACGTGGCTTTTTCCAGGCTTAGATCTTTCGACTCATTATCTGTCGTCACCACCAAAACACCTATTCACAACTGCATCTTTCAAGAAGTATTTCTTTCTTCTTGATTTCTGAATTCCTTTCTCAGTTTTCCGTTCCTATTCTTACACCACTGTAGACAGATGTTTGATTCTATCTATCTATCTATCTATCTATATATACATACAGTGGTGTGAAAAATTATTTGCCCCCTTCCTGATTTCTTGTTCTTTTGCATGTTTGTCACACAAAATGTTTCTGATCATCAAACACATTTAACCATTAGTCAAATATAACACAAGTAAACACAAAATGCAGTTTTTAAATGATGGTTTTTATTATTTAGGGAGAAAAAAAAA
>JANRMT010062827.1:22807053-22844741 GCA_026402145.1 Polypterus bichir lapradei
GTATGGATTTTAGAGCCACCATGAATAGTTATGATAATGAATTGAATTTACAGAGTATCAGGATTAAATTAAAGTGAAGTTATGAGAAGGCCATGTTAAAGTAATGTGTTTTCAGCAGTGTTCCACTGCATTAGCCTGGCGAATTCCTATTGGCAGGCTATTCCAGATTTTAGGTGCATAACAGCAGAAGGCCACCTCACCACTTCTTTTAAGTTTCGCTCTTGGAATTCTAAGCAGACACTCAATTGAAGATCTAAGGTTATGATTTGGAATATAGGGTGTCAGACACTCCGATATACAAGATGGAGCAAGATTATGTAAGGCTTTGTAAACCATAAGCAGTATTTTAAAGTCAATTCTGAATGACACAGGTAACCAGTGTAGTGACGTCAAAACTGGAGAAATGTGCTTGGATTTTCTTTTCCTAGTTAGGATTCTAGCAGCTGCATTCTGCACTAGTTGCAAACGATTTATGTCTTTTTTGGGTAGTCCCGAGAGGACTGCGTTACAGTAATCTAGTCGACTGAAAACAAAAGCGTGAACTAATTTCTCAGCATCTTTCAATGATATAAGAGGTCTAACTTTTGCTATGTTTTTTAAGTGAAAAAATGCTGTCCTAGTGGTCTGATTAATATGCGATTTAAAATTCAGGTCACAGTCAACAGTTACCCTTAAGTTCTTTACCTCCGTCTTGACTTTTAATCCTAATGCATCAAGTTTATTACTAATAACCTCATTATATTCATTATTGCCAATCACTAAAATTTCTGATAGGTGGGAGCTACAGATAAAAGCTTCTCTTTCTTAAAATTTGTCCTACATTGGTTCCATATCTTTAAAGAGTGATGAATGATGGTAACATGGCAATAATTAGTGTTGACTGAGGGACAGAGCAGAACATACAATGAACATTTAGAACAGGATTTACTTTCCATTACAAATAAAACTGGTGTAGATTTGTGGATTGCTGCTAATTTACAAAATTTTATTTGCAGCCCAGTAGTAAAATTAAAGCTTAGGTAGTGCCATGCTGCCTTCTGCTTTAGCTCTGCATAGAGCTATGTATTTTGATGCTTGGAAGTTTTGTATTTCAGATAGATGAATGATTTTACATTATGTACCTTTTTAAAAAATATTTTTTTTGTATGGAAGGATTCTCTGGAAAAGATGGAGGAGGTTTGGGAGGATATTCATTCTGATTATATTCATTCTCACAGCGAATATAAGAAAGAAGGTAGACTATCGACTAACATCTTATTAATTTTCTATTGTACAATAAAAATTGTGTTTAAAAAAAGTCCTTTGGATTTCCTTTTAATGGCTATTCCCGGATATTTTGTTGATAATACAAGAACAGCTTAGTAAATCAGTCTGGTCTGACATTCACTAAATAAAGCAAACTTTTATTCAAATTAATTTTGAACACAGAGATGCTATGAAAGTCTCATAGCAGGTTTATAACTAATGAATGAGTTGATTTTGTGTTTGAGGTATAATGCACTATATCAATAACATAAAGAGAGATTTATTGCCTTTAAACTATTAAATTTTCATCTCTGGAAGAAATCGGAGATAAAAGATTTCATTAAAGAAGGGCTTGAGTACCATTCATGTAATTCTAACAAGGCGATAGTCCTTGGTATCCTAAATCATCCCTCATAATAGAAAATCATGACCTTGAACTTTATTGTGAGGACTATGCAACATAAATAATATGCAGTATTTGATTTGCATCATATAAACTAATTAGCAGTAACAATTAAAGTTCCAGTCTTTTCCAATCACAAGTTGTTCATCTGTATAGATTCTGGCAAGTACTTGTGAACCCTCACTACGAGTTTTTCTTTGTCTCTCTGTCATGATAACCTTTCTTGTGGACAGACTTAGAAATTGCATACAAAGATAATGATCATCAAGTGACAGCAGATATCTGTAACTGAGTCAGGCTCACACATTGGTCTCTGATTTATAATGGTGGTCAAATATGAGCAGCATGAATGTCGTTTTGTATTCCCCCTCATCTTGAAGTTGCTTGCATGGCAATACAGTAATCTTCATTGACATTGAAATAGGTTTGTTTCCCAGACTAATGCTGGTCAGGAATCAGTTATTTTGTTTAAAATGTTCATTTTGAAGTTGAAACACCTTGGGTTGTTGTTAACGGTCAGTTCTGGAGATTTTTGAGACATTGGCTCGTATTCTTGATTGTAGACATTATAAGTGTCCATGGTAGCGAAATAGTAGAGAGTAACGTACTGTGCCATTGGTGCCTCCCAACCCAACCCACTGCATATACCTGTTGTGCTATGGATAGTGACTTAAAAGTTAAAATTGTGGCTGTAATGTTTTTCCTTTTGTCTGTGACATGTTGAACAAATCAGTGGTCCAGATGTTTTCTGGAATCAGCTTCTACTCTTCAATACTGAGTGGAATTTAAATGGTTTGGACATTTAGTGAGAGTTACTATTACTGGAGGTGTACATGGCATAACTTGCTGAGTGGAGACAGCAGGTCATAGCAGAAACATAAATTAATATATTTGTTTCTATTTCTTACAGTTTTGATTATACTGCGTAAAGCATGGAGCAGACTTCTGGTGAGTGTGGCTCTATTGTGTGAGTTGTTTCTTCATTTTACAGAATTGATAGTTTTTGCCTGCCATTGCTTAGCCAAATAATGAATTACAAGTATGAATGTGAAGTGACATTTTGTAATTTCACCTTTATACTGTCTGTTGTGATTCATATTATGATTGAAAAGTTAAGACCTTTCCAGTAGTATGAGTAAGTGCAGTTGTTATCACCTGTTTCTTAGGAATTATAACTTTTAGCATGTGATAGAAACACATTTTATGTGCACCATTACTCTTTTGCCTTGTAAATGTTTTCTAGAAAATGTTATGTCTGGTTTAAGAGTTAATGTTTTTTCTGCTTTTTGGTTTGGATATTGTGCACTTCAGTCGTTTACATTCTTCTTGTAGTTGCCATAAATAATGATCAGAAATTGAAGCAAAATGCATGTGTGCGTGTGTGTGTGTGTGAGTGTGTATATGTAATACGAAGTCTGTCCAAAGAGAAACCAAACCTTTTTTTAAAAAAAAGTATTTATTGATATACTTGTCAAAGTAGGAAATAGCACATGCACTTCAGAACAGGTAATCTACCTGAAGCGAAGCCTGTTCGGGCCTGGCCAGTACTTGAATGAGAGACCAACCAGGAAAAAGCTTGGGTTACTGCTGGAAGTGTTTTTGGGGCCAGCAGGGGGCACTTACCTTGTGGTCTGAATATGGATCCCAATCCCCCAGTGCAGTGATGGGGAGACTGTACTGTAAAAATGGCGCCATCCTTCAGAAGCTGAAGTTGAAGTACTGACTCTCTGTGGTCGTAAACGATCCCTGGGCATCCTTTGTGTATATAAAAAAAAAAAAAAAAAGTCCTGGCTAAATTTCACCATCCACCGGGATGATGTGATGACAGCCATTTTTTCTTTGTGCCAGTGTGCTCACCACACACTAGCTGCTAGATGGTGAAGAGGTGAGAAATAGTTAGCTAATTAGACACAGGGGAATGACCTGGCCATGGTGGGAAATTTAACCAGGACATCAGGGCATACCCTATTCTTTACCAAGGATGCCAAGGGATCTTTTATCAGTTTGTTGGTAATTTTAATTTGCTTTTCCAGTGTTGGGGATCCTCTAATCCCCAATCCATCTTAGAATGTAAATACTGCTGTGTAGCAATAATCTGTTTTAAGTAACAAGCTGATTCTATAACTATGGCCCATTGACCTTTCAAACCGGTACACAGTAACTCATTTAACCACCCATGATGGGTTTTCCACAAAAGCAGGTCTTTTAAATATTTGCCAAATCTGGCCCCCAATGAGCTAGAGTTTGCAAACTATTTTCTTTATTTTTTGCCAATAGATGATATTTTGTTGTATATTGCTTCTCTATCAGTAGTATTGAGGGACCCTAGACCTCAACCTCCTACTCCTAAACCAGTTCCTGTGGCTCCCCAAAGGTCTCGTTTTGGCTTTCGTGTGACTTCTACTTTATGAGGGGGCAATAAGTATTCTATGTTTTTGTAATTAAAAGTTGTATCTGTACTGTGAGGTACCATATTCCCTCATCTTGGAAAATGTTATCTAAACTGTTAGTCCTTGGAAAAACTGCCCAATTATCTGTTTAAACAACAATAGGGAAACATTGATTCTCCGTCAAGGCCATTGGCTTGATTTCCCTTCCCCCTGTTATTGAAGTACGGTTTCAGTGTGGAGCTGATAAGCTGCTGCCTTCCAAAGTTTTTGTTCCTCCTTTCCACAATCGCTGACCCATCTGTGAACCAGCTTTTTTTTTGTTCCAGAGTCAGTTGATGGTATGCCGGTGCCTCTTTAAATGGAGAGACCTCCGTAGGCGGAAGAGGTGTTATTTCATCTGGATCCTCATATATCACAGCTTCTGCCATGCCCCCTGGTGATACACTTCAAAATGTACTTTCGCTTGCAGATACCACTTCATTTACACAGAGTCTGATTTCTGGGCTCTGCCTGCTCCTGCTCCCATGCCATTTCCTCTAGCCCACCCAGCAATGAGCAAGTTAGTACATAACTTTACCAGAGCAGGACCTGTCTGCCTCTCTGTGTGCAAAAGGGCCCAATATGCTGCAAGGAGCTGCTTTTCAAGTCTTTTCAAGCTAACTGTCGGCTCCAAAAGCCTATGGGAACTCTTTAACTGCCATGCAATGTTATTCTGCTCTCTGGCTTCAAGTTCAAAAGGCAAAATAGGTTTTAAAGGTCCCAGCCCTTGGTGTTGTACTACGGCATCTTTAGCAGCTTCAAAAGCAGCTCGTTGTTTTTCTGTCTACATATTCTGGTTTTCCATGCGACACCATGCATCAGTGTGAATACTTAATACCAGTGATCACAGATCCAAGGGTTTTGTTGTTTCAAGTTAAGTTTTTAAAATAATTTTTTCCAGTTTAAAAATGTAGCTTTGGGTTGCCATACCTCTTACATTTATGCTGTTAAAATTTGGAACACTTTACTTTCGGTGAGCTCCTGCAAGACCTAATGTAAAGTTATTTAGTGATTTCAAAGATTTGCCAAAATATTTATTTCTTTCAGATTAACATAGCCACACCACTTGGGTGTGTAAGCCAAAAAAAAAATGTTCAAGATGCAAATAAAATCCTAAAGGCAACATTTAAACTTTTTTTTTTTTTGAAGTGGCTGTTTCAGCTTTTGGAAGTAGGAGATGCTTAAACAGAAACGGACTGCCTGATTCCCGATAGGGTTGCCAGACTGCACAAAGCGCAAAACACAAACCCAATCACTTGGAATGTGCTTTTCAACATCTAAACAGCAACTTGAAGACTTCTGTAATCAAGTAATTTGAGGTGATGAGGATAAAAATGAATTTTATGGTTACAACCATAAACTGATGTTTGGAGAGGTGTCAGTGAATCAAATGAAGAGATACACACCATCCCCACTGTGAAATATGGAAAGTGGGGGCTCTGCTATTTTGATGCTGTGTAAGCTGCAGCAACACAGAAGAATTCGGTTGATATTGACGGCAAAATGAATACTGCAGATTAACTGAAAAACTTAGAGTAAAATGTGCATGCGTTAGCCTGGAAGCTGCATGCATATGGGGTGCATTTGGACTTTCCAGTATGACAAAGATCCAAAGGACAAGACCGACTTTACCCTTCAGTGGCTGCAACAGTGAAGCGTCTGGAGTGGTCATCACAATCCCTGGACCTCCGCATCATTAAACCACTGTGGAGTGAATTCACATATGCAGTAGATGCAAGGAAACCAAAGAATTTAAAGGAACTAGAGGTTTCTTTTAATAAAGAGTGGGCAGCTTTACCACATGAAAAGATAAAGTGACTCATTCATAACTGTCACAAAAGACAGCAAGTGGTTATTGTTGCTGAAGGGGTCAGTACACAATATTAAGAAACAAGGGTGTGTAAACAGGTCTTCTGTGTAATGTTGGATGTTATTATGGTTTGTAGAATAAGATAGATAATCTTATCTATCTATCTATATAATACGCTACCATGGCTGTTCATTTGTCTGTCCAGGATTTTGAATCACCTGTAGCTTGCACACCGTTTGACCTATTGACCTGAAATTTGGTACACATAATCTACGTGACCTCTACTGTCCGCTTTCGGGGTGATGATTGACCTCCAAGGTTATTCCTCTTTTTATTTTTATTTCATTTTATTGTAGAATCAACTCTTAGCAGAGGCCAGCAGGACGTTCTCATCCCTTCGCCATCACTTCCCCTACTTCTTTATATCTTAAATCATTCTTGAGGCAGATTGAAGATTTACATGCCAGCTTAAGTAATTGCAACACAAACACTGACTTAATCAGTTTTAACGTGAAAAGATGCCGACAAAAGAAGAGAAGCGGGCCACTAGAGTGGAGAAAAGAAGAGCTGCTCAGGAAGCAGCAAGTGCATCAACCTCTGAGCAAATGAATACTAAATGTACAGAGAAAGAGGATGAAAACTAGGAATGCTCAAGTCAAGTGTACTCACTGCACGTTATCCTGCAGTGCGCCGTTACTGGCTACTAAATAAAAGAAATGTGACATTTTATAAATGTGGTTAACATTTTTTAAATTCTGCTAGGGTATGTTAACTTAGAAGTATAACTATGTGTCAAATATTGTTGTGTGCCTGGACTGCATTCTCTTTTTAATGCATGTCATATGATATTTGTTTAAAATCTTTTCACCCCAAAATTTTCACCCTTCTGCACTAATAATACGATTTTTATTTTCTGTGTTGTGTAATTTTAAGTAGCAATATTGATTTTTTTTCCTCATCCTTTTTTCAGTGCCAAGTAAAGAAGGAGAAAGACTCACCCAACCAATGGCACAAGAAGCGGAAAGTCATTTGAAGTGGAATGCAAAATACTTGCGTTCAGAGGAAGCGGTTTGTGTAGGCTCCTTTGAAGATGGGCTTGGGAGTGGTCTCTTGTGCTCTGGAGAAGACGACCTAACACAGCATATTGAGAACTTACTTGCTCAAGAGCTGACTACACGTTCTTTATCTGAAATTCAGCATTCTACCAGCGTTGCCACTGATCAGCCTGGTCAAGGTGGGATTAATGCTGCTCCTGAAAAGACTAACCTAGCTAATATGTGTGCTAAACCACACCCCTTTTCAGACTGTCACACAACTAATTCTACCATTGTGACTCAGAGAGATGTAGCAGAGGGCTCTTCTTGCAGTATCGATGAGTTTACACAGCAGTTGATAAATTTTACAGAACAGAGTTCAAGCCCTGATAGATATACCACAGGTGATAATGAGGATTACCCAACCTGGCACTCAAGCATCCTTGATCAGTATTCTGACATTAGCAGCTGCTCCGACAATGGAAAGGAAATTCAGACAAAGCAGAATCCAATAATCAGTGAGCAAAAACACGTGGATGAAGGACTTAACACACTTTCCAACTACCAAGAAGGGGACTGTCTTGTGAGCAAAAGTTTAGATCCGTCCATGAGGAATGAGATTACTAGCCAAGGTAACAGGCCTTCCTGGTCCACAAGTACTTTTTGGGGTCAGTATTCTGATAAGAAAAACTGTTGTGAAAAAGCAGCTGAGGAATCTCTTAACACTACTGTAATATTGGATTTATACCGGCCTGTAGACAGTGTAAAAGAATTGCCACTGTCTACCAAAAAAGATCATGCAGAGGCATTTACTGTGGATAGAGGTACATCCCAAAGTGCAGATGAAAAACAGTTAGACAATGTCACTTGCTGGCCAGTTGTTCGGAATGAGCGTGAAGATAATACAGTTGAACATAACTATACTGTGTTTACTTCATCATCTGAAGATGGTAATGTAGAGCAAAATTCACAGCATGCATCAGGAGAATCCATTCTTAAAGACATTGAACATAAAGCAAATTTAAAGAAAACGGAACGCTTGTCAGAAAAAAAGGTTTTTCACACAAATACAGGACCTTCATCAGAGTTAGACACCAATGTTGAAGTTTTAACATTAGTTCAGGAGAATGAGTTGCAAAGTAATAAGCAAAGCAAGTTGCCTGTAAGAGATTACATGATGGATGGCCCCATACGTCAAAATAATTGTGAATACAGCTTAACAGATCAACATACTTCTTGGAATAAGATACAGAGAAGAATGTCTGCCTTCATGAGGGAGAGGGATATTCTACCAAGTACTCCGTTACAGACTGATGATGAGAAGGACGTGTCAACAGCAACAGCACATCTGCTAGATGAAGGTGATGGTTTGCAAGTAAGCAAAGGGATGTTTGAATCTGAGCTATCAACAGACAAGTATTACCATTTTGTGGGCAAAAGAAGGGTAAGAAAGTGTGTTGATGAATTAATTGATATGGAAGTGGTTCCATCAGCATCAGAACGAAACAATGTTCAGATGTTCCGTGATGAGCAATGTGTTTCTGATCAAGATGACCTGGAGCAAAGTTTCATTTCTATAGAGGAGCAAAAAACACTTCTGAATAAGAGCCATGAAAGAGCTTCTGTTAAAAGAACTGAGAAAAGGTTTGAAGGAGGAGATACTTCACATGGGTGTGCCAAAACCTCCACTGACGATTTGTTCTCTGTTTTAGACTGGAAATGGCAGTACTTGCCATTAGTGAGATTAGACAGACACCAGAGCTCAAGCTTCGGCTTTAAAGAATTTCAATGCAATAACTGCCAACAAAGATTCAAAGATACACATTCTATTTTTGAACATTATAAGGTTCATATTAAGCAAGAGCTGTACAAATGTAAGAATTGTTCAGTGATTTTTACAGTAAAAAGCACCTTGAGTCAACACCAGTGTCTGAAACCAAGTGCTGATTGTGCTACCCCGAAGAAACTAAAAATATTCCAAGGTATTAAGGCACTCTTGAAGAAGCAGGGCAATGATGAATTATATAAATGTACACACTGTGACAAGAACTTCAAGAGTTCTAATGAACTGAGTAGTCATGAGCAAAATAAGCATGCAACACCAAACTTATACCACTGTCAGGGGTGTGGAAAACAGTATACGTATTATGCTGCTCTTTTGAAACATCAGAATTCCACAGATGAAACTGGTAAAAACACTAAATGCTTGGGTAGCCCAAAAGAAAATGAAAAACTGGATAGACATAATATTTTACAGAACTCTCCACAAAACACGGAACCTCCACAGGAAGATGTTCAAAGTCCTCAGTATGCAAAGTGTTTTGTAAAGTTGTTTGATTATCGAAAGCAGGACGGTAATGGAGAAGTCAGAGAAGTCACAGAAGATGAAAAAGATCATAAAGTCTGCTTAGTATGTAGAAAAGTTTTCAAAAAGAGGTGTGGCTTGATTGCTCATTACCAGATCCATAACAATGATAAACCTTTCAAATGTGTTAACTGCCCCAAGACCTTCAAGCACTTATCCAGAAGATCCAAACATATGGCCACTCAGTGCAGAAAAGGTGGAAAACAGATTAATATCAACCATCATAGCAATGCTGATAAAGGACCCTATAAGTGCCCCATTTGTTTGAAAAAGTTTAAATATTCTTTCACCAGGACAAGTCACTTGAGAAAACTCTGCTTCAAAAACTTTTGCAGACAGGAGAAAGAAACCATGAACAGCCAACAAGGCAGCACAAATAAATTCTTCAAATGTCCTATGTGTCCCAAAACCTTTACTGTTTCCTCAAATAGAACTAGACATTTGGTGGCACAGTGTCTTAAAAGTTTAATAGTGCGTGACAGATTAAGGCAAGCCCAACACAAGACTCATGGTACAGAAAGACCATTTAAATGCCCCTACTGTCCAAAGAGCTTTTATCATTCTTCAAATAAATGCAGGCATATGCGTATCCACAAAAATAATAACACAGAAAAGATTCAACAGCCTTCTGCATTGGAGCAGATACCTGTGAAAGAATCAACTTCTTCAAATCCACCAGAAGAGAAAACCGTAGTTGAGGAAGCATACCACTCCATGTACTTAAAATTAAAGTACGGAGTGGTCTCTTGCAAAATTTGTAAGAAAGAGTTCAAGAGTCCCTCTGCCTTTAAAGTTCATTGGCGCACACACAGTGGAGAACGTCCATATGAGTGTACGGAGTGCAAAAAACGATTTGTTCAGCTGCCCCATTTACAACGACATTTGCTAATTCATGGCAAGCGTAATCAGTGCCTAAAATGCAAAAAGGTTTTTAACACGTTGAGTGAGTTGGTGAAGCATCGCCGAGTTCACTTAAAAAGCAGTGTCCCTCAGTGCACAAACTGTTCCAAAACCTTTAAGTCTCATTCAGAGTTGTCAAGACATCAGTGCAATCTGTATGAAAATGTCTTTTTATGTGAAATATGTGAAAAGAATTTTGAAGATGCCGACCAACTTATTCAGCACCTTCAGTGCCATGTTGGACAAACAGAATTCAAATGCGTTACATGCAATGAGATATTTGATACTCCCAAAGCTCTGAAAATTCATAGACATAGGCACAAATCTATGAAAGAGACCAAATATCCATGTAAATTGTGTGGTAAAGTGTTCTGGTGGAAAGCTAACCTGAGAAGACATATTCTGATCCATACAGGTTTTAAAGTGTTTTGCTGCAACAAGTGTGGGAAACGTTTTTCAAAGAATTATAGTTTGAAAATTCATCTATCTAAATGTGGTGCCCAAGCATCAAATGAAGAAAAAGAAGTAACAATGGAAAATGATATTCCAGGTCAATTACGCAAGGACATCTCTGAAAGAAAGTCTGTAAAAATACCATGCATGTTTAAGTGCACATTTTGTTTTAAGAGCTTCAACTGGAAAAGTGGCCTTTATCGGCATCTTAAGAAGCATGAAGGTGAAAAAAAGTATCGTTGCCAGAAATGTGATCGAGCTTTCTTCCGCAAAGATCATTTCCAAAAACATCTATATTCTTGCAAGGGTCTTAAGGATTATTGTAATTTATCTAAACCAAAGGTTAAGCCGGATTCTTCAGTCGATGCCACAGAAGCAAGTTTGAAAAATCTTCAAAATGATAAATGGTATCGGATGCACTACAATAACAATGGACTGTATGCCTGCAAACTTTGCTCCAAAACTTTCGCCAAAAGAGGGGCTTTTAGCAGACATGTTCAGACTCATTCTGGACTAAAACTGTTCTCTTGCAGTAAATGTACACGGTCCTATTCTCGCAGTGACAACCTGAAGCATCACATGAAGTACTGTGTTGGTGCAAACCTGACAAACTTGCCAGATGACAAACCTTTGGAAGCCTACGGCATTTTAGGAGAAGACACCAATGAGTCCTCAAAGCTAGATGTGGATGATGCTCACTCTAGCAAAGAAGTGATGACAGATGTATCTGTTTCCAGTATTTCAGAAACGGTTTCCCAAGATTCTGATCCAAAGAAAAAGGAAGTTCAAAAGGAAGTTAAATGGGATGAATTGTTTCTGTCAAAAAAAGGGGTGAAGAAAGGTATTAGTCAAAGTTCCCTAAAAGATCATACATGTCCATACTGTGCTGCACAATTTACTGCTAAAATGAGTTTAATCAGGCATATTAGGTTGCACACAAATGAGAAACCGTACTCCTGCATCAAATGCGGGAAAAAGTTTTCGAGGAATGATGTATGTTTGTCTCATCAATCAAATTGCTTGGAAGTAAATGTTTGTGATCAGGATGATTCCTTCACCCATGTTTCCCAAATCTTAAAAATCAATGAAAATGCCAAAATCCCCAAGGAAGCCTCAAGCATGCAGCGGGAATACAAGTGCAAATTTTGCACTATGAGTTTTCAGTGGTCCAAAAGCTTAAGAAGACACATCTTGACACATACAGATGTGAAACCGTATCGATGTGAAAAATGTGATAGCTGTTTTGCACGATATGACTACCTTAAGTTCCATCAAATCAGGTGTAGAAATCAAAAGAAACAAGCTGATGTTTTTCAGGATAAAGGTCTAATTACAGCTGCAGACAACAGCATTGCTCCCGAGTGTCACAGCCTGGAAACTATTGTGCGACATAAATGTGAAACCTGTGATAAGAGCTTTTCTGCCAAATCAGATTTATTACGACACACAGCTATGATGCATTTGAAAAATAAGCCTTTCAGTTGCTCGTTGTGTGGAAATCAGTTCACCAAAATGGACTCTATTAAATCCCATCTGAAAAGCTGTAAAGCTGCCCTAAAAATTGTTTCCACTACAGTAGAAAACGACTCTAAAAGGGCTAGCAACCTAGAGACACTTGAAGAAAATGCTCAAAAGATTGATGATAGTAGCTCCCCTGAGCTACTGAGCCACATCGAAAACACAGCATGTCGTGAGACAAGTAAACTTCTGAAGAGGATTGAATCTCACCTAACTAATAAGAAACTGTTTTTATGTAACTACTGCAAAAAGACATTTAGTGCCAAGGAAGCACTTAAGAGGCACTTTCGGACTCACACTGGAGAAAAACCATTTAAATGTGATCGTTGTGGAGAACGTTTTATGAGGCGAGATTATCTGCAAAGGCATATGACAAAATGTTTCCTGTATAGTCAGAAAAGTGTTGATAATGGCAGTGCGACACACGAGCAGGCTCTTTGTGATAAATGTGGTGTTTTCTTCACAGGACAGGAATATCTTGGACACCATGCACATAACTGCATAGGGGAGACAAAGTCTTCTGAAACTGGTGCTGTAAAAGCACAGGAAGCAAATGACCACCATGCCATTCCTATGGAGGGAGATGGGTTTATTTGTGCAGATTGTGGTGAAGAATTTGTTGGTTTTTTGCAACTGCAGGAGCACCGAAATACTGTGCACATAGGTGTGAACCATTCAGAATCAGATGTACCACAAAAAAAGAGGGTGGATTTACCACCAAGTCCACTGAAGACAACATTTGTTAATGGTGTGAGTATAAAGCAAGAAGTCTTAGATGAAGAGTATGGACTGTCTTGTTCAAACCAACCAAAATTAGTCCAGCTGTCTGTTTCACCTCTTAATAAGGATATTAAAAGAAACTCTCCAATAGTGATGAAGAACTCTGCAAAGCCATTTAGGTGCCAGTTCTGCCCAAAACAGTTCTCAAGTCATGGACATGCAAAAGAGCATATTCGTACTCACACTGGCGAGAAGCCCTTTTCATGCAACATGTGTACAGAGAGATTTTTTCGCAAGGACTATCTTATGAGGCATATAAAAAAATGTGTAGTTGCACAAAGTCCTGTGATGAGTATTGATGTGTCTAATAACTCTCTGAAACAGGAACCCATGGATTCCTCACCCCAGTATTCGACTAATACAGTAGTGGTGATTAACAGTGGTCCAAAAGCCACAGGAACTGGAGTACTTCAGACTGGATTTTCTTGTAAAGTGAGTGGAGATTCTGAAAAAATGGTGTATGAAAAACGACACTCATCAAGGCTAGAAAAACGATACGATTGTTCAGAATGTGACCAGAGTTTTACAGATAGTTTAAGTCTTTCAAGTCATTTGAAGGAACATGGAAAGAGTTTATATGATGAAGAGTTGAACAAGAACAAACATGTGTGTTCCTACTGTGGTCTGAGTTTCAAATTTCGTAGTCTTCTTCAGAGGCACCAAGAAAAACACAGTGGAAACCTACCATATAAGTGCCCACACTGCCCGAGAAGTTTTAGGTTCCCTTCAGAGTTTAATCGGCATAGCAGTAGCCATGGCAGAGTTTTTTCATGCAAATTTTGTAACAAGCGATTTGCTGATAAGCTTGTCTTAAGGCAACATCAAAACTCTAGCCATGGTTCTTTGCTATATAGATGTGCAGACTGTGGAAGTGGCTATGCAAATAGGAGATTATATAATCAGCACAGGCGCAAAGTTCATGGAGATGCATTAGAAAACATAATTCTTCCAGAACTGCAGAATCCTGTTCAACTTGAGACTGCAAATGTGTGTGGTGAACAACAATTGAATGAGCGTGTTGGTGTGGAGGTAAGAGTAGATGAGCAGCAGGGTGTGGAGAAAGAGGAAGGCGAGGGGGAAGATGAGGATGCTGAAGATCATGATGAGGAGAACGAAGATGAAGATTCTGATTCTGCACCCTACTTTCCTTGTCACGTCTGTGGGAAAACCTTCACCACATCTGAAAGTTTAGAAGATCATCAGCGGTGCCATCTTGGAGAAAAGCCCCATGAGTGTGCAGAGTGTGGAAAATGTTTCTTCCAACAGTCCCATCTTCAGCAGCATCAGCGCACCCATGAAAAAACTTTTCAGTGCCTACCATGTGGCAAAGGTTTCATTTCGCTGGGAGCACTGCGCAAGCATAGGCGTAGTCATACAAAGAAGCGTCCCTTCCATTGTACGAAGTGTCCACAGCGCTTCACAAGGTCAGCACACCTGGTGGAACACATGGCCACTCATTCTGATGAGACATTTCCATGTGACATCTGTGGCAGGACATTTTCTTGTAGAGTCAGCCGGGATCAGCACAGAAAAACTCACTCTGAATCATTAGGTGATACGGACCAAGGTGAATATTCCTCACATTTGTTGAGCACTGACTTTGTGGGTTCTAGTGAGACTCAACCACCACCACTGATTTCCCCACAAGCTGCACATTTAAGCCCTGTAAAATCAACAAATGAAAGTGATCAGTTAAATATTTCAGAGACAAGTGCAAATGAACTGAAGTATTCTTGTCTGATATGTAAAAAAGGATTTCGGTATCCCAGCAAGCTATTAGAACATCAAAAGTACCACACTGGAGAAAGACCATATTCATGTTTAGATTGTGGCAAACGATTTGTTCGTGGTACTCAACTGAAAAAGCACCAGCTTAGCCACCAGCTCTCTCTGCCAAAGCATCATCAGTGTAATACTTGTGGAAAAGTCTTCAGCAGTCTGAGTGTATTTATAAGCCACCAGAAGCAGCATATGAGTGAAGATGGGTTTAAGTGCACTGAGTGTCCTAAGACGTTTAAAAATCTATCTGACTTCTCACAGCACTGTCTGATCCATAAGAGAGAAAAACCGTTCAAGTGCCATACCTGTGGTAAGCGGTTCATACGCAAGAGTAATTTGACAGTGCACCAGAAGAAGCATGTTGGGCAGACTCAGTATGAGTGCACAGAATGTGATGGCAAGTTCCCGGGATTGGAATCGTTTAAGCAGCATCACTGTGTTCGGATGCAGAGGCATCTACAACTTGCTATGCAGTTCAAAGATTCAAAGGCCTCCAGCCAGCAGTACACAAATGCCTGGGAGAATGAAAATGAGAGTAGCAGTGCTGAGTCTTCATTCTTTTGTCACATATGCAGCAAAAGTTTCTCTTCATTTGCAAAACTCGAGGAGCACCAGCATTTTCATAGAGTGGAAAGACCTTTTGAATGTTCTGAATGTGACAAACGTTTCTACACAGCTGGTCATTTGAGGAAGCATCAGGAAAGTCATGAAAGACAATATCAGTGTGATAAATGCCCACAAGGATTTAGCAGTGTTCGTGCCTTTTTGCAGCACCAGAACCTGCATGGTTCAGACAGGCCGCACCAGTGTGACATTTGTTTAAAACGTTTTGTCTCTACCTCCGACCTAGCAAAGCATCTCCGCAAACATGCAGAGGAGAACAGTTTTCAGTGTGACATGTGCTGGAAAACTTTTAGCCAGGCCTCATACCTCAAGCGGCATCAGGAGTCGCATGTCGGGGAGGTGGTTTATGAGTGCACAGAATGTGACAAGGCATTTGCCTCGTTTCAGCTGCTGCAGCAACATCAGAATGTGCATGCTATGGGCCACCTGGATGAAATGTTGACTGAAAGTCCTCTGGAATCTGTGGACGGCTGCCAAAGAGACAGCGATCTGTAGCCATTCCATATCATTTGTACTGTTGATACTCCAGTGGTTCTCAACTCTACACAAGGATAAAAGTTTTCCTTTAAAGCTGTTAATTTGAGTTGTTTTGCTTTTACTGCTTTTATTTAGAATTTAGGTATGCACTTTGAACATTACCCTCAGTCTTTGTAAGGTATTGTGGAAGCGACAGAGGAGAACAAGTAGTCTCACGTAGCAGCGAATGAACACTCATATTAACTTAGTATTAAGTGTTCTATGGTGCTTCTTTTGACTATTGATCAATGAATAGCTAACTAAACTTTCCTGTAGATATTTTTTTATCAGCTAGTTATTCAGCCTTTGAACCAAAAAAGGTCTGTGTAATTATGGGAGTGTTCTGGACCTTTCATTTAAAAAGAAAAACTTATTCATGATATGATTTTTTTTTTTAATAATAAATAATGGGGTGGAGTGAGGTCTGGATTTGCACCCTGTGTTTTAGGGTTGAGAATCACTGCTTTGTGTAAGGTGATCTAAAAATGTTCCACCTCTTTCTCCTTTGTGTTCTCAGTACAGTACGTTTTCTTTAATTTTGCTCATTACCAGTTAAAACTCATTGAGACTGAGGGTGTGACCATTAGATCACTTATGTTACTGTTGATATGGCTGAAAGTGAGTTGCTTTGTTTCAGATGAGTTCGGCTCTATCCTTTCGCCATCAACATATTCCCTAAGAAGAGAAAGAGGCAGTTACTTGAAAGAACACATTTATTTACTTTTTAATTTGATTAATTGTTTAGAAGATCTTTGCTGTTTTGGTGAAGTCCTCCCTCTTTAATTTACATCTTTGAGGAGCTGTTTTGAAAACTGTGAATGTCATAAACATTCATGGATTCCCTTACAAACTTGTGAATCCACTATGAGATTGAAAAAGGATGCAAGTTGGTATTTTTTATGAACTATCACTATGTTGTTTCTATTAGGGGATAACAAAAAAGGCTAGTTGGATTACATATTTTTACAGTCAACAAATATATAATAAAGACAAATCAAGATATAATAACCTTATTAAAAGGCACATCTTAATTTTGAGGAGTGAGCATTTCTTACAACCCCAAACTTTAAAGGCAAAGTAGTGAAAAGGAGATTGAGGTGTAATATTTACTGACATCCCAGTACATTATTATTACTTTTTTTTTTTGCCCACATTTGTTAATAGTCATTTAGGGTGCAGACTGGATTGGGAAAAGTAGATTAATCCCTGTCTTGTAAATATAGGTTTGGTTTATTTTTCTTATTACATAAAACAATTTTCCTATTACATAAAAAGAATTGGCCCTGCTGTGGAGGAAGAGATTGAATGCCTAAACCACCAGCCTTTTTTCAGCCTGTTATTGAAAGACGTAACAAGTGGAAACCTTAGGATAGTGGGAAAGCATTTTTGTTTTCACCAAATGAGCAAGATGGTTGCAGAGCTACTGAAGCTCCAGAAAGTATTGTTCAAGTATCCTGGAGGTGGGAGAAAGGGTTGCTCCACCACGCTTTGACTTTAATGTTTAGAATAAACTCAGTTTTTTGCAGGATGAGTACTACAACTTTCCACACAAATTAATAGTAACTGCCCATCAGAAGTTAATGATAAGTCTGAACTTGGCTGAAAGTATGACTTCGTTTTCCTTAAGAGTTTGGAAAAGTTTAAAGAAGGATCTCATGGTTACATTAAACATTGTTTTTGTCTGTTTAGCTTTATATTGAGGAGGTAAGTAGTCAGAAATGGTACAGAACTCAAAGGTAAAATCACCAGACATTCATGTTTGCGTATAAGTCTGGTGGGACTCTTCATACTTGAGATTTATGTAATCTTCTTTAAATTGCAGAATTTCTGTGTCCTGCTTTCACAAGTTTTGGGTATCTATTCATATCCAAAAAAGAATGTAAATATTGAAATTGTGTGCTGCTTTAAGAAAGTGTTGGCCTTGGAGAGGGACTGAAAGTGCAGTAGGGTCCAGTTCGTTTAAGCCTGAAGTAGAGTAACTTGGCACTTATTTCCTGAAGGGAAATGTTTTTTATTATTGTCATTATTATTGGGACTTTCAACCCTAAAATGGGATATGTACCAGTGCCTGTATTGTTTGTTCTTCTAATAAATCCTGTCTAGGATTGAACATATTGTCTGCTGCTATTTGTCTTGAAGAATTAGCTACTACTTGTCAACAATTTTGAAATAAGTAAATAATAATAATGATACTAAGTAAACTTTTGTCATCCTGCTACAAGGAATGAGCAATGGCATCTTTTTTTTCTTTTTAACTCGCCTAACATTTATTTGTCCTACAGGAAGTTTGTGGACATGTAGAGGTCACTTCAGGACACAGGTAAATGAAAGGCAACTCCTGAGTAGTAGAAGGTGAATGATACCAGCAGGCTAGCTACTCAGGAAAAGGTAAGAACATAAGCAGGTGAGTGTCAGACAGTGAAGCAAGGAAATAGATGGAAAATATAGAGAGAAGTCTAAATACCAATTTATAATAAGGGGGAAAAAAGCTGGAATAAAATTTTAAAAACACCTAGGATGATGTAGGTACCATTTATGGTTAATAAAGTTTAGCTAACATCAGGGCCTTTCTGTGGGGAAATGAAAGATTAGATCGGAAGTACAGTGGTACCTTTGGTCACAATCATAATTCATTCCAAACCTCTGGACTCGACCTGATTTGGTCGCGACCCGAATGTAATTTCCCCATAAGATTGTATGTAAATACAATTAATCCATTCCAGAACATACGAACTGAATGTAAATATTATTTTTAAGATTTTTAAGCACAAAAATAGTTAATTATACCATAGAATGCACAGTGTAATAGTAAACTAAATGTAAATACATTGAAAAACACTGAGAAATCGTTGAACAACAGAGAAAACTAACATTGCAAGGGTTCGTGCTAGACCAAGTTTGCGCTAGACCCTTACGAACTGTTCGTACAAGACCCTTACGAACTGTTCGTACAAGACCCTTACGAACTGCTCACTGTAAACACTTTGTTTTATGAATTTTAAGCACAGGGAAAAAAATTAAAGTTTAAAAAATCCTTAATTTATACAAAAACTAACCCTAAACAACCAAGAAAACTAACCTTGCATATAGTCGAGTTCTGGTGGAGAAAATGGGAAATCATTGGCGCGTACGAACCGGAAGGGAAACTGACTGTCGGTGTTTATGTTCACCACCAGAGTGTGTGGTTATGAACAGATGTGAAATTCTGGCGAACTTTTTGATCATAACCCGATTTGTACATGTTCAGAAATGTTTGTGACCAGAGGTTCTACTGTACGTTGTGTCAGGGCTTCTCATGTCCTATCTTTTTGTGTTAAACGGACATCATTCCTAGAATTTATTTTACCACTTCAGTGCTCCCCTGTCTTTGCTGTCCCTTGGTTGGATAACAAACAAAACTTTAGCGCATTTAGCCGTTTCTCAAGTAGGCCAAGTGCTAGGTTCATTATGGTATAATCTTTTTTTTTCCCATGTTTACTGTTATTTCTGGTTTGCTCCATACTTTTGTCAGTGTGTTGTTTTTTCTTCAGTTGTGACCTTGACTTGGCCTTTATGATTCTTGCCTCATGTAATAATCTGCTGGTATTTCTTTATGCTCACAATAACCCTTAGAGACTCATTCTTATAACAGTACATGTAGTAATTTTGGAAGTAGTTGCTCTCCTGAGCTGCAGCACAGATAGTTCCATGATGAATAAATTTAAGTTTAGGGTGCTGGGGTTCAGTTCAGAATTGTGAGACAGGCTGAAATGTTAGTGAAAATACTTTCCCAATAAATTGAAGGAGCAGGTGTAAACATTGATAGCCAGACCAGTGCAAATTGAGAGTGTTAGACAAAAGGAGAGACATAATGGAGTATTTGCACTACAGGACAGAAGCTACCCAGTCAACAGTCTGTTTAAATAGATTAGTTCATGTAGTAACCTTGCCACTAGTCGCTCTACTGAGCCACAGTGTGGTTAGTTCCAGGAGGAGGATTTGATAAAAATTTGGGTTTCAAAGAGAAGGAGAAGGATGAAAAGTGGCAACTGTCATATGAGCACAAATGGTAAAGGGGATCAGGGACCAGGCCAATAAAGTGGCACTGTCTAGGTGTAAAGTAAATTATAAATTTATTTAAATATATTTTGCTGTTATTAAAAAGTTTCTCAACAAAGACAAGGAGCTAAAGAATGATCTAGTTGGCAGCACGATAGGTAAACCTTCCTAAAACAGAAATATAAAGCGGAAACTGTCTTTAAAAAGAGAGAGAAGAGAAGGTAGCCAGTGAGTGTACAAGCAGGTGAAACACCAAAAGATCCCCACATGTCCAGAGCACTGACCGACACTGAAGACAGAAATAAATAAGGAAGGAGGTAAGACAGAATAGTGTAAGAAAATTCCTGGTACGACAGTAGGCCAGAAGAGGAGAACAAGTTCCCAAGTGATCTGACTTCCTGATATATCCACCCTTGAAATGAGATAGGATGGCCACAAATCTTAAGGGTCCTACTGTGGAAAAAAAAAAATGCAAGCAAATGCCACCCAGTGACTGGGCCCAAACATTTTTCTACCTAGTGCCAAATATATAGAGCATAACAGATTAAATGGCTATAGGAAAATCTTGAGTGTTTTAATTTCACAGAAGCAAAAAGAGCAAAGCGCATCGAGAAAGGAAAAAAAAGATTTGATTAATAACCAACCAAGATGGAAGAGTACCTGAACCGTTGAGCCAATGCAAGATAGGGCATAGAGTAAATGCTCAGTGATTGAGGTCAAGATCAAAAGGAGCTATTGTGCCCCATCTTTTGGCCCTGACTAACATAGTATATTTTAAAGGGGGGCTCCTAGTATTGGAGGGAAAACGCAAGAGTTCAGCATTTACCAGAGTCCAGTATTGGAGGAGCAAGGCAGGGGGAGCATTGACATGTTAAAATTAATTCTAGGAATGATGTCCATTTTTATTGTCAGTATAATAAAAAAAGATAGGACATGAGAAGCATTAGATGATAAAAAGTCTTCAGAACATGGGTACAATTATTGGAAGAAATTCCCAAATAATGAAAAGACTGGACTAATGGTATAGAGGGAGGTAGAGAGTCATCCTGTACAAATTTATGAAGAAGGAATAATGACTTATTACAGTTAAGGTTGTGGCCAGACAAGGCTTCATAAGAATAAAAGGTTGTGAGCACTCCTTAAATTGAATTTCGTGAATACTGAAGATCGTTTAATCATTTACAATAGGAGAGATAAATGGAAGAGGATAGTTAGTTTTAACTGTTATTTTATCAAGCTCTCATAATCAATGCAAAGATGCAACCCACCATCATTTTTTGCCACAAAAAAAAACAGCAACTATTGGACTACTGAAGGGTGCTATAACTCCAATCTATATATTATTATGAATATATTGTTCCATTGATTCTTGTTCAGGTCGTGGCAGTGCAAACATTTTTCTTTCAACAATGGTGTCCTTGTCAATAATTCTACAGTGTAGTCAGAGTTACACTGCAGTAGTAAAACGTAATGTCTTTTGGGTACAGAACACATCAAAAAACTCAAGAGTACTTGGGAGGAGGAACAAAGATGGTTTTACACATTATATGGCAAGGAAATACTTTTAGGCACTCCACTGTGTGGTTTCTTTCTTTGTCCAAATAATGGAAGGATTTTGTTCTGTAACCACAGAAAACCTAATATAATTTGAACAATTTGGGATTGGATATGAATATGTTTAATTGTTCTTCATGAAGAATTCCAGAGTGTAACTGTAAGGGATGAAGTGGAGAATTCTAATTATCCAGAAGCAATGGGCTTCCCATCCACAGATATGATCTATGGTTTGTATATCAAAAGTACTGCATTTATTTTTAATTGTTCAATTAGTGACGAACTAATAAAATTCTTGCCAGCACCTGAATCAGTTAATACTGATAATACTCGACTCATTAATCTCACAAAAAATGGAAAATCAATTTTGACGTAGGGTTTAACCTCCGATTCCCACCCTACCAATCCTAACCTAGAGTGGGCATTCTAGTTTTCCTATAATATGCTTATAATATGCTATAGGTAGAAATCGTGTGCCCTGATCCAATGCAGTGAAAATACAGAACCTCTTTTACCCTACATTGCTGTTCTTGTAATCAAACTGTTGTTTTCCCCAATTTCATAGGCTCCGGGTTAGAAATAGTTACAACAAGATGGTTTACTGCCCTCCTTTCTCACTTTCATTCCAGCTTTCTCTTGGTCAGTCTTGTTCCCACTTTCTATGACACTTTTTTTCAATTTTCCAGTGTTATCCCAATATCATGGCTTGCCAGCTTGTCTTTAATTTCAGTGAACAAACCTCCTTTAGAGACAGGTATTAATGCTGTATCATACAACCCTGTTTCAGCTGCCGAAATTCAGAACTCAACAATATATTCATTAATAGGGTTAGCACCCTAACGGTACCCTAACAGCCAATTTGCTGCTACCTCTGATCAAGCAGATACATGACACACTTTCCTAAACTTCTAAATAATTAGATTCAAAGAAAAATAGCAGGGATTGTTTGTATCATACATGGCTGAAGGCCATTGTAATGGCTTTTTATCCAACCGTGACATAATAAATACAATATGGGTATAATCTTCAAGATACATATTGGGTTGTGTTTCAAATACAATGTGATATTGAATAAGAAATTCCCTATGTCTGTTAGGATCCCCCGAATATCAAATGGAGTGTGGAATGGAGAGCTCTTTATGATTGCTACAGCTCGCTAATGGCTGATCTTTTGAAATTGATTTAGCCTCAGCTATTTGTTGGACAGATATCTGAACCTCCATCATTTGTATGAACTTGTTTATTTCTCGCTGCATAACGTGCACGTCATTGAAAATATACCTTATCGTGTGGTCACTCATTTTTGGGGATCCAAGTTTCTATTCTGAAAGTACACTACCAGTAAGTGATTTTTTAATGTAATCTGTAGAAAAGTTGATTCCAGTAAAGGGGTCAAAATGGACAGATGAAAAGCACTAGTATGAGAGACAAAAATTGAAGTCAAAAATTTAAAGAGCAAAAGAAATACCAAATAAAAGGTTTTCAACAAAGATGGCTTTCATATCCAAAACTTAGATGAGGAAGTGCTCTGAAAGATAACATTTTAACCCATCGTGTCATTACTGAGACCCAATTTGGTAGCTTCCAAAATGGCGGGAGAAACTGAACAGAACAATTCACAAAACAAAAAGTAAGCTGTGATTCAATAAACTGACTTCAGAAGCTGATACCTTGTCTGGACCACATCTCCACCGCCTAAAAATGAGTGGTCACTCAAGAAAATTGGGCAAGAAATGTCCACAAAAAATTAAATAACAACCAGTTCCTATCTCTCTTAATAATAGAATATTAAATATAAATGATTCTAATATGAGACACTGGACCTATTTTTAAATATGCAGAATAGCATTTAGCAAAACAATAAATCTTAACTGAAACTAAATAAAAAAAAGGAGAAAAACATTCACTAATAATTAAGGAAAGTGTAACAGTTAGGGACAGAAAGCAGACAAGTCAATTACTGAACTCGCAACATGCACAACGAGCAGTAAAATAAAGGAATACTCCTCCCAAAAATGATTTTTTTCTTACATGTTACTTACCCCAACTTTTTTTGTAGTGATGACCAAGAAAAAATTTAAATCTTATGTTTTCATGGAGAAAAAAAAAAAGTTTATCTATACTAATAAAAGGCAAAGCCCTCACTGACTGACTGACTCACTCATCACTAATTCTCCAACTTCCCGTGTAGGTAGAAGGCTGAAATTTGGCAGGGTCATTCCTTACAGGTTACTTACAAAAGTTAAGCAGGGTTCATTTTGAAATTCTACACGTAACGGTCATAACTGAATCCTACTTACGTACATATATACGTCCATAGCCTGCAGCTCGGTCACCGTGTGAGGCGGAGTTGCATCTCCCATCACCACGCCTCCCACGTAGTTGGCTGCCTACCCATATAAGGCCATCCGTCAGCAGCAATCCAAGCTGTGAGAAAACAGTAAAAAGGAGGCGTGTCAGACGTCGTGGTACATTTTCTGATGCAGCTAGACGGAAACAACTTTGTGACGCTGCCGCCAAATACTCGCAGAAAAATTCACAAGTTCATAGACACAAGGCAAATCCACAAGTTAATACCGGGAATGCCTGTTAAACATCTTAGATTCACGAGTAGCAATTTGGGTAGTGAACACTTCGATGAATGAAACCTGTTATCTTTACAACGGTTGACAAACACGGAATGTAACTTGAACACAACACGTCCTCCAAATATGAGCCTGATTTAAAGAAATAATGATAATCAAATCCTTGATGACAGCAACACTCATAACAGTGACAAAACAATTACATTGACAATCATGTTACGTTATTTTTAAAATGTTTCCTTTTCTTTTTCATAACTCCTTTAACACACTACTTCTCCGCTGCGAAGTGCGGGTATTTTGCTAGTGGAATAATAAAAGCCAATGGTGACTCTTGCTGTACAAAGGCAAACAATATGAAAACTATGCATGGATCAAGAAATCTTACGTTAGTCATGTCGCATAATTCACTTGTCAGTTACCCAGTCTTACGCTCGCACAGTGCATATCGCAAACATTTGCTTTACTAAAATACTGTTCGATATTTCTGGAAAAAAATCAGCATACTTCATAAGCTGGAAATGCCATTTACAGGGGACTAATTTTTTGAAATGAAGATCTGCCTCCTCTTCCTCATTCATTGGGCAAGAGTCATGTCTTCAATTCAAAAGCATACAGTTAGAGAATTGACATGTGGATTATGCAGTTGTGTGAATTGATTTTTCTTTTTTCCATAAATGTTTTTGTATCGTTTGCCGTTTTGCAGCATTGGTTACCATTAGCTTGTATTATATCACAAACCTTTTTTATCTCCATTCTCCATGAAAACAAGAGATTAAGAAATGTTTCTCTGTCATTACTACAAAACAAATGGGGTAAGTAACATATAAAAAATATAATTTTGGGGTGGAGTATTCCTTTAACTGACTGATCAATATAGTGAGTGTGGAAAGAAGTTTCATAGCAAGCAAAAACAACCTCACCATTTAGAGTTTGACTCTGAGATATAATGAGACAAATGAAAACAGCAGAACACCACAGTAATGTGTATAAGGAGAATAGTACTTAAAAAGAATAGTAAAGCCTGTCTTTCAGATTTTGAGTATATTGTTGAACAAAGGCTGAAGACATCATCTGGCCAGCGACCAAGACAAGGTGCAGAAAGGAGCGACCTCTACCTGGTATTGCTTGTGACCCTCTTGATTAACAAACCATTAGTCTACTGTGAGGCAGGCAGTTAAAAGTGGCCAAAAGCCTCATGGCTTAGAAGTGGGAAAGGAGAAGTTTAGACACGTGAGCCCATCTCTGGAGGAAGAAAGCCTAGACATGAGGGCAGGTTTGAAAAGGCAGTTTGTACACTTATTGGTCTGAAGTGTGGCTCTTTAGGATTGGTCTTGAATCGGAGGGCCATTCTCTCCATAATGTCACATTGGTTCGGACTTGTGACAGGAATTGGTATAAGTTGGTCACGCTGCCATTCTAGTTGTCTCTTGCCATCTCTCCAATAAAGAGAAGACCACCTCTCGTGGTGGCCATATTCAGAGAGGCCTGTTGTCTGCTTCGGATTCTCCATTCAAAGGCCATGTGGTAGCAAAGCCCATGGTAGACATAAGACAGAGTGCCACCTATTTATGCAAGATGAACTGTTGCAAAGCTGTAATGGTATTTTTGTCATGCTTATTTTACTTTGTTAGTTATATTGTGAATGTAACCAATAGTACATGATTAATTCAATGCTGAACTTAACTCCTGCCTGTTCTTTTATATAGATGTAAAAGATAAGCTGGGAGGAAGTGCTGAACTACTATTCCTGACACTGTGGTAAGAGTATGGGATTTGAGACATTTTATTAGGATCAATACAATTAAAAATATAATAGAGGACAACGCATAACAGTGTGTTTTGACAATTTGTTGTTTACACCTTTTTGCTGCTATATAAGACTTTTTAGTTTGTAAAACACTTTTTATATTTTGTCTTACATAAACCATACCCTTGTTCTTTTGGTGATTGCTAGGGAGACTAAATTGAAATCTATTTCTACAATTAAAAAGATTTTAGTGGGTTGAAGTGAGTCAAGAGTTTTTCTTATTGGGTTTAAACAGATTTTTGCCTATTGGGTGCCAATTTTGACTTTAAGTTCAGTCCAATTGGAAATAACTTCCAATATACTGCGCAACTGAATCACAGTCCATAAAGTTTTAAAATGTAAAGCAATAAGCACACCATTATTGTATGGTATTCCAAGTTCGTAATAA
Organism: Polypterus bichir lapradei; assembly: GCA_026402145.1. NCBI lineage: Eukaryota > Metazoa > Chordata > Cladistia > Polypteriformes > Polypteridae > Polypterus > Polypterus bichir. The sequence goes on from JANRMT010062827.1 coordinate 22,833,282, forward strand.
TAATAATTTATCATGGGGTCTCTGGTAATTCCAGATTCCATTTTATTAGTGCATTGTATAATCTGACTTTTGCGCTCCTTGATTTGTAGAACATTAGAACAATCTCAACGAGAGCAGGCCACTCGGCCCAACAAAGCTCACCAGTCCTATTAACTTAATTCTACAAAAAAATCATCAAGTTGAGTCTTGAAGGTCCCTAAAGTCCTACTGTCTACCACACTACTTGGTAGCTTATTCCACGTGTCTGTGGTTCTCTGTGTAAAGAAAAACTTCCTAATGGTTTGTGTGAAATTTACCCTTAACAAGTTTTCAACTGTGGCCCCGTGTTCCTGATGAACTCATTTAAAAGTCACAGTCTCGACCCACTGGACTAATTCTCTTCTTAATTTTAAACACTTCAGTCAGGTCTCCTCTTAATCGCCTTTTGCTTAAACTGAATACGCTCAGCTCCTTTAATCTTTATTCATAGCTTGAGGGCTTCGCTCGCCAACCCCTCCCCCCACCAAGCGCTGCTGGATTACTTGCTGCTCCCGTGCCACGTGATCTGCATTTTGTGTGGCGCTTCAAACGTTTTAAAGTCACTGCCTTGTCTGTCTTCACCCCCAGACATCCTCAAACACTATTCAATCTCTTTTCGCTGTTCCGTTATTTCCCCGAGTAATATTTTCTGTTTGTTTGCACTAATGTGATCTTTACTCTACAGCTACGTGCTGTTGTGAAGAGGGGGGCCAAACGCACCCCAAGGAGACGCGGTCGCTCCTCCGAAACCCCCTCTTTAACGGTGATACAATGGAAAACAAATAACAGTTGTTTTTTTAACAACCTCTTTGCTCGCACAGCTGCTGGCTTGCTGCTGCTACTGTGCGGCGTGATCTGCATTTCGTGCGACGGTTCAAACATTTTAAAGTCACTGCCTTGTCTCTCTTCTCCCCCAGACAACCTCAAACACTATTCGATCTCTTTTTTTACTCTCATTTTTTTGGAGACTTTTGAATTTGCCAAGTTCCATTATCTCTAACCTGATCTGCATGTGTATCACAGGACTTGCTTCCAAAGGTTGTAAGTATGATGTGACTTGCCTGTCTCGCGGGACGTGAAAGTGTCTCTCTTCAGAAGATCACGTCTTGTCCCAAGTTTTTTTTTTTTTTTTTTATAATAGAGAGATTTATCCTTCCTGGAATCAGCCTAGTCGCTCTTCTCTGGACTTTTTTCCAGCACTGTTATGTCTTTTTTGTAGCTGCACAAGGTACTCCAGATGAGGCCTCACCAGTGTGTTATGCATATGTAACTGGTTTTGCAAAAAAACACTTAATCTCTTTTTTGATTGCTCCTGCACTTAATTTGAGAAATACGCGCTGGGTAAATGTACACTTCTGAAAGATTGTGTCTTATTCGACAGTGATGCCTGCCTTGTATTTGTAACTAACATTCCTTGTACCTGCGTATAGCACTTGCCACTTTTGTACATCAAATTTCAGTTTTCAAGTGTTGATCCAACTTTGAAGACTGTCCAGGTCTTTTTCAATTGTTTTTGCTGCCTCATTATTCTTAACCTTGACTCTGATTTTGGTATCACTTACAAGTTTCTCAGGTATGCTAATTATATTAGAATTATGTCATTAAAATCAGTTAGAATGTAACAATCCAAGCACAGATCTCTGTGTCTCTGACTTATCACCTTAACATCTAGTTTTATAAGTAATCTCTGATGCCAGTGACTTCTGTCTTCATTAATAATTAGTGTATCAAAGGTTTTTCAGAGTCTACGTAAATTATATTGCATACAGTACTTTACTTTGGTTAGCCCTTTAATGGTGTTGCATGCCAATGATGTTATAAGGAGCTCAGCTAACCGTGACTTGACTATGTACCACACAGTAGCTGCCCTGGTGCCATTGCTTCCGTAAGCACTTTGTAAAATGAGAGGCCCAGGCTTCTGGAAGGTGTCGTGAAGCAGTGGCAGTCCTGTTTATCAGCAGTAAAACAAGAGGTTTTCAGCAGCCATTGGCTTTATCGCATCTCCTCTTCTGTTGTGCTTATTCTATGTTAATTAGTGTTCTCTGATTTTAATTCCTGCGGTGGGCTGGCGCCCTGCCCAGGGTTTGTTTCCTGCCTTGCGCTCTGTGCTGGCTGGGATTGGCTCCAGCAGACCCCTGTGACCCTGTAGTTAGGATATAGCGGGTTAAATAATGGATGGGTGGATGGATGATTTTAATTCTTTATCTTTTTTATCTTTCTTCATCATGTAAAGCACTTTGAGCTACATTATTTGTATGAAAATGTTCTATAGAAATAAATGTTGTTGTTGTTGGTCTCCAAGTGATACTCGCTTTCTGTTCCTTATGTAATTTATGGAAGGAGTGGCGTAATGGACAGGGCTAGGAGCAGAGTCAAGGGTCTTTTTCTGGAAGACAGGCAAGCAGCTGTGCAATCTTCAAATCTATACTAATAAAAGCCCTCACTCACTCACTCACTCACTCACTCACTCACTGACTGACTCATCACTAATTCTCCAACTTCCCGTGTAGGTAGAAGGCTGAAATTTGGCAGGCTCATTCCTTACAGCTTCCTTACAAAAGTTGGGCAGGTTTCATTTCGAAATTCTACGCGTAATGGTCATAACTGGAAGGTATTTTTCTCCATTTACTGTAATGGAGTTGAGCTTGACCGCCGTGGGGGCGGAGTTTCGTGTGACATCATCACGCCGCCCACGTAATCACGTGAACTGACTGTCAATGCACTATGTAGAAAACCAGGAAGAGCTCCAAAATACGCTGAACAAAACATGCATTATATAATTGAGAAGGCAGCGAAACAATAAGAAGCGAGCGAGTGACATATACTACCATATTCATCATTGCAGCTACTTCAGAAACAAAGCAAGGTAATGCGGGATACAAGTTTAATGAGAGAACGCAGGATATAAACGAGAGTTTTGATCACTTTGTAACTAAGTTAAAATTGCAGGTGAAGGGGTGTGCTTATGCAAATTCCGAGAGACTGTGTTTGTGGGGGATTGACAGTTAAGGCGGGTGGAGGAGTCACGTCATCATATCCCCTCCCATTTACCTCATTTCGCACTGAGCTGAGCTCCGCGGCTAACACCGTCTTCCGAAGCAACTTCGTCACACTGCCACCAAATACAGAGAAATCCACAAGTTAATACACACGCTGTCTCTAGACTTTCTCCACACTGAATCCTCCAGGCACTACTTACAAAAGGTTACATTGACAATCGTGTTACGTTATTTTTAAAATGTTTAATTTTCTTAGCACAAGCACAGCTGAGAAGCTTCGATGCATGTGCTCCATAACGCGTTAAAAAATAATGCATTTAATCACACTTTGCATTACAATCAAAGGGGAACTTTTGTCAATGCATGATTTCCTGGTACACCGATTACATTGATCAGCGCATCCCAATTCATTTTAGCCTCGCACCACCTTGGTTTGAGAAGAAGTATGAAAAAATATGAGGTTAACACACAAAAACAGATCACCAATTCAAGCTTTATGAATAATCGATTCGCCATCAATAATTGTTTTGGTAAAGCCATACTCAGTGTAATCCTCCTTCCATTTTATAATTTTTCCGCCACTAGCCATGATTAAATGAACGGTAAAAAAGTAAGAGCGAAGCGAGGGTGACTTATTTAGGCAGGCATATATATGACAGCAACACTCATGACAATCATGTTACGTTATTATTAAAATGTTTCCTTTTCTTTTTCATTACTTCTTTAACCCACTACTTCTCCACTGCGAGCCGCGGGTATTTTGTATATGAATGACCTCCAAAGAGCGCTGAGACTTTTGATATCGTGAACGTGTCTGCAAAAACTGGCGTCTCCTGCCCAGCAAAAGTCGAGCAACCGGCGCGCGCGCATAGCTGTGCTGGCCTTTGAGACGCTGACTGCGCTTCTGCCTTAAAAGTGAGCTCTTCTAATTTTTTTCATCCTCCCCCTGAACTATAGCCTAGACAAGTGCAAACACGGGACCCCTTTTCTACACCGCGGCAAAATAATATTAAGGCGCTTCGCACTTTATTTTGCACGTATACGATTATGAGGTCGTCAGCTCGGATTATGAAGACACGCACAGGAGTGAAGGACTGACAGTGCCATCACAGCCGATTAATGGCAGAGACGTCTCACCAGTCTGCACAAGACCCACCGCGACTGTCCCCAAAAGGCGCTCATATCGTCAGTGAACACATCTCTCTATACTATATAAAAGAAAAAGGCAACTTTCCTTTCTTTACACCTTTTTTCCTTTTATCCCAAACCAAAGCCTTTCTGTCTTAACACTGCAGAGGACACAAAACTAATTTTCTTTAATTGCTGGTAAGGCACATTACCAGAGGCAGAAATTTGGACTTTCACATAGAAAATGTAATTTCTATACCACAGCCGTCGTGTAGTGCCTTTCAAAAGGGATCTACTACCGAGAGATGATCCATATACATTTTAGCTGCTGTTAGTACTACTTACCTTTTCTGTTATACCGTCTTTAAAATGTAGTTTACCCGCAACCACTCCAGTAGTGCTCAATGTACCTTTACTTCTTAAAACGTTAATGTTTTACTGTTCAATAACTTATAGACTACATTTTATTATTTTTCCCTTGCACTCAGTGATCAAAGCTATACACACACATATAGACACATACATATATATATACACATATATTTATATATACCTGTGTGTATGTTTGTATGTATGTGTATACACACACACACACACATACATACATACATACATACATACACACACACACACAAATTATATATATGTGTGTGTCTGTGTATGTATGTATGTATATGTGTGTGTATATATGATGTAGATAGGTATGCATATATATATGTGTATATGTAGATATGTATATAGATATGTATTTTGCTATATATATACAACAATTACATTAACAATCATGTTACGTTATTTTTAAAATTTTTCCTTTTCTTTTTCATACGTTCTTTAACACACTACTTCTCCGCTGCGAAGCACGGGTATTCTGCTAGTCTTCCATAAAAGACCCACTGTGATCATGTATTTGACAAAGTGTAGGCCAGGTCACTGTACATCTGAGCCTAGAAATGAAGGGAAATAATGCACTGGATTTAAAAGGAGCACAATTTAAAAAAGATGTCTCATGAAGAAAGAAATAGAAATACGGACTTGATGTTTAGGAGGAAAAGGAAAAGAGGAATATTTAGATGTGAGAGAACAAAGAACAGGCTTTAATTTGGGAAGATAGGAAAGAAAAAACAGTCATTAGAAATTGGCTAATATTATAGGGCTAAAAAAGAAAATCCACCTTAGCTTATCTGGCTCTTTCTTTTGAACTAAGATGTAATTGTTAATTGGTACGTTTTTTTTTTCTGAATTTTTGCAGACCACGTGCAGGTCTGAGTTTCTGGCTTTGACCTTGGCATTCCTCCCTCAGCTTAAATGTTTTTGTTTAGGGAGGCCTTATCAGCTTTTGACCCTGAGTTTTCTAGTGAAAAGAAAACTTAACTTCTACCATTTATGAAAAATAAAATGATTTAGGAACTGTAAAATGATTTTGACTGTTTTGGGTCAGCTGCGTTAAGACATCTTTGCACCTTTCCAGTCTAACCCAAAAACTCGTGCTAAAATGTGGCCTTTCTGTCTTTTGAAGTAGATTCCTATTTGATTTCTCATGAATGTAGAGTATATAACCATATGTTCAACTGTTAGATCTTGCCTTTCATTAAAAAAAAGTGCCCATTTTATATTAAATTCATTCCTATCTGTAGAATTCAAAAGATAGATAGATAGATAGATAGATACTTTATTAATCCCAAGGGGAAATTCACATAATCCAGCAACAGTATACTGATACAAAAAAAATATTAAATTAAAGAGTAATAAAAATGCATGTAACAGCAGACAATAACTTTGAATAATGTTAGCATTTACTCCCCAAGGGTGGAACTAAAGAGTCGCATAGTGTGGGGTCTCCTCAGTTTGTCAGTGGAGCAGGACGGTGACAGCAGTCTGTCGCTGAAGCTGCTCCTCTGTCTGGAGATGATCCTATTCAGTGGATTCTTCGTGATTGACAGGAGCCTGCTCAGTGCCCGTCGCTCTGCCATGGATGTCCAGCTTCATTCCTACAATAGAGCCTGCCTTCCTCACCAGTTTGTCCAGGCGTGAGGCGTCCTTCTTCTTTATGCTGCCTCCCCAGCACACCACCGCATAGAAGAGGGCACTCACCACAACCGTCTGGTAGAACACCTGCAGCATCTTATTGCAGATGTTGAAGGATGCCAGCCTTCTAAGGAAGTATAGTCGGCTCTGACCTTTCTTACACAGAGCATCAGTATTGGCAGTCCAGTCCAATTTGTCATCCAGCTGCATTCTCAGGTATTTATAGGTCTGTACCCTCTGCACACAGTCACCTCTGATGATAACGGGGTCCAGGAGGGGCCTGGGCCTCCTAAAATCCACCAACAGTTCTTTGGTCTTGCTGGTGTTCAGGTGTAAGTGGTTTTGAGTCGCACCATTTAGCAAAGTCTTTGATTAGCTTCCTGTACTCCTCCTCCTAGAAAAAGGTTTCTATTTTCATTATAATGTCATTTTTTGGAGTATCTACAGTGCCCTCCATGATGTTTGGGACAACAGCACATTTTTCATTGATTTCCCCCTCTGCTCCACAGTTTAAAATTACAAATCAAACTGTTCAGATGTGATTAAAGTGCACATTGCAGACTTTTATTTAAGGGGATGTGCATACACAGCATGTAGAAATGACAACACTTTTTCTACACAGCTCCCCATTTCAGGTCACCATAATGTTTGCGACACAGCAGTGGCAGGTCTGTTAAAGCTGTCATATTTAGTTCTTTGTCGCATATCCCTTGCATGCAACGACCGCTTGAAGTCTGCAATACACAGACATCAGCAGGTGCCGAGGATCTTCTCTTGTGATGCTCTGCCAAGCCTCTCATGCACCTACTGTGTGTTTCGGGGGCTTGTCCCTTTATATTTTCTCTTCAGCATATGGAAGGCCTGCTCAAGTGGATTTAAATCGGGTGACTGGCTTGGCCGTCCAAGTAGCTTCCATTTTTTAGTTTTGAAAAACTCTTGCGTTGTCTCAGCAGTATGTTTGGGATCATTATCTTGTTGTGGGATGAAGTGCTGTTCGATGAGTTTGGAGGCATTTACTGGAAATCGAGCAGATAAGATGTTTCTGTACACCTCAGAATTCATTGTGCAGCTGCCGTCAGCAGTCCCATCATCCATGAAGAGAAGTGTGGCAGCCAGTCATGCCCAAGCTGTAACACCCCCTCTGCCATGTTTAACAGATGAGGTGGCATGCTTTGGATCTTGGGCAGTTCCTTTATCTTCTCCACACTGCTCTTCCATCACTCTCTTACAGATTCATCTTTGTCTTGTCTGTCCACAAGACCTTTTTCCAGAATTTTGCAAGCTCTTTTAAGTCCTTTTGCAAAAACTGTAATCTGGCCATCTTGTTTTAATGGCAAACTAGCTGTTTGCATCTTGCAGTGTGGCCTCTGTATTTCTGTTCATAAAGTCTTCTGTGGACAGTCATCTCTGACACATCTGCATCTGCCTCCTGAGGACTGTTCCTTATCTATTGGACAGAGATTTTGGGATTTTTCTTTACCATAGTCAGGATGGTGGAGGTCTTCCTTGGCCTACCAGTCCCTTTGTGATTATTGAGATCACCAGTGCATTCTTTCTTTTTAGTGATATTCCAGACAGTTGATTTTGGCCTTCCTAAGGTTTTACTAAACTCTCTAGTGGTTTTATTCTTGGTTTTGAGCCTCATCTTTGACTTTCACTGGCACAGTTGTTGTCGTCATGTTAAACAATGCCTACCATTGGAGCCTGCAGGAAGAATCAAGCTGAGGTACCTTATGGCTGCACTAATGAAGCAATGAAACACACCTGTGGAATCACAAACACCTGGGACGCCAATTGTCCCAAACGTTATGGCGCCCTGAAATGGGGGGACCATGTAGAAAAAGTGTTGTCATTTCTACAAGGTGTGACCAAACCATATGCAAATATCCTTAATTTAAAGTTTGCATTGTGCACTTTAATCACAACTGAGTTGATTTGTATTTTTAAACTGTGAAGCAGAGAGGGAAATCAAGGAAAAATGTGTCTTTGTCCCAAACATTATGGAGGGCACAGTACATCCAACTCCAGTTCAGTGAGTTTAGCATCAAAACAAACACTGCATAGACTGCTAACATTATGCTTTATGTTGTTATAATAAGCTTGTGTAGTTGTTGCTTGGTAATAACTTAACATATATGTACACAACACTATGTGCCTTAGAATAAGAAGCAGTACAATTAAAAAGTGTGTTTAAATATATAATACTTACAAATACATAAAGTTTACATATGATTATATACATTATATGTATAATCATATATAAGTCGATCCCTGAAATTCGCGGGGGTTACATTTTTATGGCACCCATGAAACTGCAAATTTTGGATGTGGTCAAAAAATACCTATAAATGCCTATTTTTATAGTTTAAACCCTAAATATGCCTCCAAAACACTTTAATTTCATTTCAAACTCAACTTAATTACCCTAAAAAAAAAATGTAAAGGTAAACCTGTATACTGTGCAGTACTGTACTGCTATGTCTCCCGCAGTGCTAGAATGTAAAATACCGATGTTACCGCTATACGTACTGTAATTCATGCAAGCGCGTTTTCTTTGGTATAAGTAGAATAAATACAGTAATAATTTAACTTAATAAAAATACAGTAAGATGTACGGGTACTCATCAATAATGAATGATAGTGATTGAAGATGATGATGATGAATTAGCTGAGCAGTACGATGAAGGTATGTAATGAAGATAATGACTGTACAGCAAAGCAGAGGATTTATAGCTCCTCGGATGGCACCTCTTCTTCTGGTGCTTGGGTGGCATCTTAGGGCTTTAAGAACAAAATGAAAAACATGAGAACACTCAGAGAAACACTCGAGATAGCTACACGCGGTAAACTGTTATGATGCGGGAATGCTGGGCTGCATCTCCTGGGGATGCACCACAGGGCAGCAGCCAATAAGCAACAAGGAGAAATGAATAATGCTCTCGGATTGGCTACTCTCAAATCTCCTGCCTCTGAGTACAGGGGTATTCCACCATCCCAAGCCATGTTTTCCTCTACGATTGCTTTGTGTTCTCTCTACAGTACAGTATTGCCACGAAAAAAGCCATAAAAAAATTGTGGAGTATATTTGCCGTTTCTGCGAACAATTAGTTAGGTTCTAAGGAAAAATCCGGGAATGACTAAGGCTGTGAACTGCAACTTTGTGGGGGTAGACTGTGTGTGTGTGTATATACTGTATATATATATATATATATATGTGTGTATATATATATATATATATATATAAGACCACCGGGGGCATACCAGCCACCCAACACAGACAGGCATGGACTTGAGTGCAGGTGCAACACACCTTTATTTTTCACGTGGGAACAGCATCCCCCTACTTCCCACCCTTACAGCACAATCCTTCCTTGCCACCACTGCTCCTCCAGCAGGCTTTGTCCTCTTCCACTCAACTCTGGCCCCTGAAGTAGTGGCTTCTGACTCCTTTTATAAGGCACCTGGAAGTGCGAGGTGCGGTGGAAGTGCTGCAACACAAGGCTCCAACCAAGTCCAAGCGCCCTCTGGCGGTGGCCACAGCAGGGAGGAGCTTCCAAGCTCCAAACCAGTGATCATACAGCAAGCCAGGGTGCCTGCCCTCTAGTGTCCTGGGGCAGGTAGTGTCCAGAGCACAGTCTCTCCCCATATATGTATATTTCTATGTATGTGTGGGTATGTATGTATGTATGTGTATATATTTATATATATATATATGTGTGTGTGTGTGTGTATGTATATATATATATATGTATGTGTATATATATATATATATATATATATATTTATTTTAAATATATATAAATATATGTCCAAACCTAAGTACACTTCTTATTTATTTATTTACTTACTGTGTCTTTTGTCAACTGTTCTGTGGAGAGATGCACCTATGAATTCCACTATATATGCACACATGACAATAGTGTTTGATTTGAAATTGCAGAACTTAATCTCAGCACTTTATATTTTAAAACATAAAAGGTTTAATATCATCATATTGTCAGCCACCCTTTGAGGGAATCTTGCATTGTGGGGTCTCAGACAATCCTCACTGTAGCTGCATTTGTCTGGTGTCCACATTTTCTGTAGTTTCTGCTTTCTAATGGGGTTCAGGCAATGAGTGTGACTCTTCGCCATGTATGCAAATAATTCCACAGTTCAGGTGCCCCCGTTTTAAAAGGTTTAATAAAAATTCAAAGCAAAAAAAAAAATACAAAAGAAAAGTTCTTATATAAGAAGTTACCTTTCAAGTCTTGTACTGTATATCTTATGTTTCTTTGAGTTTCTCTTGTAAGCCTTCTATATAATTAGAGTCAAATGTTCATATGTCAAACTTACAAACACGATACGTGAACAGTCAGAAAACTGACTACTGCCGTTACCCAATGAAGACAAAGCAAATCAAAGAGTTATGTTTCTAGCTAACTACAGACTGACTAAAATTCTATTACTGGAGTTCAGATAAAGCTCAACACTAAGGAAGTTCCATTCCAAGTTAGCTCTCAGGGTTAAGCAGAATTGTCCACTGTCTATGTAGTTATGAGAAACTAACATTCTAAACAAATGAACCAATCACTCAAGTGCATTTTAACATTAAACACTCTAAGACTGGCTGTTGCACCCACCTTTATCTTCCTATAATAATTGAGGCATAATTTGAGCCTTTCTAGTGAGGTGTTTCAACAGAACCTGCAGAGACTTTTCAGTTCTGCCTTCCATCCAGAGCTAACACAATGGCTGTCCAGAAATGACAGGAACAGAAAGTGGGAAGATATGGCTCACTCTGGAATTAACACCCATGGACAGCACACTCATCCTGCTCTTATGTATGTCATTTATTCACTCTGGACTAGAGTGCCCTTCTGTTCCACCATTGGTGTGCACAATGTCACTCATAAAGGACACTTAAGTTAAACTCCTCCAATTCTTCATTGTAACGCAGTTTCAGTCACATTGTCTCATCCTGACAGAACTTTAATTGGAATGCAGGTTGAATTGGGACAAGAGGAAACTCGAGAAGCACTGGAGTCAATGTCTTTTAGATCTGTACGCTTGCCCATTTTTCCTGCTTCCAACACATGAACATCAAGAACTGACTGGTTGCTTGCTGCCTTATATATCCTACCCATTGACATTCAGATAGATAGATATGTACTTTATTAATCCCAAGGGGAAATTCACATACTCCAGCAGCAGCATACTGATAAAGAACAATATTAAATTAAAGAGTGATTACAATGCAGGTATAACAGACAATAATTTTGTATAATAATGTTAATGTTTACCCCCCCCC
>JANRMT010062827.1:22844841-22890437 GCA_026402145.1 Polypterus bichir lapradei
GAGTTGAATAGTCGCATAGTGTGGGGGAGAAATGATCTCCACAGTCTGTCAGTGGAGCAGGACGGTGACAGCAGTCTGTCACTGAAGCTGCTCCTCTGTCTGGTGATGATCCTGTTCAGTGGATGCAGTGGATTCTCCATGATTGACAGGAGCCTGCTCAGCGCCCGTCGCTCTGCCACGGATGTCAAACTGTCCAGCTCTGTGTCTAGAATAGAGCCTGCCTTCCTCACCGGTTTGTCCAGGCGTGAAGAGGTCGCTCGCCACAACCGTCTGATAGAACATCTGCAGCATCTTATTGCAGATGTTGAAGGACGCCAGCCTTCTAAGGAAATATAGTCGGCCCTGTCCTCTCTTGCACAGAGCATCAGTATTGGCAGTCCAGTCCAATTTATCATCCAGCTGCACTCCCAGGTATTTATAGGTTTGTACCCTCTGCACACAGTCGCCTCTGATAATCACAGGGTCCAGGAGGGGCCTGGGTCTCCTAAAATCCACCACCAGCTCCTTGGTTTGCTGGTGTTCTGGTATAAGTGGTTTGAGTAGCACTGTTTAACAAAGTCCTTGATTAGGTTCCCATACTCCTCCTCCTGCCCACTCCTGATGCAGCCCGCAATAGCAGTGTTGTCAGCAAATATTTGCACGTGGCAGGACTCCAAGTTGTATTGGAAGTCAGATGTATATAGGCTGAACAGGACTGGAGAAAGTACAGTCCCCTGTGGCGCTCCTGTGTTGCTGACCACAATGTCAGACCTGCAGTTCCCGAGAAGCACATACTGAGGTCTGTCTGTAAGATAGTCCACGATCCATGCCACCAGGTATGAATCTACTCCCATCTCTGTCAGCTTGTCCCTAAGGAGCAGAGGTTGGATGGTGTTGAAGGCGCTAGAGAAGTCCAGAAACATAATTCTTACAACACCACTGCCTCTGTCCAAGTGGGAGGGGGATCAGTGTAGAATATAGATGATGGCATCCTCCGCTCCCACCTTCTCCTGGTATGCGAACTGCAGAGGGTCGAGGGTGTGGTGGACCTGTGGCCTCAGGTGGTGAAGCAGCAGCCGCTCCATGGTGTGCCATTATAATGAGCTAATCAATGCTATTCACTACACCTGGCAGTGGTTTTAATAATGTAACCGATTGGTGTTTATACATATACTGTAGATACAGACAAAGATAGGTATACAGATGTAATGGTACATCAATGGACAACAAACCCAAGAAATTTGTGCTGGGTTTCAAAACAACGTTCATTGATTATTTTTCGCCACTAGATGTCACTGTGATATAATGCTTCGAACATTCTAAAAGATCGAATCTTTTCTGAATCGGTCGTTTCAGTTGATTTGATCTCTCGAAGTTTACATTGCTGCTTTCTCAACGCTAAGTGTTTAAATAAATAAGATGTTAATAGTTCGGTATTTCCGCATAACAATTTTATTGGAAAAGATTCTAGCCCATTTAATTGAAAGTACGATTTCAATAATTGGAAGTAACCCCAGCCGCATACTTGTAAGACTGCAGACCTGAAATGACGTCTTATGGAAGCGTCTCGGAACTCCTTGCGTTTCTTCTCCGTACCAGCAGATGGCAGCAGTGGAGCCGCTCTGCGGGTAGCCGGTCTGCTGCGGTAGCAGTTCCGGTAGCCTTGGAATCAGCGGTGATGGATGCTGAGGAATAACAGGGCTGCTCTTCCCCCTTCCCTTTCCAGCGTTTTGCACAGTGTGCACGGTCAGGGGACCATCGTGTTACATGCGTGAGTCCCCGACCGTGACACATGTACGTGTAAGCACGGAGGCGGGCACCTCAGTCGCAGGCTGCTCCGCGCTCGCAGATTGGCTTGGCCGAGACACCCCGGGGTCCACGCAGATGCAGCGACCACGACACGCTGGGCCGTTGTTTTTAGCGCCATTTCCCCCTGAACAATAGCGCGGCGTTGCCGGCGCAGGCTTTGCAGCTTTTCTCCATTGATGGCAGCACTTCGGGACTTCTTCAAGTAAGCCGCGCTTCTTCTCGTCTCGTGTTCAAAGAGCCGCAGCCTCGCTCAGCACGTTAGAGGCCGAATAGGGACGTGTGGTGTGTTTTAAAGGGGAGGAGGAGGAGGCCTTGACGATGCGGGAAAAGGAAATCTAAGGGAAAGTGGACCGGACTGAGGGGGTCATCTGCAGACCTTTACACGGTTTCTGAGAATCCCATTCGCTGGGTCCGATCGTCGTTCATTCATCGTGTTCATGGGCGAGCTCGCGTTGGGCTTGAGGAGAAAAGAACCGCGCAGCAGCTAAACGCCTCCTCGGTCTGTCATCTTCTAGCGCAATACTGTGTGTGCCGCTGGGACCAGTTGGGCTTGTGTTCTGTTGCGCCAGTGTGGCAATACTGACCCATGCAGTCTGGTTATCAGGAGGTGTCTTCTTGTTTAGTTTCTATTGTGTTTTTCTTTTGGACCCCTGTTCATTATTACGATACAAATTTAATCTTGTTGATGGCAGCGGCCAGTTTTCATTCTCTTCATGTGAGTACAGTTCTTTTAAAAAGGTTTTTTTTTAGCAAAGCACTTGATTTCCAATGAGTAGATATGAATATAAATTATTAAAATGCTAAAAATTAGCTCAAATTCATAGAACACCTTTCACTGTTACTGTGCAATTTACAAAGCACGCAAAAATACAATTCAAAGCAGCAATGTAGCAATACAAAAGATCATCTGAGCTAGAACTTCATTTGCCCTCAAAGGTGAAATTGGGCAAATATGGGAAGTATTAAAATCTGTTTTGATATTTTAGAAGGTGTCCTCATTCATCCTGCAAGAATCACCGGAGCTTTTTGTTGTAACTGACAAAAGGTAATAATGTTCACCCTTACTTATAAAATTGAGAAAGAAATTAATTAACGGGCACAAGACAGTGGATTTAACAGTAAGTAAAGTAGGGTCCTTATCTATCTAGTATCTATTTACTTGTTGAAATGTTCACAAATGTGGTTAAAGTAGTATGTTACACACAGTGTTGGTATTAAAAAATATAATGTGTTACATAGTCGAATCACTTTTTAAGGTAACAAGTCATCTTATTGGTAGAATACCCACGTTACTTAAAATAAAACACGGATATGTATTACTGCACTACTATCGAACTTTATTCCCTGCACTCCAAAAAAAAAAAAAAAAAAGAAAATAAAATCATTTCATGATAGTATTACACTTATTTGATAACTTCAAATTGTGATAACTAGCGAGAATGGTGTTAAGAACTTGTGTAGTGTGCAATCAAGTGAAAAGAACAGAACAAAAGTTACAGGTAAACATTTAATCCTGAATGTGCTGAGGTGTAAATTTAATCATCCCAGTTCAGGGACACACGGAGCCAGTGATCGCGGCAGCAACACTGGATGAAAGGCAAGAAGCAAATGTGCAGGACGGTACAGTGGTCCTTTGGTGGGCTCAGTTTGAGCAGATGAGTGTGTTGTATGCAATCTGGTATCAGAAACCTGTTACTAAAGTGTCACTTTAGTTTTCATTCATATTTGCTATTGATATGTTGAAATTGTGTGATCAGGTGGTGCAGCGGCCAGTGTTCATACTGCCAATCTTTTGGGGGCACTCTTTGGGGATGGGTGTTATTTAAACAGCACATGAAGAACTAAACATATTTGTAAAACGCAAGAAAATTATCAAGTTTGGCTGTGTTTCTGGTCAGTTTCATGAAGGCTCATGTATAACTTTAGGGTTTAATAACAAGAGCTGGCCTGTGAAATGTGCAATTTTTCCATACAGAATAAGAAAAAATAATGCACTGTTTATGCATTACATTGTATGGTACTATAAGTAACTATAACACATATTTAGTTGTTTTTTTGTAAGTATTGGGTAATATCTGTAGGTTACTTTTAAAAGTAACGTTCCCAACACTGGTTACAATGTTCACATTCTTGGAGCTTAAACACAAACAGATTAAGTAAAATGCCATAATTCTAGTAGGGTTTATTGTCAGCTGTTAATTTTGAGCGGTAAAAGTGTTTGTAAATGCACACACATAAGAATCACTGAACGGGCTTCCAGCCCTTGCACCCAGGACTGCAGGGGTAGGCTTCAGCCCACTTTGACACCCTGATACACAATGCATTCTATTCAGTCACGTTAACTGATTACTGTATAGAAATATTTCTTATGTTTTGTATTGATCCTAACACACTGTAATTTTTCACTTGCAGCTGGTCACCAGAGATTTTCCACCACTTCTGTGGAGTTGTAAAAAAAAAAAATTGCCAACTCTCAAACTGAAGAAGCCATCTACTTTACTGTACTCTGATATTCTGGTATACAATCTGCATCCGTTCCAGTATGTCCTAAGCCAAAGCATTACTTATATTGGCACTTGCCTTTGAAACCAGAAGTAGATGGGTAAGTGCGCTTATTAGTAAAGAAAGAATTCATTTAAGAGAAGTGAACTAGTCACAGATCAAGAAAATACCTGTAACAAAATCTCTTACAGTGTTGCTTTAGGACCATTTAGGCCGCCTCTGAGCAGAGCAGTAAAAAAAACTGCCTACTGTCTGGTCAGTCAGTTCTTATGAAATAAAGCACATTTTTATATAGCAGATTATTGTATGTTCTATAGAAAATATTGAAAGGTTGTGAATGGAAGAATATTTCAAACTAAATAAAATAAATATGCAATTGTTAAATATGACAGTGAATAAAAAATGCAATGATATATGAACATAAACAATTAAGTGTTTCATGAAGTGTTTTTTTTTTTTACTTATTTAGTTATGTACTTTTTTATTTTTTAATTTTTTTAATTAATTTTCATTTTTTTTTATTTCAGTAACACTGCATGCAAAATTAAATATGCAGTGAAATGTAAACGTGTTTTTCACCTATTAAATTTAGGGGATGGGTGCTGTGTTTTGGTCTGTGAATTGTTGGTAGAGTGGACGTAAATCTTCAGTCATCAAGTGGCACATTTGCATCAGACATGTCAAATGCGGACTCCTGATGATGAATTTCAAGCCTCTAGAATTAAAGTAGGTGCTTTGCGTAGTAATTCTGGTACTTTTTTTTTTTTTTTTTCTTGCACTTATATGCACTGTAGACATCCACAGTCACAATACTGAGCACCATCAGTCAAAAGACAGTAGCTGCTAGAGCCCACTCTCTCAATAGGTGTGTTTACGTGCACCTCAATAACTCGGTTATTCACAAAAAAACAGATTTCTAAAATGTCATGTAGTACAAGGGTGTTGTACCGTGTTAGCCATTATGAATGTACAGGGTGGTCCAGCTCTAATTATGCAGATCCAGATTGTCTGGATGACTTTGATTTATGTGGGGACGATTGCAGTTCGGCGCGAAGATGATTCTTCATGTTGTCAGTTCACACACTTCTCGATAGTCTGGGATTTTTCGGGTGATTTTCTATGTAATAAACTTAATAAGTTATAGCGTAATGAAAATTGCATAATTAGATCTGGACCACCCTATAGTGAGAAGTCAAGCAAAATGACACCTTTTTATTGGCTAACTAAAAAGATTAACAATATGCAAGCTTTCGAGGCGACACAGGCCCCTTCTTCAGACAAAATGTAACCACATCTTACAATTACATCTTGCCTGAAGAAGGGGCCTGAGTTGCCTCAAAAGCTTGCATATTGTAATCTTTTTAGTTAGCCAATAAAAGGTGTCATTTTGCTTGACTTCTCCCTTAAATTTCATGTAAACCCTTATTCTTGTTCGAGAAACCTGGTAGAATTATCTGCGAATAGCCCGATTTAGGTGGTCATATAAATCCTTATTCTGGTTACTGTTAAGGATTTTATAGTCTACGCGTGTCCGTTACACTCTGTCAGCCTGTGCATGTATTTCTTTGCATGCTTCTAGCAGCTATGGGTTGAAGTGTTCACAAAATAAATTTGCAGAGGCAGATGTTCAGATGGTTGCATTATTCCTTCTCCTGGCTGAAGAAATCTCTCTCAGTATTTCAGAAGTTGGTGATTTTATGTTGATGAGTTGAACTCGACTCTCGGCACAATCTGTAGAGCAGTAGGGGGTAGCACAGTAACAGTAATGCACATTACCTAGTCTGATTACTTTTTAAAGTAACATTTAACCTAATGTAGTACTCACTGAAATAAAAAATACCTGTGCTTTTATTTTTCCAGCAGCACTGGGTGTAGGACAAGAAGCAAACATACCAGGCCCTTTGTAGGGCTCAGTCATGCTGTCAAGTAGAAAAGAGTGTGCTGTGTGCAATCCGGTAACAGAAACCTATAAATAAATAGTCAGTTTGACTAAACATATTCATAAAACACAAAAAAATGATCACAGCTTATGATGATTATTTTCAGATTCATGGTGGCCAATGGTGACATTTAACTCGTTTTTGTGTAGTTTAGTGATATTGGAGCATTTTGTCAAATTAAAACTCCACAAGATCACTTGCCCATACAAATGCAGATTTAGTATGGCATACTGGACAGAAGATATTTTGTATTTTAAAAGATGTTTTCATTGTGTATTGATGCATGAGTAAATCAAAAAGTGAAACTAATACTCCATTTCAGAACAACCTCCTATGGTGATTCATCCTTCTGCATTCTTGGGCAAGTTTTAAAGTGTTGCCGTAGAGTCGGCCAGCTGTCTGTATTTGGTTGTCAGTCACTTTTTAACTACACCAAAATGGAACAAGGTTCTGTAATCAGATTTTTGTAGCCTAATTGAGCCAAGCTGACCACAAATTTTTAAAACAATACGGAGACAAAGTGCGATAGGAGGTCTTGTGACAATTTTAGCTGTGCTAAATAAGGTTGAAAGTGAGACTGTTTTAGGCAGTATTAAATAAGGATGCATAATAGCAGGAGCATTTCTATATACACAGAGTACTGTAAAGTGCTTACTTGCACATCCAACCAGTATTCAACAATTTGCCACTCTCTTGTACCATGATAAACAATAATGTATTAACATTAATTTTACATTTGGATATGTAAGTTTAATAAAGTGGTTAAAAAAAAAAAAAAAAGCTAAACTACACCTAGCATGATGATGTTTACCACAGGGATGGTATTAGGCAGGTGATGAGCAGTGCCTTGGCTTCGCTGGACAAAGTGCCCAAGAGTTCTGCCTAGAGAGTTCAATTTTTGTTTTATCAGACGAGATAATCTTTTTCTCTCATGCTGCCAGAGTCCAAGTGAGCAGTCATATGCCTTTTACTTGAGTGGCTTCTATCTTGCCTCTCAAATATTAACGCCTGATTGAAGGAGGGGTATTGAGATACTCATCCTTCTGTCATGTCCTCCCATTTAGCAGAGGACATCTGAAGTTCTGTTAGAGTGACTGTTGGTTTCTAGGTCACCTCTCTAACATAGGTTTTTCTTGGCTGCTTATTAATTTTGGCTCGACAGCCAACTTTAGGAAGAATCCTGGTGGTTTGTCTTCCATTTCAGTTATTGAGGTCATTATGCTCCTGGGAACACTCAAAGCTTTAGAAAAGGTTTTATGTTCCTGGCCTTATCTATTCCTTACCACAGTCTGACTGCAGAGCTCTACAGAGAGTTCCTTGGACTTCTTGCCTTGGTTTTTATCCTGACATACAGTATGAATTATGGGACCTTATTTACACTGTAGTGTGTCTTTCTGAACAATGTCTATAATTCATTTTACCACAAATGGACTCTATAATCAAGTTCTAAACACATCTCAAGGATAATTTAATCAAACAGACCACAATGTGAATAACTTATGTGAATGAAAGATTTCAGTTTTTTGCAAACCTTTCCAAAAAAATGTTTTCTTTTTGTCATTATAGATTTGAGTGTAGATTAATGGGCAAAAGTGAAAAATGTATCCATTTAAAATTAAATCTGAAACACCATAAAGTGTGCAGAAGTTGGAGGGTCCTGAACCCTTTCCGAATCCACTGTATATAGAAATATATACACATCTGTAGATATGTGTCTGCATATAGATAGATATTATGGAGTGCATTTTTTTTACTTTTACTGATGTTTCTAACACTGTAGTCAACATATAATTATGTTCTTTTTTTTTTTTTTTTAAGCAGCTAGTTTTAAGTGCCCAGCATGGTTGGTGCTTATAGAGAATTACAGCATGTTCATATCTTGAAATTTAACAATCAACCTGTAATATTATGATGTTTCATTCTTGCAGTTAATTTAAGGAAAGAATAATATTTATCAGGGCAACAGCAAACTACAGGTAAAATTCCATTACAACAAACTCCCAGGGACCTACAAAATATTTTGTTGTAACGAAAATTTTGTTGTAATGAGATTCTGTATTTGTTACTATAGTGCTTTCTTTAAATTGTGTCCAGGTGTTTGCAATCACTTCAATAGCTTCTTTCGCGTTACTTTTAATTTCCTCCTGCCTACAAGTTATGCTGACAAGAATTTTTCTCAACATTTCCTTGCCATAATACACTTTCAGGGTGCAAATATGCCCAAATCCAATGGCTGAAGCCCAGCTGTGCAATTGGGTGGGAGGAATTCAACGCAAACATTATCTAAATGTGGAAACATGATGTGTGCAGCACAGTTTTCAATCAGAAGCCGAATCATCCTTTTCTTCTTCATATTGTGAGGTTTCTGAACACTTTTGGGATTCCCCCCCACTCCCCACCCTACGGGAACAACACACTGAAGTGCGACTGCAGCGTCTGTGGAAGATTGTTTGTCCGTTGCTGGGGCAGGGCAACATCAGCCTCATAGTGCTGCAGTGAAGTGCCACCGAAGTAAATCATAAAAGATCGGGGTCGTGCTATAAGTCCCTGTCTTGCACCCCAAAACACAAGGCTTAGTCTCAGTAATTTAGCAAAACCAGCTTTATTCAGTTTGAAACAGGAACGGTACAGTTATTTACTGTAGTAGGATCTGCCACTCAGCTATATACTGACACAGCAGTCAGGCAGGATCGTGGCCAGGTCAGTGATCAAGTAATCCTGTTACCTGCATTTACAATGTATGTACTCCTAACCTTTAATCACCCATCGAGATCTTTTCTGTTTACTTTGGCGGAGAGACGCACCATAGCTGTGAGTCTGCAGTTGCCCCGTACAGTTGCGCAGATCACACTTGACGCTCTTCGGCGTGCTGTCTAGTTGGGGGAGGTCCCAAGAGAGTTTACAAATCTCACATTTTCTCGAGTGAGTGCCGCATTAATAGGAAAGTTTCTTGAACGAGCATCACTGAACCACATAAACTGCTTTTTCGGCATCTTCAAATGCAGCAGTTCACATACGTTTGCAGCTCAAGATTTTTCTTCTTTTTTTGCTCTGTCTTTCAAGAAAGTTCACAGTGTCGATGGTGAAATTCCAAATTCACTGGCAACGTCTTTTTTCTTTTTGCCACAATCGAGAGCTGCAAAAAAAAAAATTGAAGTTTTTTTTTTTTCCTCTAATATGAACTGTTATCGTTTTTTCGTGTCTGCCATTTCTATAGAAGGGTGACAATGAGTTAAATTCCAATGGATGTTTTTCAAATAAGTGAAAGGTATCACTGAAAGCCGCAGAAAACAAAAAAAGGCAAAAAAACAGTATGAGGAAAGTTTGAAGAAAGACAGAAAAAAAAATTACAATGTTTCTGTTTGGGGATCGTTGTGCGCAGCTGAGCTGCGGCCACAGAGCTAACTGCTCTGCGGATGATTCATTCAAGCATTTCAAGGTCTTTTGGGCACTTCGTTGTAATGAAAGTATCTCCTGAATGTACTTCGTAGTAACAAAATTTCTATAGACTTGTGTCATATGGGGAAGCTGGCGGTACCATAAAAATACTTCATTGTAGTGAAAATTTCGTTGTAAAGATATTCGTTGTAACGGAATTTTACCTGTATATCAAAAACAACCATGAAAAAAAAAAATCTTTTTGCTTCTGTTGAATAATCGGCATGTCACATTGCCCAGTTATATGTACAACGTGTCTCAAATGCATGTATTTTTACCAAAATATGGTTAAATAAACCATGTCCAGAAACAGCCTTGTGAATAAAAATGTAATGCGCTCAGACATGAATCAGCATTTGAATGGTAGGCCTGCCTCCACTTACTGCATTTATGTTTATAGTGGTGAGCCACAACTGGAGTCCCTTAGAATTATGTTAGTGGCAGTCTATGAAACTACACAGGGGAATTGACCATCTGCTTGTTGAAACATCTCTGACTAGCCAATCAGCGACGTACCATACGCCGCATAATCAGGCCGGTTTTTTAATGATTTTTAAGCACAGGGAGAAAATTAACATTTGAAAAATCGGTAATGTAATAAATCAGCAAGAAAAGCAACATTGTAACAATGCATGGAACGAACCAACACACAATCGCCCATGACTGAAAACTGGCGGACCGCCATCGCGCCTTCTCCTCCCAGACGGAGGGTTGGGGGTGGACGGCGCTCAGCTGTATGTAGCGTGTGAAACAGTTTGCCATGGTGTACGCGGTCGTGCGTCGTAACTGAAAACTCGGTTTTTAAAGATTGCTTACTTCATTGTGTTTTAACCTCAGTTGTAAAGGATTGTTTTAAGGATCCCATGGGATACCCCTCGCAAACCGTTTTACACACTGCATATGGCGATTCATCTCCACGAGAAACATGCCTCTATGAACAGTCAACGTGGCTTGGAGGTGCATGTGGCCTCTACAACAGACGAATATAAATGACTACGTTTTCTCTGTGTCGTCTAGTCTGAGTTGGTGGGCGTGGCTCTGTGAGTTGTCGTCGTATCCAACGGTCTTGGAGTTGGTGGGCGTGGCTCCTTCCTGCGCGCGCCATAGGTGTCTTGTCGGCGGCTTAGTGAATCCACGCCCCTTCTGGCGTGCTTTCCATGGGTGTCTTGCTTTAGTGAATTATATATATAGATATGCACAAATATGAGGCATAGACTCTTCCTGGTAATGTTTTCACTTGCTCTTCTTTATCTTTCAGTTGTATTTAGTTGTATTCATCTGTAACTTCATGCTTTCTTTTGATATCCCATGAAGTGCAGTGTTATCCAATAAACTGTTGTTGGGCTGAACTCCTGACCAATGAATGAGGTGGAGAGGCAGGTCTTCAGATTTAAATATTTGGACTCATCTGGAGTGCATTCTATTTTCATTCATGAGAGTATTTTCCAGAAAAGGTTTATTTAACACAATTTTGGTAAAAATGTACAGTATGTGTTTTGAGTGTTGTCAGCATAGGACTGGACAAGTATACAAGTAACATATGAGATTTTTTTCATGAACCTTTTGATATTGATTGCTGTTGTCCAGCATTATTCATTATATACCCCTATTATATCAGAAAATGTATACCCTTTCTGCATGAATGCATGAGATTAAAAGTTTTTCTCATCCATTATTACAAAGTACATGGGGATAAGTTAAATATAAAAAATATAATTTTTGGGTGTAGTATTCTTTTAAGTAAAAATAATAAGTAAAGAATGCAAGCCACAGTCATTTTGATGCACAGATTGCCTTTCCCACTACAAACATATACAAATTAAATGACATACTCTCAACAACCACCAACTATGGAGCAGTCAAAATCAGTTTTTACTTATTTTATTACTTCGGAATTTAAGGAAAAGGGCAAATGGGATTTTGGCAATTTTAAAAGCACAAGGTACATATTTAATATTGGTTTCTAGTATTGGTGATTCACTGTTCTCTTTCTTTTCTTTCCTCAGCTACCTCTGATGTTATTTTCTATTTAACTTGTTGAAGAAATTCCTGACTGCTGTGGAAACTAGTATCTTATCAGAGGTGCTCAGCTGTGCAAGGCTTTATCCCGTGTCCATTCAGATGTCTGATTTCAGAGCCATTAACAATGCAGCAAAGTGCCCAAAAATGGAGAGCATATCGCTGTAACAAATGTGAGAAGTGCTTTGCATCTATAGAACCACTTATGGCTCACCAAGCCATGCACGCACAAGAAGGGGGGCTGCTTTACTGTGAGAAATGTGAAAGTGTCTTCTCTAGTCAAGAGGCGATGGACCAGCACCAGTGCACTTCGTGTACTTACATATGTACCTGCGGCAATGGCTTTGGGCAGTATTCAGAGCTACTTGCACACATGCGCTCTCATGACGAATGGCTGCCTATGGAGTACATTAGTCCCCGCTGGGAAAATTCCAGGATAGGTAGCAGAAATGAGAAAGTAGAAACTAATTCATTAAAGCCAGAAAAAAATGAGCCATCCACAATTAAAAATGGATCAGCCAATTTATCAACCCATGGTGTACTAGTGAACTTAAACTTGCGTTTTTGGCCAGTTGTTACTATTAAAAGAAAGTACTTGCAGTACCAAGGAGAGGGGGGATACAAGTGTGGTAAATGTGGGTGGAGTTTTCCAAGCCTAGATGTGCTTATTGAACACCATGCCAACCACAAGAAGGAGACCGTATATGGCTGCAAGAGATGTAAAAGAGTGATCGTCAGCAGGATGTTGATAATGAGGCATCCATGCAAGCTTGAAGATGTTTCTACCGAGGACAGTAAATCCCCACTTCTGTTTCGCTATGATGGCATTTCAGTGATTGAAAATTTTAGTAAACAAGAGGAAACGACTCTCAATGGGCCAAATAATAGCCGCAGTGCAGGAGAAGTGTGGCATCGGTGTGTTGAATGCCCCATGGTATTCAGACGACGGGGAGATCTAGACAAGCATAAGTTTACTCATTCCAACGTGAAGCTATTTAAGTGCCAAAGCTGCCATAAGAGCTACACCCGAAAGTACAGTCTGAAGTCACACAAGTGTTCAGGAAGGGAAGAATCACCAGAGCCCAAAGAAAATCTCAAATCAACTGTCACAGAGCAAGAACAAATAACTGCTAATGCTGGCATGGAGTCGCCACAAAGTACCTCTATTAACCAGCTGAAGCAAGATATGAGTGTAGATGTCTTCTCAAACAAAACTCCAAGCCACAACAGCAGCATTGAGGAAATAAAGGAAAACAGCATCAAGAACGACTACATACCTTCAGTCAATGTTGAAATGAAAGATGATGATGAGAGCTTGCCCTTTGACGAAGAAAACTTTAGCTTTAGGGCATCTGGCAATGTAAGGACGTATGAAAGAGGCTGCTATCAAAGACTTACATCTGTGTCTTCTACTATGGACAGCCAGGGTAAATGCGATGACTCACAGAATGACCAACTAGAAGAGGATGAGTTAGAAGATGATGACTGCATAGAAATATCTGCAAGTGAACAGGTTA
This sequence comes from Polypterus bichir lapradei, assembly GCA_026402145.1. Classification (NCBI taxonomy): domain Eukaryota; kingdom Metazoa; phylum Chordata; class Cladistia; order Polypteriformes; family Polypteridae; genus Polypterus; species Polypterus bichir. The sequence goes on from JANRMT010062827.1 coordinate 22,858,046, forward strand.
AATCCAAAGAATTGGAGACTTGCAAAGACAAAGAATCCGAGGCTGACGAAAATCTCACAAAGAGGCCACATTTGAAAACCATAAAGGAAAATAATCTGCCTTCTCCAAAGTTCTTCGTAAAGCATCCTCCAATTGATGGGGATGAACGACGGTTTGAATGCACTACATGTGGCAAGCGGTTCAGTCGTAAGTACACTCTGTATTTGCATAAGAAGAACTGTAATCAACGCTGTGCCTTAAAGCAATCCAATCCAGAAATGGATAAACTAGATTTAGGCAGAAAAAAGCGTCGTAATGATCCAGGCAAAAAAAAGTGTCTTGAAGACTATTCGCCTTTTAAAGACAAGCCAGTCTCCAAACCCCTACAGTGTGATACGTCGGACAGTGGTGTCTCAACTGAACTTGCCAAACTCTCCAGCATTGTTTCTGAGCCTGTGTCTTTTACACAAGGTCACAACAACCAGAGGTTATTTCGCTGTGAAATGTGTAAAAATTTCTACTCCCGTCCATGTACTTTGCGCATGCACCAGGAAAAATGCCCAGTCCTCGCTCTGAATCGTATCAACTCGGCAGCAGATGCTTTGCTAAATGATGGAAAAACTAGTGTGAGAGAAAGCACAAATAATTGTGCTGATCAAGTCGAAAACAACACAAACAGCAGGTTTGCAAGTGACACAAAGACCACCTTGAACCAACCTGAAAAGGATTATAATGGCATGGCCACTGATGACCACTCTAAGAATTTGGGAGAAGCTGTAACGTCATCAGAAAATGTGTCTGTGCCACAGAATAATTCCACTCAAGCGCCACTGGATAACATCCTCAATGAGCACTTGAGCATGGTTCATTGCCAGTTTTGCGGCCGAGGATACAAACACAAGTCCAGCTTGTGCCGCCACCATATGGGGAGCGCATGTGGGAAGATGATGGACCAAAAAAAAATACAAGTGCAGTCACCAGTTTGTTGTGGCCAGTGTGGCCAGGTCTTCAATGAAAGGGACTCCTTTAAAAAACACTTAAATGTATCCACATGTCAGGGGATGACTGTTCCAGCTTTCTTTTGTGAAGTGTGCTGTAAATCATTTGAGACGTCTGAACAACTGAAACACCATCAGCACATTCCACAGCAGTGAGGTGCTCTCAGTCGTGCCAAAGACCCCTTTGCTGCAGTTACGTGGACTATTAGCTACCACATCTGCCGGCCTCTGGAATTTCTGAGCAAGCAAAGCATTCCTCATGGTTCTGCTGCTGTCTTCTGTAACTTTTTTTTTTTTTTTAGAAGAAATTGGTTTAAATAATTTTAAATTGTTACATGGGAAAAACTAATTTTTTTGGTTTGATCTGTAGGTTTTCTCACTTGAACTGTTTGTGATGTTCGGAGATGAGCTGTTGGACTAGTTCTCTGTTTTGCCCAGTGTTTGTCTGTTTGTGAGTGCATGTATGCGTGTGGTTGTTAAAAATGTTTTAAAACTCTGTAAATTACAGTATTCATTTTAGATTTTTACTTTTTTTTTTTTTTGGTGACATTTTATTTCTCATAGAGAAACAAGGGTGGGGGGGGGCGGGAGAAGATGAGAGGATAATAACATTTTACACTTTGTCTGTTTGCCGCGCTGGACACAGTTATTTGTGCTGTCAAGTCTGACTCAATATTTTACTTGTTCTGCTAAAAGCAAAAATACCCTTTTTTGTAAGGGAAAGAAAGCATAAAACCACTAGGTGTAAGTGCATTTTGTCTTGTGCAAGCATTATTCCATATCCACTGAATCAAACCTTTGGAGAGGTCTTCAGTTTTGGGAATGTTTGAAACATTAAAGAAGATGTACATTATAATATAGTTAAGTGCCAGTTTGTTATGAACCAGTGTGGGGTGTTCCGGTCAGCACTCTTCTTTCTATTCCACACGCAGTGCTTGCTGCTTAACAGACCAGAATGCCTTTTATATGTCGGACTCGCAAACAGGGTGAAGTTCGGTGCTTCACAAACAAGACTTGTTGTGGTTGCCTTCAAAAATGAAACACCCTTGAACACGATTATGATTTTGAAACAAAAAGCTGTCATTTAATATCCAATGTGGCCAACAACTTAGGACATATTTATGAATGTTATTTTCCCTTTTTGGGTATATTTGTGTGTGTGTGCGTGTGTGTGTGTTACAGCAGAGCATCTCAGATGTTGGCTTGAAAGCGCCTAAAATGGCTTCTTTCCTCTTTGCCCCAAGTAAATAAAATGCATTGTAGTTAAAAGAAATAATGTATATGTGGGTCTGGTTGGGGATTTCATGTTGAACATTTATGACCAAAATAAAAAAAGAATTCAATTTTCTGAAAATACAATTATATATAAAAAGGACCCTTCCCAAGACTCACATACAGTATATATAAATACTGTATATGTATATAAATAAAGAAAGATATGTTGTTTCAAACGTATTTATGTAGTTGAATCTCTATGAAGAGTAATTGCCATTGTGCCTTATACCTAAAGCAGTTAACAAACAGTTACGCTGGACTATTCTGCATCATTACAAACATTAAAATAATCACATCCACTTATTGAAAAGTGAAAGATTTCTTAAATAATTTCTGTTAAAACAAAAAGTTAACACGCACAAGCAAAATGTAAACTACTAATAGCTTTCAGCTCATTATATAAGAAAATAAACATTTTGACAAGAACAGGCCATTCAGTCTAATATAGTTTATCAATCCCTACTTTTTCAAAATAACAAGTTGACATTTAAATTACTGTTTACTGCACTGCACGGTTACTTAATTCATGCATCTGTTATATGTGTTATAACCCATTTTAAAGTAAAAGCTAGCATACACTCTACTAATCCCTTTTATAGTTTTTAAGTCACTTTTCTCTGTACAACTGGCAGTTGGCAAGTGATGGCACCTCACCCAGCTTCTTGAAGCATTCTTATGTCAAACCACCTCTAAAGCTACATCTACGCGAGTACATTTTTATTAAAAAATGCAGATGTTATTCTTTGTTTTCACCTTTCATTCACATTACACTTGTGTTTTTAATCCTTGAAAATGGAGACTTTTGAATAACAGTCCCCTTAGCTGTATACTTCTGAAAATGGTGGCTTGGTGTTGCAGTGTGGATGGGTGACAACGCAGATTTGTTCTGATTATGGAGTCCTTCCCTGATTGGATTCTCCTCATTTCAACATCTCATTCCGTCACTCGTTATCCTTCACACAAGACAACCATTTTCTAACATAGCGGACATAAAAGAGCTGCTTTCCATGGCAATTCTTGTGTTGCTTACCAGTATGCATTTTAAATTGCATTTTGTACAGTTTAAATGCTGCATACATGTGCAAAAAGCAAATAATTTACTGGTTAGTACAGTTTAGCGATAAATCGTGTTATGTTCACAACATTTACGGTTGTTTTCTTGTGAACAGAGATACTTTTATGAACGATGTGGTGAGACGTTAAGCAAAATTACACCATTTTTTGGCTAACTAGAAAGATTACAACAGGGGTGTCGAACTCTGGGCCTGGAGGGGCTGCAGGTTTTCATTCTAACCCTTTCCCTAATCAGTGACCACTTTTCATTGCTAATTAACTCTTTTTCCCTTCATTTTAACAGCCCCGTTTTTAAGGATTCAGTCCTCTGAATTTATTCTTTTCTTCATTCAATGATAGCCAAACAGAAATGATATGTGAAACGAGCCAACAGATGACCAGCTAAACTGAGAATTCAAACTCCAACCAATTTCTTAATGAGAAGACAGTTCTAGCTGTTAATTAAACCCGTTACTTAATTCCATGGCCTGTTGCTGCTCTCATTCTGCCACAGCAGACATTTTCTGTTTTTTTTAAGAACATAGTTTTGGTGACCTGAGAGATCAACCTCACCGAGACCTTCATCTTTCTTTATTTTCAGATATCGTGTGATGGTCACAGGTGAGCTGCTCATGTGGCGGCTTGTTTTGTGTCTCATTATTGTTTGGCTGCTAATTAAGGAAGAATAACAACGTTTACTTTATATAGCACATTTTAATACAAATAATGTAGCTCAAAGTGAAAAAGAGAAATAAAAAACAAAGTAAGAATTAGAATAAGACAACACTAATTAACATAGAATAAGAGTAAGGTCCGATGGCCGGGGAGGACAGAAAAAAAAACCTCCAGACGGCTGGAGAGAAAAAATAAAATCTGCAGAGGTTCCAGGCCATGAGGCCTCCCAGTCCCCTCTGGGCATTCTACCTAACATAAATGATCAGTCCTCTTTGTATTTATGGTTCTCATGGAAGGACTTGATGATGATAGTCATACAGACTTCTGGCTTTTAATCCATCAATGTAGGACATCACGGTGCTTTGATTAGGTGGTGATGGCGCAGATCGCCACCACAGAAAACCAGGAAAGAAACAGAAGAGAGAGTAGGGGTCAGTATGGATTTTAGAGCCACCAGGAATAGTAATGATAATGAATTGAATATACAGAGTATCAGGATTAAATGAAGGTGAAGTTATCAGAAAGCCATGTTAAAGTAATATGTTTTCAGCAGTTTTTTTAAAGTGCTCCACCATATCAGCCTGGTGAATTCCTATTGGCAGGCTATTCCAGATTTTAGGTGCATAACAACAGAAGGCCGCCCGCCTCACCACTTCTTTTAAGTTTTGCTCTTGGAATTCTAAGCAGACACTCCAGAAGAGACAACTAAGGGGCCTGAGTCAAGTTAATTAAAACTAAGGCAAAACAAGTTAATTAGCAGCTGGTCACTAATGAAGAAGACGGTTAGAATGAAAACCTGCAGCCTCTGCGGCCCTCCAGGACTGGAGTTCTACACGCGTGGATTACAACATGCAAACTTTCGAGGCAACTCGGGCATCTTGCCTTAAGAAGGGGCCTGAATTGCCTTGAATGCCGTATGTTGTAATCTTTCTAGTTAGCCAATAAAAGGTGTCATATTGCTTAACGTCTCACTACATCCATAATGGCTAACGCAGTACAACACACTAGTACTATAAATGATGTGAAAACACTAGTGTGAACAGAGATCATTTTCATTTAAAACTGCTGTTTTTAAAATGAAAGCGTAGTAGTGTGGACCTGGTATAAGTATCAGTAAAACGGTGTTTAGGGAGAAAGACCAGCTAGAAAGGGCGGAGGATGGGAAAGCATTTCGATTTTTGTGAAGTTGCTACTCTTATCCTTTTCACTTCTACCCTCAACACCACAAGTTTAGCCAATCCTAAAGTGTTTGTTATGCTGTCTTCACTGCTGGTTATGCCTCCGTGCTTGCTGACATTTCCCATTTGTCGGAGTCTGCAGACAGCTTGCTGCTTTCTTTGGGTGTACATTTTTTTCTTCACTTACACAGAAATATAATCCCAGACTAGAAGAAGTTGGGATGGTATGGAAAATGTAAAAAAGAATGCAGTTATTCTTAAATTTACTTTTGACTTTTATTTTGCTTCAGACAGCATTAACTCAAGATATTTCATGGCTTATCTAGATAACGTCATTTCATTTGTTAATATACATCAGTTCCTCCATTTCAAGCCTGCAACACGTTCCAAAAAGAGTTGTGACAGTAAAGCAATCAGCACCTTGTAATGTCACCATTCCTTCTCACAGTACTTAAGGGACATTTTAGCATTGAGGATACCAAGCGAAGTGTTCTCAGGTGTTATTTTGTCCCATTTTTCCTGCAAACACATCTTAAGGTGTGCTACAGTACGGGGTCATTGTCACATTTTTCATTTTAAAATTCTTCATGCATTCTTTGTTAGGGACAGGTGAGGACTGCAGGAAGGCCAGTTGAATACCCGGACCCTCATTTTCCGCAGCAATGCCTTTGCAATGTGTGCTAAATGTGGTTTTGCATTGTCTTGTTGAAAAATGCATGGACGTCCCTGAAGGCAGCATATGTTGCTCTAAAATCTCAATGTACTTTTTCACATTAATGCTGCCATAAAAGCAGCTTAAATGACCTTTTGCCAGGGGCACTGACACAGCCTTACACCATGACAGCCCCTGAAGGCTTTTGGACTTGTTGCTGATAACACTCTGGATGGTCATGTTTGCCTTTGGATCCGGAGCACACGGCATCTATTTCTTCCAAAAAAGATCCAGAATATTGATTCCTCGGACCACAATACACATTTGTTTCCGACCCAGATGACTCCAAGCCCAGGGAAGTCAACGCCACTTTTGGACATGGTTAACATAAGGCTACTTTTTTGCACAGTAAAGTGTGAAGTGGCATTTTGTGAATTGTGAACACTCCGTATTGTAGTTCTTGATGAAGGTTTGAGTTGTATGCTGCCTTGGTGATGGGAGTTTCTTCTTACTGTACAACTAATAATGTGCTTTTCTTTAACCAAACTAATATGCACTTCAGACGAAGCTTTCATAGCTGAAGACAGTGTCGTGAACTTATTTTATTGGTGTAGGATTACTGGCTTCATCTTTGTCACTGAATTTGAGAAACATCTTGTTCAGGCCAAAACAAAAATGAGGATCAGAGTGACAGATGTTCGGTTGACACATTTGGTTTCACATTCAATAAACCAAGCAGGCAGCTTTTTTTGAAAATGAAACACAAGACTGTGGAATTGGCTTCCCTTGACAGAGGCTCGAGTCAGAATGGATGCTATGCTGCGTGACCCAATTGACCTAATGGAGAGAAATTGCTAGGCAACAGCGCAAGCATAAAAAGCACGGCACGAGGCACATGGCCGGGCTCATTGCTTGTTCATAAACAAAAATCTCATACAAATAAGATTGGTAGCCATTAAATTACATGCTCTCCATGTTACAAAAGTACTTTCATACAAGCAGTCTTTCTATTCTGGGTTTTAATTCCAAGTACAGTAAATACATCAACCCAGCAAATGCTGCCTTTAACAACAACCCCAATTCCAAAAAAGTTAGGATGCTGTGTAAAATATAAAACACAGAATGCAATGATTTGCAAATCTCATAAAGACATTTTATTCACAATAGAGCATAGAAAACATAAAATGTTTAAACTGAGAAAACGTCCCATTTTAAGATCATTTTGAATTTGATGGCAGCAACACGTCTCAAAAACATTGGGACAGGGCCATGTTTACCACCCTGTGGAATTCCTTCATCTTTTAGCAACAGTCTTGAAATGGAGGAGACCAGTTGCTGGACTTTTGAGAGAGAAATGTTGTCCCTTTCTTGTCTGATTAAGGATTCTAGCTGCTCAACAGTCCTGGGTCTTCTTTTCGTTTCATGATGAGCCAAATGTTTTCAATTGGTGAATGGTCTGGACGACAGGCGAGCCAGTTCATCACCCCCATGCTGTTGTAAAAGATGCAGTGGGCCGTTTAGCTTTGTCTTGCTGAAATATGCAGGGCCTTCTCTGAAAAAGACGTCGTCTGGATGGAGCAGATGTTGCTCTAAAACCTGTACTGTATATCCGTTTCAGCAATGATGGTGCCTTTCCAGATGTTCCATAGGCAATAATGCACCCCCCTCCCCCTCCATACCATCAGAGATGAAGGCTTTTAAACTGAGTGCTGATAACAAGCCGCATGGTCCTTCTTCTCTTTAGTCCAGAGGAAGCAGCGTCCATGTGTTCCAAAAAGAATTTCAAATTTCAATTTGTATGACGACAGAACAGTTTTCCACTTTGCCTCAGTCTAGTTTAAATGAGCTTTGGCGCAGAGAAGATGGTGCCATTTCTGGATCATGTTCACATATGGCTTCTTCTTTGCATGACAGAGCTCTAACCTGGATTTGTGGATGGCATGGCAAACTGTGACCACAGACAAAGATTTCTGTAAGTCTTCCTGAGCCCATGCAGTGATGTCCATGACAGAATCAGGCCTGTTGTTTTAATGCAGTGCTGCCTGAGGGTCCAAAGATCACAGACATCTAATATTGATTTTTGGCCTTGACTGTTAAACAGAGAGATTTCTCCAGATTCTCAGAATCTTTTGATAATATTATGTCATCGAGGGAGGAACATTGTTCTGAAGTTGTTCCACAATTTATAGACACAGCTTTGTTGCAGATTGGTCAACCTCTACCCATCTTTACGTCTGGGAGACTCTGCCTCTCTGAGATGCTCTTTTTATACCCAATCATGAAAAATGTTCCTCCAGCTGTTTTGTTTTAGTACCACTTACTTCTCCAGCCTTTTGTTGCCCCCTTCCCAACTTTTTTGAGACGTGTTGCTGCCATCAAACTCAACATGAGTGAATATTTTTCATGAAATAGTAAAACGTCTCACTTTTAACATTTGATATGTTTTCTATGTTCGATTGTGAATAAAATATGAGATTTGCAGATCATTGCATTCTGTTTTTACACTGCGGCCCACCTTTATTGGACTTGGGGTTGTAGAAGTGACTTTATTTTGTTAGTTGATGCTAAATTGTTCCCTGGTGTATGTGAGTTGGTTCACCCTGTAATTGACTGGCACCCTGGCCAGGGATCGTTCCTGCCTTCCACCCAGTGCTTGCTGGGATAAGCAGGTTTAGAAAATGGATGGACGCAATGTATACTTAATCGTCATTTCTTTTATTTAATTTTTTTCTCGGTTTCATAAAGATATTCTAGTAAAATGTTATGCAGTGCATAGGCCTTACAAGTCAATGTACTCCCCTGTGCACTGAAGTACAGATTTGTTTTTACACATTCATTCATTCATTCCTGTATTTTCTGAACTAACCATTTCCAGTATAAGGTAAGGAAGAGACCAGGTCTGTCCAAGCAGACAAAACCAAATCATTCATCACACTGCCTAGAATAATCATGCAGAGTAAAGGACAGACTGGGCACAAACTTTATGAAATGGGGTTTTAATTTTTGAAACTGGACTAAAACTAAATTCTATGACATCTTTCCATGGCAGGTGAATAATTGTAGAGGGCTGGAAAAACATTAGCTAGAGCATTTTATGGAATTTTATAGTATTTTTCACTTTCAGCATTCCCTTACATTTCCAGGACATTTCTCCAATTTTATCTTCCAGTTCAGTGAGCTTAGCACCTAATGGCATCACCTGACTGTTTGGCTTTAAAAGAGACCATTAGTGTTACATTAGTCCACTTTGCTGCATGATATAGTATATACCTGGACAATTTGGGGGGGGAAAAAGGCCATCCATCCATTTTACAAATCTGCAGAAGTTCACAATCTATGGTAGCTTCTCCTAACAGTGTTGGTCACAAGGCAGAAAGACATTACAAGATTGTGTTAGCCAAAGTATTAATTAAAAAAAAACTAACAGGGAGTGTTATGATGCAAGTAATGTATTATATATAAAGTAGTAATTTCCAATAGGTACTGTACACCATTAATAAGGATGACATGGTGGTGTAATGGTTCATACTGCTGGCTCAAAGCCCCAAGGACCTGCCTTCAGTTTTACTCATGGTCACTCTTTAACTGCATGAATCTTCTCTAATTCATTTCTTGCCCAACCCACCACATCTTAAAGACATGCCGTTTAGTTAGTTGGCAGCTGTACATTGGTGAGTTATGACGGAGTGTAACCGAGAGGATGCACTGAAGTGGACGGGCATCTCCAAGAGTGTAATTGCAGACCACAGTACCTATGAGGTCGGTCATGTAATGCCCCAATATCACGAAACGCCCATCGCATGTCACTATGGTTAAGATTAGGATGCTTTACACTACGGTTAAGTTTAAGGATGTGGGAGGGTCATCTGACTCAAAGGGCATTTCGTGACTGATGTTGTGGGAATTACCTGACATACATCACAGGTGTTGCAGGCTGCAGTTAGACCTGTCTTGGCATATTTGCAACCAATGTTACCGAAATAGGCTACGGAAAATATCAAGTCAGAAAATGAATCGACACTATTATCCAATTTAGTCATGTAAAAAAATAACCTTACATGTTCTGTTATGATTGCTAAAAGGAAATGATATTGCTATGGTGTACAGTGAACACTTCAAAGTATATGCAAAGCCTAACAAAATAGCAATGAAATGATATTTTAAGAATTTGTTATTACAACATAAATGTTATAGGATGTATTGCAATTTACAAAAATATACATTTTGTTAAAGTTTGCTTGGATCCTGACAGAAAAAATAGTGATCAGTTGTTACTGCAGTTCTTTTTATTTTTTATACATTGTTACAAGTAGCTGTGTTTCCATTGCAGTTACGCACAGAAGCAACACTTCTGAAAAGTCGAAAAAGCACAAATGCGAATTGTCTGTGTTTCAATTGAGTGATTTTATGTAAATAAAGTTTGTTTAATCACCCGAAATTAAAAATGGTGACTGATATGATGGATGTGGATTCTGTTATTTCAATTACGTCTACAATTGCCGTGTTTTTAATCGGAGGTGATGAGAATGAGTGAATACAATAAAGGTAAAGGGAACTCCTTATACTTGGCAGAGGCCAAGCCGTCTTTACATTACACAAAGAATCCAACTGAGAATAAACAATTCTACTTACCAGGGTAATTTATTTTAGGAGTGTCAGATTATCAGGTACAAAAATCTGAAACCACCGCAACCTGTCCAACCCTATGCTAGGCAGTGTCTTCTGTGAAAGACTACAAATGGCAATTGACCAGTTCAATCTGACGTTCTTATGCCTGGCAAACTTTGCAGTCATCAAGCATCACACAGTTTGCAAGAACCTTTAACACTAGAATTCATGAAGACTACAAAAAAACTCGTAATCCCGGCCCACCTTAAATCCCTTCACACCTCTCCATCAGCGTTTTTGTTTTGATAATGCATCGATCAGCACAACCAGCCTGCTGTCCTATCCCCTGCCTTGATGGAGTTTAGCACGGCGCTGTCAGATCTAAACACTAGCGCGATGAATTGCTCGTGTACTGAAGTGACTTTAGCTGCAGGTGGAAGTCCCATTTTACTTTATGGTGCCAAGCAGAGTTGCGTTGTGGTGCAGAGCAGTCTATTAGCTTGCGAAAGCGCTGTGAAGAAGCTGTCTGTTGTTACGGTCCTGCCTTTGTCCAGTCTGATAGTGGTCATAGGACATTGTATCTTTGATTGCCAATACAACAAACAGTTCTGAGCAGGCATCAGCCACAGCACTGCTCTTATGAAGAGAATGGAGATAAATGCCATCAACTCAAAGAGGGAGAGGAAGGTTCATTGTACCACATGAAAATCACCAAGAGAACAAAACTAAATAATAAAAAAACAAGCGCTAACTTTTACAAGTAGCCAAAATTTACACTGGGTGTTACAGACTCAAATCAAATGTATGTTTTTATTATATTGTAGAAATAATAATAATAACAGCAGCTCACTACAAAAAACACAGAGTGCCTGGTCTCTAACCCGGGACCTTCAGTTTATAAGGCAGCAGTTCTTACCTCTGCACCATTCAAGAATACGTATAAATTCGTTATCGATTGACATTTGAGCTTGAGTTTTTAACTCATTGACAGCCACATGTAAATTGAATGCTTTTTTTTTTTTCCTTTGGTTATATTTTTGAAAAAATGTGCGTGTGTTTTTTTGATATTTGGACCAAAGTCTTCACACATTATACACTTCTCGTCATTATTAGTATAACTTGGAATATGTTTCTGCCTAAGGTATGTGTTCAGCATTTCTTGTATTTGTCGCATTTCCTTTCATCCTACACTTACCCAAATCTTTGTAGACACAGAATACACATGAAATGCATGTATTCCAAATAAGGATGTACTGTATTATTTTCCCTGTACAACTCCAGGAATATTACACGCAGATAAGGAGCCTTGATTTGAGCTGGGAGAAATTTTTGCCCACGAATTGAGCTCCATCAAGGCAGGGGATGGGACAGCAGGCTGCTTGCTGCGTGTGCTGACTGACGCATTTACAAAACAAAAGACGCTGATGGCACAGGTGCAAAGGGATTTAAGGTGGGCCGAGATTACAAGTTTTTTCATAGGCTTCAAGAATTCTAGTGTTAAGGTGAGGATTGGTCATATACCTAATGAACTATTAACACTTAGTGAACACTTACCTCATCCTCTGTAGGACAAAATATAACACACTAACAGACTGGGTTCTGTAATCTGAACCAGAAAATGTTTTTGCCACACATTTATTGCACTGTCAGACATTATTCAGTAATTTAAGTAAATGACTACAAATTGTTTCGTGACTACGGGTGGCTCTCAGACATTTTTTTTTGCTGACTATAAATAATTTACAATTGGAGTTTCAAATGCTAGAGAATATCATTTTGTTTATATCATGGCTCAACATTACATTTCCTTTTATCGTTATAACCTGAAGTGTCCCCTGTACTCCTGCTTCATTGTCTTTTAATTTTTTTTTTTTACCTTGATTGAGTCCATAAAGGAATAAATACATTGAAACCGATTTGCATTATCTTTAAAACAATACAGAGTGATGTTATATATTGCACAATGACAATTGTTTTTCACATTTTTGTCTTCACAGATCAACGGGTGTTTAACTTCGTAAACTGGTGGCAATAAACAACTTGTTTCGCCTGTTCATTTTAGTAATTGAATCTGGTGGCCATTGTTGCAGTAGCAGTATGGAAATAAGTTTTACTAATCTAAAAATGACAAAAGATTATCTTAACAGCTTTCCCTTTAAGAACTTGGCAGAAGATCAACTTTTCTTGGCTTAATGTTATCTGTAGTTGATCACAAACAATGGCGACATATGTTTACTAGATGAGAAATAAAATTTAAATCCTATAATTATATTGAGAAAATTATTTTCGTACACTGGTATCATTCAAAATATCTGCAGTACTTTAAAAAGTATATACCCAAATCCTAATTTTTTTTCTTGCTTTGTTGACTGTGACAAAGTCAAGTTAGATGAAGTTAAAACTGTCAATGGATTGAACAATTTATAAAACAAAACAGAATGTTAGGTTAAAAAGTATTATCTGCTAACTGCAAGACTATTTTTTAATATATTAGCTGAACAACAGACATAATTTACTGATGAAGTTAATATATGTCAGAAATCAGGGGAGCATCTCCTTTAAATGAATTGGCTTCGTACTCTTTGGGGTGTCCAGCACTTTTTGTTGATTTTAAAATGAAGATGGTAACATGCAGGGACTTTCACATAATTGATTATGTTGAAAAGCAAAAAACATAACCAGGGGTGGCCTTCCTATAAACTGGAAGAGAATCTCAGTGACTTACAGAAGATAACAAATGCATTTACAGAGAATCTCTGATGTATGAGAAGACAAAGGCCTTTATGAAGGTGAAAAGGAAAAAACCTGCCTGAAAATACACTATATGGCCAAAAGCAGGTGGATTTCTGTCCAAATGAGTTCAGGTGTTTATGCTGCACCCATTGTTAACAGGAGCATAAAACCAAGCACATAGCCGTACAATCTCCAATGACTAACACTGGCAATAGAATATCTGGTCATACTGAACAGCTAAGTGACTTTAAACATGGCACTGTCATTGGATGCCATCTTTGAACAAGTCAGTACATTCAATTTTTTCTCTGCCCTGGTCAGCTGTAAGTGGTGCTGTTGTGAAGTGGAACTGTTGAGGATCAACAACAGCTCAGCCACAAAGTGGTGGACCATTCCAAGTCACAGAGCAGGGCCTCCGATTGCTAAAGCACATAGCGTATAAACATTTCCATATCCTGTACAGCATCTCTCTCATAACAGAGTTCCCAACTTCTTCTGGAAGCAAGATCAGCACAAGAACTCTACGTCAGGAGCTTCATGAGATAGGTTTCCATGGCCAAGCCGCTGCACACAAGCAGCAGATCAGTATGTACAACGCCAAACATCATCTGGAGAGCTGTAAAGCACACCACCATTGGACTCTGGAGCAGTGGCCCGGGCAGTGGCTAATCACACTTTATTACCTTGCAATCAGATGGACAAATCTAGGTTTGCCGAACACCAGGAGGACACTCCCTTTTGGACTGAATAGTGACTACTGTAAAGTTTGGTGGAGGAGGGACAATAGCAGGATTTGGGCTAGGCGTGGTTCCAGTAAGGGGAACTGTAAATGCTACAGTATACAAAAACATGTTAGGCAACTGTGTACTTCTAAGTTTGTTGCAACAGTTTGGGTATTGTCCTTTTCTATTCCAGCTTGATTGTGCCACTGTACAGAAAGCCAGGACCATAAAGGCATGGAAGAACTTTAGTTTCCTGCATGGTCCTATAACCTGAACCCTACTTATCATTTTTGAGATGAATTGGAGCAGGAGTTGTGAGTCAGATCTTCTCAACCAGCATAAGTACCTGACCTCAGAAATACTCTTTTGGCTAAATGGGCACAAACTCCCATTGACAAACTCCAAACTCTTGGGGAAAGACTTCCAGGAAGAGTGGAGGCTCTTATGCCTCAAAGTGTCCATCGTTTTAGAATGGGATGTTCTACAAGCTCACATAGGTGTGTCAGGTATGGTTTGTCAGGGGTGTGTCCTCGTGCCTACTCTGTTCAATGCTTGCATGGACTGGGTGTTGGGCAAGGTCTTTGGGTCCAGCGGCTGTTGGGCATCTGTTGGTGAGCAAAGATTCACTGATCTTGACTTTGCTGATGATGCTGTGATCGTCACCGGGTCAATGGATGCTCTGATTGGTGCTCTCAAGAGACTGTGAGAGGAGTCTGAGTGTCTGGGCTTGCAAGTGTTCTGATAAAAACCAAAGATCAGGGGTCTCATGTATAAACGGTGCGTATGCACAAAAATGTTGTGTAAGAACATTTCCACATTCAAATCGAGATGTATAAAACCTAAACTTGGTGTAAAGCCATGCACATTTCCATGGTACCTCATACCCTGTTGTATGCAAGTTCTGTGCTCAGTTTTGCAGACTGGCGGCACTCAGCATCAAAGCAGTGCTACTGTTCCTGTATGGTTTTCCTTTCTTTTTTATATCCACAGCCCTCACGTGGCTTTATAAATACACTGAAATTAACTGCATATTGTTTATTAGTTTAATGCATCTGATTGTAATTAACCTGTAACAATATAATGGTCCACAGAATGGTCAAACTATTCTAAATACCATAGCTGCTTTAGCGTTGTTACTCTCACTGCACCTTTTTCTTCTTCTTCTTTCAGCTGCTCCCGTTAGGGGTTGCCACATCGGATCATCTTTTTCCACATTACTCTCACTGCACCACTCGGAGTATTTATATCACTGTATCTGAGTGTGAATCACAGCTGTACAACAGCTGATCGGAAAGAGAATTATCGGTATACAGCATGAAGCACACGCTGCCTCAGCCATGCTGTCTGTTAAACTGTTGTCATACGGCAAACACTTCAGAGCCTTTCCTCGCGGTTTAGAAACAGTTTCATCCCAAGACCTATAAACGCACTCAATCAGTCCACCAAGTGCTCCTTGTAGAACTGTTTGTACTTATAAGTACAATTACCTCACTGTAAACTTGCGATACAGTTATAATATTGCACAACCTGAGCCACTTTATAAAGCGCGTATTTACATATGATGACGATATCATTTTTAAGATGAAATGCAGCAAAATCTGTTTATTATATTATACAGATAAAACTTTAACTTCATTTAAATAATCTATATTGTTAATAATTAAACATGTGAGGACACGGTGCCACAACATCCATTCACGGATTGTTCCTGCCTCGCACTGTCTATTTGCTGGGGCTCGCGCAACACTGGATGGATAGATGTATAGAATAATTAAACACGTACTATGAAGATATTTCAATGTTCCTTAAAAGTTTTGAAGAATTGGCATTCTAAGCTTACAGATGGCTTAACGTCTATTACAGAGCTGATTGTGTGGCGATTGGGTATTTATAGAAAGAAAAGTAAGGACAGGAATTGGAGGTTAGTCCGTTTGAAAGAGACAGTACTACTGCAATAAAGTATTTCATCAAAGGTCGTACACGGCGCAGCAAGCATCTTGCATGAGACATGAACAATCATTGCGCCCCTGTGTTCCCTTGTTTAATAACATGCTTTAACTCCTATCATCATGAAAATGATATCACGTATACATCTCAGTATTTTAATTATTCAGAGAGCTGTAATATTATGAATGTAATGGATTCTGTATCCAGTCGTAGGAAGAGAAAGCCCGGAAGCACGTAGTGATTCACACACATAGAGCACATAGAAGATCAAATACAAAACAAAGCATTTAACGTGCTACTTTAGTTACGATGGGATTTGAGAAACTAATAAATGAAACGATTTTAAGATTAAATTTATGATGTTCTACTTTAATGACAAAATAAACTACGTGATTAAAGTGGAAATTTCGAGATTAAAGTTGACATTTCGTGCTTTTTTCCCCACTGTGTGCCTTTTTTTTTTTTTTTCTCTGCACCCTAATAAGCTTTCATATGACACTCAGACAGTGGGCTATGACTTGCCTTTTCACGGTGACTTTGATATGTGACAACTTCCTTTTTATTTCGGGCACTGTGCGGCTTTGTGAACTTGAGCTTTCGAGTTTCTCCGACACGCTATGTCACTCGATCAACTTCCTTTTGTTGTTTATACCACTGTTTAAACCAACATATAGTATGGTTTTCCTTGCCTCCACTTGGTATTCGCTGAAATTCTATTTTCCCTCGTGCTTTTGCCATTACCTTTTCACAAAAACCTGAGCTTAAGGGCTATTTATATATATTTGCATATTCAAAGAGGTGTAATTCTGGGAGAAGTTGGGATGGGGCAGCAGGCGTGTGCACGTGCATTAATTTTCACACTGACCAGGATTTATGTAGCGGAAGAACGTGGAAGTTGGCGAACGCACAGATTTATGCATCTGGATTTTTTTGTGCGTAAGCACATTTCGGCTTTTGTGCTTACGTCATGTTATAGTGCGAATTCTACGCACGGTGTTATGCATGAGGCCCCAGGCCTTTAATGACCTCTTGGGCACGGCCATCAGCAGTGTTTCTGTCTACGGAGAGAGTGTCAAACTTGTTGAGAGGTTTACTTACCTCG
Source organism: Polypterus bichir lapradei (assembly GCA_026402145.1). Taxonomy (NCBI): domain Eukaryota; kingdom Metazoa; phylum Chordata; class Cladistia; order Polypteriformes; family Polypteridae; genus Polypterus; species Polypterus bichir. Next base: position 22,874,968 of record JANRMT010062827.1, read on the forward strand.
GCAATTACATTAATGTCTCTGGTGATTCCTGCTATGAAGTCAGTAGATGGCTTGGGAGAGCATGGGGGGTCATGAGGTCGCTGGAAAGGGGTGTGTGGCGCTCCTGATATCTCTGCAAAAGAATAAGGTCCAAGTGAAAATAAAATCTGTAAAGTCATTTATAATTTTTTAAAAACACAATTGTATAAAAGACTAAAAAGCCTATAACGATCATTGAATATGTATAGGGAAGACTGTGTAAAGGGAACATTAAAAGCAATTGGTCACTATCATGAAACTTCTAGTCTAGAACCATTATTAAAGACTGAGTGAATATGAAATAATTTATTTCTTATGTCCTTGTTTGTCCCAGTCTCACCTTGAAGGTAAGACTTGTCATAGAACAAGATCTCTGTGGATTATGATTACAAATATATGTCAATAATACATCACCTTATGCAATTATTGAGATGTCCTGTCAATTCACAATTACATCCAATATTATGTGACTTTGTTTTAACATGTAACGAGCTCTAGAAAACCCAGAAATTGTACATCCCTTGAATAATGCCATCTGTTCATTTGATATTTTGATAAGTTTTATATCAAGGAATTTCTTTGCACTTTGGGAGGATCTTAATGTGTTTTGTAACTTAGAAATGGTTTGGTTTGAGTATGATTATGTAGATACTGTGTATGTTTCTGAACTGAATTGCATCCCATCTAGGACTGGCTTCTTTCTACATTTAGTGCTGTTGAAACAGACTTCACTAACCTACTACATTGTACCTGGGAAAATTAGATTAATAAAATATCTAATTTAATATTCTTCCATCTGTTGTTTAATCCATTTTATGGAAAAAGGAAACCTGGGAGATATGCTAGGAAGAATACAAAACATTTAAACGGAAAGACAAAAACTGATATCACCATGAACAGGGTGGCTAACAATGTATAATGTTACTAAATAATAAACGTAGATAATAAAAATATTACAGTTTAAATTCCATGAAGTGGTTTCTTCTTTTCTGAAGGATGTGTCCTGTGATTAGACTTGGCTGTGTTAAAATATGGGTGTCACTGCTTTTGATACAGAATTATGCATTTTACTGTAAATCTCACAAGATATATGGTACTGTATGATTCTGCCATCTTTTCACGTCATGGAAGTGAGTTTTGTCTTATAATGTGCTTGGTTCTTTAAAATGCATATACACTGTGTGATGAAAGTGTGTAGTGTGGAGCTCTGTTACATTAATCAACAGTGTTATTTTAAGTCAGTGACTTCTTATAACTCTTGTACTCCTTATAAGACATTTCTAACAATGGTGATTTTTATTTTCTGAGAAAATAATAAAACTGGATTCATATTAGTTTACTCATCACTCAAACAGGACTCAATTTTCAGAGCTGTTCACACAACCCCCACCCACAAAATGGAGACTTCTGTAAGAAAGCAGTTAATTGATTTTAGCTCTGAAATGATCATCTCCCTGAAACTAACAGTGGAGCTCAGGGACTATGGACTGAATGTCAATCAATCATTTTGAACATCAGAGGACACCACATTATGCGCTGTATAATGTCACCCTAACTCCACCAGTTTTTCACCTTTATGCACACTTTGGTCTGCAGGACATTTCAGGGCACATATACAGACATTGGTTTTGTAGTCTAATGCATATCTAATAAAAAAACATTCATACTCTACAACATGTCATGACATTCTCCATGATGTCTAATACAAGATTGTTTGGGATTATGTACAATTAAAATTAGTTATCTGGGTCATGTTTTCAATAAGTTGTTCCCACATTTCCAGAATTATGGATAATTAATATCAAAGAGTTATCTGGGTAATGTTTTTAAGTATTCAGGAGCTTACCTGCAAACAACAAAAAAAAGATATTGATCTACCAGAACAGAAAACACCAGCTCCAACAGAAATGGAGAGTCTGTCTCTGTGACAGAACAGGACAGAAATCTTCTCTTGAATATCAGCAAGACAGTAGAGGCACTGCTACCCCCCTCAGTATTAACAGCACTCATGTGGAGAGGGTGGACAGTTTCAGATACCTCTGTGTCAACATCAAGGGATTTCAGGCTGCCCTCCCAACTACTAAAGAACTTCCACAGATTCATCATTGAAAGTATCCTGACAGGAAGTATGACCACCTGCTTTGGAAACAGCACATAGCAGGACACTACAGAGAAAGGTGCAGTCAGCTGAATGCCTCATTGGGTTTGCATGCTTCAAATTTCTGTACATATACAGTATATTAAGAGATGTAAGACCAGGGCAAAAAAAAAGAGATCAGAGATACCAGCCATTGCAACAATGGCCTCTTCTCTGTGCCGTGGTCAGGGACTTCAGAGAGACTGAGGAGGCGTTTCTGTCCACAGTCCATCCACATCCTAAATAAAGACAGTGCCTAGAGCTACATAATGCCCTATGGTTAATTATTTTATTTTTACTTATGGTGTCATTGTAAATATTTATTTTTTATCAATATTTTTACAGAGTTGTGTATTTATTGTTTATTATCTTTTATATTCTTCTTCTAATGCACGGTCTTAGAGTTGAGTAACTAAGCATTTCACTACATATTGTATTATGTGTATAACTGTATGTGAGAAATAAAATTTGATTTAATTTGATAGACAGCTGTTTAAAGTTCGGTTTTAGACTCGATATTATCCATTTTCCAGGCAGACATTGCTAGCCTTTGAATGATGTCAAATGGACCTTTGGTCATTTTGAGAATTAAAAATGAAAAATCATTCCCTAAAAAGTGTATGTTGAATCTGATATACATTAAGCCATTATTTAGCAATTAGAAATGCTTTTTTTAATAATCGCCTTTAAACAATTTTTGTATGAGGTTTATATAAGTCCCTCATCATATAATGAACTTAGGGCTTTGAAGAAGCCTGTGTTTCCCAGACATCGTTGAAATGTATAACCAAATTACAGACCTAGCCAGACCTGATTGATGGATCTATGACGTCTTAACTTATTAAAGAATCATTCACAGTCATAAAATTGATTCAATTGATCCATTCCTGTACTAACTGAAAGAACAAATCTTTGCTTCAGTGTAAAGTGGTGGCTGTTCGATATGTACAATCTTATTTGGATGGATTTGTGGAAAATACGAAACGGATAAAATGGTCTTTACAACTGAAATAAGTATCAAATAAAATAAACATGCGTATTAATTTTGTTCAAATCTATTACTATGGAAAAATGAAAAAAGACAATGAAAAGAATTTTCTTTTTGGGCACTTTATCTTTAATCTGTTTTGAAATTGTTTTTGTAATGTAACTTTGTACAAAATATTTGGTTAGAAAAACTTTACTTTAATTTTTAATTGCAAAATGCCGCAATCATAATTAAAAAAAAAGTTTTTGGACAAAGATGAAGCAATAGTTTAGTTTAACAGCAACCTCTACCAATTATACAGCCGCGAAAGTGGGTGCTATCCATAAAACGCTCGTACCATGCATACCCCTGGCTCCGTATAGCATAATCGTTTATTCGTCCATCTTTGCTTCACTGATTTGAATTTCTGTGTCACTCTTTGCAAGTATTTTTCGGAGGACGAACCATCCCAGAAGTCTCCTTTCTATTGACTAGCTGGTGTTTACAAGCGTGTCATCGATGGTCTCTCGTGAGCGGTGCACACAGAAAGCTGTCCGCTCTTCGATAGACACTTCTGAAGGTTCCGTTCGCTTGCAATCAAAAAGCTGCGGAATGCCGAGGTGGTTTACCTGCTGTATTGGGAAGCTGTCAGGTATGCCAGAGTAATAAGAAAGTGGAATGTCACTCTTATAAATCGCCTCTCAAGAAACTGGTGCTGATATGTGACTTAAAATGTATATTTCATTCATTGGTGTTGTTATTGCAGTCGCATCTGTGAATTAATGGAGCAAGTAAATGTGCAAGTAAGAATGTAAATAATGAGTGGTCGCGTAATGTTTGGCATTCTGAGGAAATGAGAAAAAAATATATTAAACATACGTTATACTTGAATTAAAATGACTTACAAAAACTGAGTGAATTTGAGTTTCAAATGATTATTAATAGTTTTTGTGTGACTTTAATTTTGTGATGAATTATTTAAAAGGCTAATGTGTATGATTTGAGTAAGAGCAACTATCCTTTTGTTTTTTCTCTCTTAGGTTTACTCCTTTAAAACAACCAATTTCCAATTTACGGCATATTTTCCAGATCTGGTGTATTTTCTAAGTAAAACTAATTAAAACGTTTTAAGCCGTGCGTAATTGGCTTCTTTTGTTATTACGGAGCTGTTTTCTTCTCATTTTCGTTGACTCTTCTGCCGTGTTTGTGTATTAACTATATATGTATGTGTATATATGTGGTTTCTGTCATTATTTAGATTAAAGTGTATAAATGTAAACAACTGTAGAATACTTTCTAGACTAATTTTCATGCAACCTAACCTATAACTCCTAGTACAAATATACATAAGAAAGTTTTCCTGAAAAACAAAGCTGGTGTTATTTGGATCATTTCTTATGAGTGTTTAGGTGAGCACAATACTGCCGAGTGCTACACTCCAAATTCTGGCACAAACATTTGCCGATGGTGAAGCCTATGTTCATCCTCTTCCACTGATTATTAAAATTCACCATGCTGTTTGATAGCTCATTGGCAAATGTTTTCAAAATGGCTGCTTAGCTCCTTTAAGGGAGTACTTGTCCTCATCATAATAACAGAAGCCCTACAGATTACTGAAAGGTTTTGCTGTAAACTGTAATTTACCATTTGCAATTTCTGTTAGTTGATTCTCCACAGGTTTACACAGCTATCTAAGATAGATCCGGAGTTGATGCATCTGTACTACTCTGTCCCTGAGGGTTTACACTGTATCCCGTCGAGATCAAATGCTAATAGCAGTTACTGAAGTTAGACAGGCTTATACTGTACTGTTTAACAGTGGCAATACTAAAGAAGCAGCCTTTCATTTTACATCTGAATACCTTGGTCAGAAATACACAGAGAAAACCATTAAAACAGATCTTGATTTATGCAACTATGTATATAAATTCTGCATCCACAAATATTGATTTCAGGACTAATAACATTTTTTTTTTGTGTTGAGTTTCAGAAGGCTTGTAAGAGATAACTTGCATTTTGGTGTCTGCTATCCAGTTTATAATGGATTGCCCAAAGGAGGAATCATCAGGAATGTTTTGTAGTCGGCAGAATACTGCAGAGATGGAGATTGAAACAGTATGTATAAAGGAGGAAGATGATTGTATTGAGGAGATCAACTCGCCTCCGAGTAAGTGAGCAATGGATAGCTTTTTCCATTCACTCATACATTGCAAATCCCTCTTATTGTAGCTGCAGTTAATTCAAGGCAGGATCTTGCTATTCATATCCTTCCTTTTGTGAATTGTCTTGCACACTTTAAAGTAATTGTGAGATGCTGGTTAATCTTCTTGTACTTTCTTGTTATATGGAAGGAGTCTGTAGTGGAAGTCCTTGTACACCTGGAAATTTACAAACTTCATAAGGAAGATAGACTCGAACTCAGAGCCCAGGTGCTGTGTGCAGTGACTCTGAAAATGCAGACATTTTTAATGTTATTTATTTACAACTACTATATAAGTTAATATGGTATCATTAAATATGTAAACGTGTTACTAAACAAATGATCTCTCATTAAATTGTTTAAAAAATAGAGAATATTTGGACAATAACCCATTACTTTTTACCAGCTGTGATGTGATACTTTGTTCCAGGTTTCCACAGCTCATTGTTGTAAGAAGTGCTTCCTTGGCTTCAATCATAAATTCAGTTCCTTTTAATTGAACCAGTGTTCTCAAGTATGAGATTTCCTATTTAATACACAGAATTCTACCGAATCGGCCTTTGAGAATTCTGATGACATGAATTAGCACCCCATATAACATTCTGTGTTCAAGAATAAAAAAGTTGAATTCCCTGAGCCTGTTAGACTAGGAGATGACCTTTATCTTGTCCTGGGATATACTAGGCTGCCCTCCTCTGTACATCTATTGCTGCCATGTTCTTCTGTAGCTCGGTGATCAGAAGTGCACATGATACCTCAGATGCATTCTGTACAATACATTATATGGTTTGAGTATTATATCTATTGATTTGTATTCAAATGAAATTATTGCATCAACGTAAATGCCTAGATCCTTTTCAGTAGTTGCTTCTTATAATTACAATTGACCCTTTTGCCTCCATCTAGCAGTTTTCACTTTTCTACATTAACTTGCATTTTTGCCCAGTCCTGAAAATTATCCATGTATTTTTTGAATTCTTTTTACTGCCTTTTCAGTATCTGCTGTGTCTCTGATTTTAGTTTCATCTCTGATTTTCACAATTTCACTAAGTATACCAGAAATTATATTATTATTTTACTAGAAAAAGTAACAGTCTTAAGACAGACCACTGAGGGAGATAACTGGTGGTCTTGCCATATCGGCAGCTTTCCACTCATACCTGCACTTTCTGTCTTGACCATCTCAAAGTTCAGTTTTGTAGGGTTCCTGCGATGCTAATAGGTTTTAGTTTCTAGGAGTAATCTTTGGTTTAGAACTGTATTAAATGCTTTTTTATTAAAGTTAAACTATATATACTCAGCAAAAAAAGAAACGCCCCCTGACTTTCAACTGTTTTTACTTTCAGTAGACTTAATGTGTAAATATTTGTATGAACACTAAAAGAGTCAACGCCATAAGACATAAACTAAAAATGTTTCACAATGTGTCCCTGAATGAAGGGAGGCTCAAAATCAAAAGTACCAGTCAGTATCTGGTGTGGCCACCAGCTGCTTGAAGTACTGCAGTGCATCTCCTCCTCATGGACTGGACCAGATTTGTCAGTTCTTGCTGTGAGATGTTACCCCACTCTTCCACCAAGGCACCTGCAAGTTCCTGGACATTTCTGGGGGGAATGGCCCTAGCCCTCACCCTGCGATCCAACAGGTCCCAGACGTGCTCAATGGGATTGAGATCTGGGCTCTTCGCTGGCCATGGCAGAACACTGACATTGCTGTCATGCAGAAACTCACGCACTTTTTGCCACTCCTGTCTGGTCCAGCGAAGGTGGGTTTGTGCCCATAGGCGGCATTGTTGCTGGTGATGTCTGGTAAGGACCTGCCTTACAACAGGCCTGCAATCCCTCAGTCCAGCCTCTCTCAGCCTATTGCGGACAGTCTGAGCACTGATGGAGGGATTGTGTGTTCCTGGTGTGACTCGGGCAGTTGTTGTGGCCATCCTGTACCTGTCACGCAGGTGTGATATTCGGATGTACCGATCCTGTGCAGGTGTTGTTACACGTGGTCTTCCACTGCGAGGATGATCAGCTGTCCTTCCTGTCTCCCTGTAGCGCTGTCTTAGGCGTCTCACAGTGTGGACATGGCAATTTATTGCCTTAGCCACATCAGCAGTCCTCATGCCTCCCTGCAGCATGCCTAATGCACGTTCACGCAGATGAGCAGGGACCCTGGGCGTCTTTCTTTGGGTGTTTTTCACAGTCGGTAGACAAGTCTCTTTAGTGTCCTGCGTTTTTAGAACTGTGACCTTAAATTCTTACTTTCTGTAAGCTGTTAAGGTCTTAACGACCATTCCACAGGTGCATGTTAATTAATTGATTATGGTTAATTGAACATGCATGGAAAACATTGTTTAAACAATTTACAATGAAGATCTGTAAAGTTATTTGGATTTTTAAAACATTATTGTTGAAATACACAGTCCTGAAAAAGGGACATTTCTTTTTTTGCTGAGTATAGTATGTTTTGCTTTTATCTGCTACTACTATAATTACCCATTCAAAACACCTGACTGGCTATTATTTAGTATACATTCATGCAAGTACCTTACCCATTCATTTCTTAATATTGAGTTCCATAGATTTGCATGGAATTGGTGTGTGATCGCTGGGATCAATTCTGTTTCTCTTCTTATGGGTTAGAGTGGCATTAGCAACTTTCCAGTCCTTTGGTACCTCTGCCATCCTTTTATAGTATGAACCGAGACCCCTTGGAGTAATATCTCTTCATTAAACATCATATACGAGGTGTGGCAGAAAAGTAATGAGACTGATTTTTTATATACCAAAGTTTTTATTTTTTTCAAACATCAATGTTATCCCCTTCAAAGTAGTTCCCTTGGGCAGCTACACACCGATGGAGACGTTGTTCCCACTGTTGGTAGCAGCGCTGGAAGTCTTCAACTGGTATGGTCTTCAGCATGTCCGTTACACTCTTTTGGATGTTTTCTAAAGTCCCGAAATGACGTCCTTTGAGGACATTTTTCAGTTTAGGAAAAAGTCACACGGACTGAGGTCAGGTGAATAAGGGGGCTGGGGAACCACAGGAATGCCTTTTTTCGATTGTCCTTCTGCTCAATTGTGAGGTTTTTCGGCACTATTTTGGCACAGACCTTTCGCATGTGCAAATGTTCAGTCAAAATTTGATGAACGGTAAATCTGTTCGAATTTAATTGTTCACTCAACATTCTTAATGTTAAACGACGGTTTGATCTCACAAGAGTGTTCACACATTCGATGTTTTCATTGGTTTTCGAAGTTGAAGGCCTCCCTGAAAAACTTGAGCTCGGGATAAAGAATGTTCCCCATAGGCCTGTTTTAACTTTTCAAACGTCACACTTGCCGATTCTCCAAGCTTAACACAAAATTTAATGGCACAACGTTGCTCCAAATTCCGCTGTTCCATTTTGCGTGACGCACAACCAAAAACACAACTTCGCTAATAGCAGTCACAAAAATCACGTAGTTAACGGAAGGAGTTGAAACTCGCACTGAGCTATGGGAGGTACTGATACACGTGCTCTATCAAGGACAACAGCGCAGCGTTGCCAGATCGCTTGCAGTGTTGCCAGTCTCATTACTTTTCTGCCACACCTCGTACATGGCCAGCGCTATGACACTTCTGAGGTTGTCCACACAGCAGTGTTTACAGTTTAAGCACAGGTGTGTAGTGGAGTTAAACCACAAATGGATCTTTATTCTGCTATAATAGTTGCAAAAATGCATCAGTGTGAATAGGGAGTTTGAAGGGAAGTGAACAAAGGTTTGTAGAAGTTGCTGACTTAGTAATTTCCTAATTGTATTATTTACTGAATTTTAAAATGAATATGCTGTTTCTGGTACAATTCTTTGTATATCTCAAAACCTCACCATCAACATTGTTGTTATTAATCTTACCTTAAGTAGTGCCTTAAGAAGTTTAAGAGTGAATGTGAAGCATACTTTTTTTTTTTTTTTATTTCTTAGCATCTCTTCAGTGCCATGAATGCATGATGATTTTTACTGACTCCAAGCTGAGGGAACGACACATGAGAAAGAAGCATCCAGAGGAGTACCAAGAGTACATTTTGGCAGTGTCTCACCTCATCTGCCATGTGTGTGAGCTTTCTTTTGGCTCATCACGGGCTTTAATTGACCACCAACGCCGTGAGCACCCAGAGGGCAGACCATTCCAATGCCCTGTTTGTGGAGATAGCTTTGTTCAATCCCATGCGCTTATCAACCACAAGCGTAGGCATCTAAGTCAATCAAGCTATGTTTGCCAGAACTGTGGGAAGACCTGCAAAACCCTAAAACAGCTGATGAACCATCGGCGCAAACACAATGATCTCAACAATGTTTCTTCACAGAGCAAGAGGGAGAAGAAATCTGACAGTCCTTGTCATGAACGCGGACACAGTGAGTCATTTAAAGCATTACTGTTGTACCATGTGTAATTTTTGTTTACAGAGCTATAAACAAACAAACTGAAAAAAGTACACAAAACCATAATGTTGAAGAGTATTTAGTGACTGTGCTGTTTAAAAAGCTTCAGAATTACAAATTTTTGTTTTTTAAATAATTTTCTAATAATGTATCATATGAAAAGGTAACAGTGATAATAGAATATAATTTCATGATTTTGTGGAGTAAATGCATGTTTTTTTTTTAATATTACTATGCAGTACATGTAGAAACCTGTAATTCATATTTCACAAACATAAGATTTTTGATAAAAGTAGTTAAAATTTATGCTGTAGTCAACCTGTACATGCATTCTGCAGAAGTTGGTAGCAAGTTCCTGGTAATGCATGTGACTCTTTGTTTTGCCATCAGGAGCATCTGTTAGATGTTTTAAACAGGAAAATACTCAAGGTAAAACAGCCTCTCTCAAGGTAATGTTGAAAAACTAAATAAAGTAGTAATTGAATTTGCACAAAATGGTTTTACTCTTGGGCGGCACGGTGGCGCAGTGGTAGTGCTGCTGCATCGCAGTTAGGAGACCCGGGTTCGCTTCCCAGGTCCTCCCTGCGTGGAGTTTGCATGTTCTCCCCGTGTCTGCGTGGGTTTCCTCTGGGCACTCCGGTTTCCTCCCACAGTCCAAAGACATGCAGGTTAGGTGGATTGGCGATTCTAAATTGGCACTAGTGTGTGCTTGGTGTGTGGGTGTGTTTGTGTGTGTCCTGCGGTGGGTTGGCACCCTGCCTGGGATTGGATTCCTGCCTTGTGCCCTGTGTTGGCTGGGATTGGCTCCAGCAGACCCCCGTGACCCTGTGTTTGGATTCAGCAGGTTGGAAGATGGATGGATGGGTTTTACTCTTTGAAGACAGATGATTTAAAAATTTTGACAAAGTATTTGAAAAATAATTGTAACAAATTTCTACTGAATTAGTCCACTGGGAGTTATGTTATTCTATGTGAAGAGACATGACAATGACTTGAAACAATTCATTAAGAGAGGAACATGTTGATAATGTTAAATGTGGTCTCAAATTTCAGATTAACAATTGTAACAAAAAAAAAAAAAACAACTTAAACATCCCTCTTGAAATATGTACATGTTTGTATTAGATTTTGAAAATGGAAACAGGCAGCACATTGCTTTTATGAATTGATTTGAGTAGCATTGTTGCTTTGATACCTAACCCTATCTCTCTCTTTTAAAGACTTCAGTTTTCTGTTACAAAGTTTTAGGAAACCAGAGCTTAATTTTGCAGATTACATGCAAGACAGAAACCATCCCCAGATGAAATGCCAGTAGACACCTCCTACCCTGTGCCAAAGTACAGTGGCCAAGCAACCTAATTGGTATGCCTTTGTAATGTGTGGAGATACTGCTGTCCAGAGAGTGGACATGGGGAGAATGTACAAACTTGATGGAAACAGTGATCAGGCCAGCAATTATAACCCATTCCGGGAGCTACAAGGCAGTAGTACAGTTACTTTACCTTGTTGTGTCTGCTTTTATTATAAGTAGCAGATATCAAAGTAACTTAAGTGTCTCTGACAAATATTTTCTTCAGTGTAATGGAAATTTACTCAAAATGAATGTACTCAACTTGTTCCAATAATTTAACTGTGGTAGTATTTTTGATTGGCCATCAGAGTGCCTGTTATATAACTGATTACAAAAGTGAATGTTTGTTACTTGGAAGAGTGCATTTTAGGTGAAATGTGACCTCTTTTTCCTGTAAAACGACAGACAGTTTTGTTTTACTCTATTTAAATATATAGTAACAAAATCTGAATGCTCTTCCTGTTTTTGGAATATCTATGTCTGTGGACTTAAGAAATATTGTGTATGTGTATGTGAGTATTCTGCACATGAACACTATACTTCTGTGCTAATTTGTGATTCCTGGTTAATGAGTTACTGCAGTATTCTTTAGATTTCAGACTGAAAGAATTTGTTGCTTCTATTGGAGGACAGATGGTGTTTGTAGATGAAATGGATTGGTAAATTATTAGAAAACATAACTTTAATTCTAGAGTGATACGTTATTACACTGCAGATGTGGCATTTATTCTAAAATAAAGCTTCTTTCAGAAGATTGTTCCATTTGCCTCTTAACAGTCAAGTAAGCCATCTTATTTGAAAATATTTTTAAAATGAAAACTTGTGTACCATAGTCTTTGAAATAGTAGCTTTCCCTTGAGTTCTATAATTGAATATTTTGGAAGAAAAATAAAGACAAAGTTTTTATCTTTGCCAGTACAGGGGGTCCTCGGGTTACGACACAGTTCTGTTCCTACGACAGTGATGTAACCCGAATTTTGGTGTAAGTCAAAACACACCCTAGCCTAAGTCACTTACCTATCCTAACACATTTGCAAAATCATAATCTAGAACATAAAAACACAACTAAGCCACAGAAAAAGGAAAAGGACATAAATATACTGTACTGTACACTGTACTGTAGTAACAGAAAAAAAGAGTGTAAAAAAAAAAAAAAAATCCTTTATTCGTTCTCACGTCAAGTTTTTATGGGAGTGAGTGTTGTAAGTCGAGTGTAACGTTGTATGTCGAGACGTTGTAACCAGAGGACTTCCTGTATCTTGAAATCATTGCAGTTTGATTAACATTACAGTGGAACCTCGGGTCACGACCATAATTCGTTCGAAAACTCTGGTCGTAACCCGATTTGGTCGTGACCCAAAATAATTTCCCCCATAGGATTGTATGTAAATACAAATAATCCGTTCCAGACCGTACAAACTGTATGTAAATATATATTTTTAAAGATTTTTAAGCACAAATATAGTTAACTATACCATAGAATGCACAGCGTAATAGTAAACTAAATGTAAAAACATTGAATAATGCTGAGAAAACCTTGAACAACAGAGAAAACTAACACTGCAAGAGTTAGCGCTATGAACCGCTCGCTAAAACCACTTTTTTTTATGAGTTTTAAGCACAGGGAAAAAATGAACATTTGAAAAATCTGTAATTTAATAAACCACCAAGAAAAGTAACATTTCAACAATCCACGCTACGAACCGATCACTGTAAACAGAAGTGAAGTGGAGGTTAGAATCCAATAGAAAAAATATAAATATAATGAGGTTAAAACAATGCTTGAATCTGTCTCTTTAAAAACAAGTACGGTGCATTCTTTAACTGCCTCTCTCCCTCGCTCGCTCTGTGTGTGTGTGTGTGTGTGTCTCTCTCTCTCGAGTGTATATGTGTGTGTCTCTGTGTCTCTCTCTCTCTCTCTTGCTCGCTGCACAGGGAATGCATAGGGAGTGACTGAACATGTGTGGAAATCATCAGTGTGCACAAACCAAAAGGGAAACTGGCTTGTTCATATACCGAGTGTATGGCCGTGAACAGATGCAAAAGTTTGGCGAACATTTTGGTCATAACCTGATTTGTACGTGTTCAGAGATGTTCGTGAACCAAGGTTCCACTGTATTTGTATTTCTGTATAGTAAGCCCTCTGGTTACCTTCATTTAAAGAAGTGCTATATTACAGTGAAATAAATTGGAAATATCCTTCACTCTGGATTTGACATAGGAACTCAATATGTATCCTCTGGAATCTCTCCACTGTCCAAGACCTAGGCATTCACCTTCTAGCTGGATGCATAACCAAATAATCCAAACACCTAACCAATCAAGTATTAGAAAAATATTAAGAAGAGTTATATAAATTGTGGAAACACCTACATGGAATACAGTAAATTAAGGCTTCGAGTAAACCTATGTTTGGCAACTCTAACTGTATTTTACACTTAATCTGTTCTTAAGAGTAAATTTTGAATAGATGGCCTGTTATGAATGTCATATTAGAACAAAGTAGCAAGAGCAGAATTCACTTAATGTCTTTTTGTTTTCTTTTTTTTTTTCCCCTCTCCCCCTTACTTGACAGGCCTGTCTCTACAATGTCTGAAATGTTTCATCACATTTAAAGATACTGGGACAAGTGAGAAACACATGCGTTTCAAGCACCCAGAAGAGTATGAACGACAGATGAAAGGTCAGACTGTGTTTGCCTGCCATCGCTGTGATAAAACCTTTCCCTCCTCTCGCCAGCTTAGTGCCCACCAACGCACTCACAGGAAGGTCAGCCAGCAATCTGCTGCCCATGAAGCCAACAGCTCAGAGCCAGACTCTCCCCAAGAAAGTGGGAAGGAACAGGAGACAGAAGACATAAAGGAATCGGAGCATGATGCAAAAAGAGAGGCAGAAATCATTCCTTCAGGTAGTGAGTTTATTTAATGAGCTAGTAATCACAAATGATCTATTTTAACATAAAAATTGCATCACTGTTCAATTGTAAAGCATTATTATTAGTTTTAGTTGCAAATATAAATTACATTTTATAAAATATTGAGAATATCTAAATCATAAAAGAACCACCACACATTCTCCCTGACATTCTAGTTACTTTGGGTCATTAGCGTCAAATGGATTATTTCAAAAATCAAATTAGTTTATCATTTAATTTGTGCATGGTCTCCATGCTGAGTATAGTATAGTAAAATATTAATGCAATCTTTCTTTTACTAGAACTATTTGATACGGGGGGAGGGGGAAGTAGGAAGAACAAAAACTGGTACAGAGAGAAAGTGCAAACATAATGACACGACACTCCAGCCCAGATTAAACCTTGCACACAGGTGTTTTGATGGGAGCATTGCTAAAGGTTTCACCTTTTTGACTACTCAATAAGTTAATATTTCTTCTTATATTAAACACTAGCTGTACCCTGTGGCTTCACCACATAGTAATGAAGCAGGACAAACTTTAAAAATCAATAGACGTTGGCACTATATCTGATCGTGTTCATCTCTGATGGCAAAGCGTTCCCCGTGTGGGGAGAAAAGCACATGACCGTGATATCTCTGGCAATCAGCAGCAACCCTCAAATTATAGAAAACAACTAGATCTAAATCCATTAAGTAATTCTCTTATGAAAAGCAGACAGACATACAGACAGAATGCGCTTGGACCACGAAATTTTTAAAACCATTTCTTAGCAAGCACCTATGGGCCAAGGGTAACCTACTTTCCAAATTTCAAGTCCTAAGTCCTCATGGTTCAGGAGATTTCATGATGAGTGAGTAAGTGATATTTGGCATATATATAATAGAGAGAGAGAGATATCTATATATAGATATATATAGATTATATGTATATGTCTTGTTTATGTCCAAGTGTCTGTTGATGGCGTTCCCATTTGATAACCAGGATTCAGCCAGCTCTCTGGCACTTTTATTATTGGCTTTAAATTTTACTTGTACATCGTCCCAATTAAATGTATGTCCTGTTGATTTAGTATGCGTATAGATCAATGATAGTGAGTCCTTTCTTCTGATGGCGTTGCGGTGTTCCTGTACACGTGTTGCGATTCTTTTTGAACATAAATCCAGCATATGCAAACTTAAGAAGAACTTATTCATAATAAACAAGACTTTACACCCAATAACCCCACCTCCCGACCACACGGACCTAGCCACCCCTCCCCACCTCCCCCGTAAGTTACTGCTATATATTGCCTTTGATTCTTGTAAGTCTAAGCATTATCCTCTGATGAAGACCCCTGGTAGGGGTTGAAAGCTCAGGAACAAAAACTACTTTATGATACGTGATTCATTTTGTCCCTTTGTGGATCTCCAGCTGCAAGTATGCAAACTGTATCACAGACCTTCTCTTCCATATATATATATATA
>JANRMT010062827.1:22890537-22923586 GCA_026402145.1 Polypterus bichir lapradei
TATATAAAATATGTAAACTTTTGAAAGAATAATGCATATATTTCTACAGTTAGAGAATGATTACTTCTGTTTCATGAAATATTTTGCAAAACAACTGGACATGTTTCTGTGAGTAAATTAGAAGTTGCTTAATTTAATTTGCTTAGCGCCATACAATTATTTGTTGTGGGATAAAAGCCGATGTCCTTTCCTTTGGGTCTGAAACCCAACTTATTTTTTGTTCAGGTTACACTGTCCTGCATTACAACAGCTGTGAGACCTAAATTAACATGAAACTTACATGTTTTGTGGTACTTGGCAGTGTTGCAGGTATAATTGCACATCCTTTTACTGTGACAGGCACAATAAATTAACTCCCAATTAAGCACGGAGGATTAGTCACTCGTGTTTTTGTTACCTTACCTACCTTGGTAGGTAGTTTTTAGAATTAGTTTGCCATAGTCTACCTCTTTTTCTCCCCTGGTGTTTGGTAAAAGGACACATTCTTCTCATGGTGAATATAGACTATATTTGCTATGTGTAAATAAAGAAAATAATGAAGGGTAATCAATACTTTTTTTTTCTTAATGTTAACACCCTTTTTACAATATGTTTGCTAGTTTGTTCCTTCCGTGTTCTTGGAACTTGCATTTTGACCATCAATTACAATATCTAAAACTGACTAGTGTTTCCATACTTAATATTTTACTAATGCAATGCAACAAGATACTGGAATGCAGTGTCTAACCTCTTCTAAATAGCTGAAATTATTTTTGTCCACACTACTACATTTTCATTTAAAACCACAGACTCTGTTTGTCTCCAGCAGGGGGCATTTCCTCCCTGAGGTTGTGTTCTTTATTGAGCCATACACATCCCTTTAGTAACCATGGCAGAAATAATCAGAAGAAAAAATATGGTACAAAAAGAGATAAATATAATGCATAATCATTTATACATACATATCCAGGCTAGAGAGAAGCCAATGGAACGTATAGTCATCCTTCAGTTCTTCAATGGGGAATGCTGGAAGCTATATGAGTCTGGTCTGGTATGTTGCATGACACAAATAACAGATGAATCTTCCTGTCAGCTTCACCCAGTCAGTTTATTAATGGCTTTGAAATAAACTTCACAGATTACAGAGGCATAATTCAAACCTGTTACTATACCATTTACACCTTTGATCTATGCTACCCTAGCATTTTCAAACCCCAAAAACGGAAATGTTAGAAACGTTTTCCAGGGCCATGTACTTCAGAAACCCCAGCCTTGGCATTATGGTATTGATGGGTGAAAACAGAAATTTCACTCTGGTTAGTTTGTGCTTATTAGGTGTCCCCTCAATCATTGGATCTTGCACATTAAAATGACTAATTTCCCTAACTAGTCACATCTGTATACAGCTGTTAAATATTATTACATTTTTACTAAATGGAGAAAGCTATTTACAAACCTTTTAAGTCTATATTACAACTATGAATGTTATTTTTATTTGTTAAGACCTTCACAGCATCTCATATGAGTGTCCACATTGCAACTTCCTGTTCAGCAATCTAAAAACCAAGAAGAGGCACATGAACGCCAAACATCCTCCAGGCTGTGGTGATCCTTTACCTCTGTTGTACAGTGAAGAACTTGAGAGTGCAGTTATCTTGGACCCTGATGACGCCACAATGATGGTGGTTAAAAAAGAGTCTCCTGTTCCCTATCATTCTAAATCTTCCACAGAAGGTAATAACATAATAAGAAACTTGCAGTACTAGAGTCAAGATACACAAACATAGGAAACAGCTTTTAAAATTATTTAATTTATTTTAATGGAAGCAAAATTCCTTTAGCTGAGAAATTTGGTGCATACATTTGCCTTGCATATACAGCATGGGAGAGTAATTACTTTATCTGAGTAATCATATTTTGCTATAATTTGTATTATTGCTTAGTATGTATTAGTCAAAAACTAATAAAACTGATGGGAGAAAAAAACCCAGTAGTAAAAATGTATGGCATATACATATATCTAGCCACCCACCCCCATATCTATTTTATCATAGTCTGTTAATAAAGTATATGATCCTGTGCATTAATTTGACCTGGACAGCTTCCCTGGCTATCATAGGGGTAATAAGGTTGAGAAGACAGATGTATGCATCTACAAGATGCAGTCTAAACACATGTAGCATCAGTTGACATGTTCTACTGATGACAAGCAGCAGTACTTGTATCTACAAATCAGTTAGCTCCTAATGTAATGGATTGTATACAGAGTGTCTGCACCTGTTAAAACTTATTATTAGCATTGTCACTGGAAGACAAAGGGTTGCCATAATGCTACTAACAAAATTATTTATTAACACACACAAGCACACACACACACACACACACACACACACAATCATTTAACCATTGTTTTGGATTTTTTCAAGACAAGCCTATAATAAAATCAAGGAGATCTATCATAATTTGCCCTGATTGCACCCTTACCAACTTTGAATTTAAATAAGACCATACATTGTCATATGTTATGCATACAAATTTAGTCTCCAAAATACATCTTAATGTTGTTATTGAAGAATTTTACTATGTTAAAGAGTAATCAAATTGTTCTGCAACAATATATGTGACTTATTCATCACTTTTAGCAATTGCAATCTTTATACAGTACTATGCAGAGATTTTGTAAACTAAAAAATGAAGGATTACAGATGTATTTTTAACCATCCTTCATTTCTATTTGATTTTACAAAAGTCTTTCTTACTTTTTATTTAATTTTTCTCCTCAGTTTTAGATCAAGTCATAACATGCATGAAACAATTCCTGACTTAAGTTAATTTTGTTTCTTCAGTCCTGCCAGCATCATTGGTTTATTACCTGTACAGTGCCTCTGCTCTGTCCTTTTTTTAGGTCAACAATATGTAGAATGTCCACAGTGCTTCATAACCTTTGAGGACCAAGACATTATGGAAAGTCACATGCTCTTGAAACATCCTGAGTGGCAGATGAAAGACCAAATGTTTGAGCCCTCTTGCCAAATTGGAATTCACCACCAAACCCAAAGGATGGGCAGCCTATTACCAGCTGGGAAGAAGGTGGATTCTTTAATCCAAGAGCTAATGGACCAAAATGCAGCAGGGTGTGAAACTCACAAATTGAAGTCCAAGTGGAATAATGAGGAGAGAGAAGCTTGTGAGTAATACAGTAGATTTATTCATCTGAAATAATGGCCTGTTATGCCTTTTTGAATATCACATTAAAGTTTCATTAATCTGCCATCTTTGAGTGAAGCTTTTCCTATCTTTGTAAATTTTTACTCTTGAAGATTGTTTTTATATTTATTTTGCTAATATTCTTCATACAAGTGTCTCAAATTTTATAGAGTTAGTCATTTTAAAATGTTGCCATTGAAAAAGCCTGTCTACATAATAATGCAAACTCTGGTCAGTGTTTTAATATGAAACACAAAGCAGCCAAAACATAATTAAATCATAGAAGTAGTAGCATTTCTTTCATATTAATGCTGTATCTTTAGGCAAACTGTTTTGTTTGTTAGGGGAAGAAGTAAATTGTTTCCTGTCTTTGGTTGCCCTCTTAAATATGGCCATTGGAGAAGCAGCTCAAGTGCAAGTTAACACTTGCTGTTGCCAAATTCTTGCCCTGCACCTTTACTGGTAAATAAAAAGAAGCTGACAGGGCACTCATAACATTTGATTTGGTAATTACATAATGTTAAGGAGTCTGCTAGGGTAATTGTGATTTTCCTTACCACATCCCATTAAAATTAGTGTTTCAGCTTTAAGCTCTTATTACAGTTTCACAAGACTTAAGCTGAATAATGGATAGGCCTTTTCCCTTCAGCAAGTTTTTTAAAAAAAAAAACTTGCATTATTAAGTTCTTGGCCACCATTTAAGATGAGAATCAAAAAATGTATCGCCTTTTGTACTGTTATGTCATACAAATGCCCACTAAATGTCAAAAATCCTTCCAGCTGTTTTAACTTGGTGCTGTAACTTACACAGTCAAATCGAAACAAGTCTAATGTTCAGAAGAAAAATGTGAAACAATAGATGGATATGGTGAGATTTATTGAATTAAAAATATTTTTAAGGCAGTGGTCTGTTATTGCTTAATTATATCTTTTGTGTATTCTAGACAAAACCAGCCTTTCTCACAAGTGCTTACATTGTAAATTTATGTTTCGTGATTTAAAGACATTGGAGAAGCATGTGCAATTCAAACACCATTTACACAGTGCTGCAAAACTGACTTTGACATCTGGTTCTGGACAATTTGGCTCTTTGAAGGATCGAAATCAGGACATTACTTCACGCACTGTTGAAGAGAGGTGTGTGGGTCAGAGCAAGCAAGAAAATGAGGAGGAATCATCTGCGAAAATGGAAGTCATAACAGTGCAGATCAAGGATGAGCTCACTGAAATTGAGATCAAACATTCCAGTGACGACCACCAAGATAAAGGTAGCAATTCATTTTTTAAGGTTGTGGCTAGGTCTAGTGTGTTGTAGAGTTAGTCTTTAGAGATGTGTCTGTATAAATTGCTTTTCATGGTTATACATGAATATTCATCTTTATACCTAGCATATAGGGATTTTAAGTAACTAACTTAACATTTAAGTACTGATTGACAAAAATGTGTAGATCTTATATGTGTTTAACACTAGGTCCACTTTAAAGTGTCTGTGATTTACATTTGGTGATTGAAATGTAAAGTATAATGTGTGAAAGCCTACAGTTTTTCCTCTCTTTGACCTCTTTCCAAAACAATTTGTGGTTGATGTACCCAAATTTAGCTTGGTTGTTTGGTGAGGAGGCTCTGAACCAAAACCTCATCCCTGACATGGAAATCTTTAAATATGCAAATGCTAGAACTTCAGGAGAACAGGCAATACAAGTCGTGTGAAGTGCAAATTCTGATGATTTCAGCACTTTGCCTTCTTATTTTCAGCATGGTCCAGACTGCTCACTTCCTAGACTTTGTATCAGTACAGAAGGAAAATTCAATTTTGTTTGAAATACAGTTTATTGTAAAAATAAAAAAATTACTTAATATTCATTTACAAATTAATGCATAACACTAGTAACGTTTAACATTTAAGGTTGACGAGAAAATACATTACAGATATTGGAACAAGCTGATATATTTCAGAAATCTTAAATTGTAACACAGCAATCACAATTCATCAGTCTAGCAAAATAACAGGAAAAAGCAACGGAAAAAGCCATCCATTTTCTTAGCCAGCGGCTGTCATTATGTGGTCATGGGGAGCACAGAACCTTTCCTAGAAACAATTTCATGGTTTAGCCAGGGTCTTTCCCTGGCTCATGTTTTTTTCTGTTTAACTTTTTTGTTTTTCAGTTTGTTTGTATATGTTATTCTATTTTTTCTTTTTCTGTCGTATTTGTTTAATATGACGTTGTTTGTTTATTGTTTTTCAACTTTGTATTACGTTGTATATTAAGATATTTGTCATCTTCCCTGTTACCTAAATATAGAGCCTAAGGGGGCAAGACCACTTGATGGTGCAGCTTGTTTGCCCCAGCTGTAGAAAAGAAAAAGCGGAAGTTGTCATGACAATTAAGCTATTGCATTTAGTTTGGATTTGCGTTTTTTGCAATTTGCACTTGATCTTTACTGGTATTGACCCCTGCATTGTATTTATTTTTGGTATTTGCGCCTCATTGGATTTCTTTTGCTCTTTTTCTTTTCTGTGCCTTGTCTTTTTTGATCATCTCTTGGAACTCTTTAATAAATTCTTTAAATATCTTGTACTGCAGGTTCTTAGTGCTGTAACAACAGGTAAACATGATTGCAAATTTACAAACTACTCATTACATTTAAATTTATAGATTAACTTAAGCATGCTATAACACAAAGTAATTTCCAACTGATGAATACAAATGGATTCTAATAATATGTGTTCATTAATCATGTTGTTGAGCTATGTCCTGTTGCCAATGGAATAAACATAGTAGTTGACAGCATCCCTGGAGAAAATACATTTTTGAGGTGTCCGTGGTCAGTTATAACTACAAGTCAAAAGATAAGTCAGACACAGTCACACTTCTGGAGACCAAGGAAAACCATCTTCCCTTTCCTGTGCCTTCTGCAATAACTACTTGTGCTGGGTAGTCTAATATAATAATAGTGTCTTTTCATCGTATCTTTTCATCCTTTGATTGCAAGGCTTTCAATTTCACATGGGCTAAAAATATCATGGATTTAGAGCAGTGGCATCAAGTGCCACAGCAAGATACTGAAAAGAGAAACAGAATAGAGGAGGGTTAGTGCAATATTCATTTTTTATTTTTTTAATTTTTTTTTTAAAGTAAAGGACTAATCAGCTTAACAGCAGTGAGTCTAGTCTAATCTAGTCAGGGTATGCTAGACTAAAGTGTTGAGTCTTAAACCTGGCTTTAAAAGCTAGAGCCGAAGGATCATCTCTTATATGGGCAAGCAGATTGTTCCACAGGTTGGAGTCCAGTAGCTAAAAGCTTGATCTCCCACTGTTATTTCATTAATCCTTAGAATCTTTTGTAGGCTTGTATCTTGAGATCCGAACAAATTATATTAAATGTAAGATTTTATTGCTTGAGTATTCTATATTAAGTAGATGTTAGATTTTTAGCAATGTATTTATTATTTTTTCAGTAATTTGTAATTTGATTTTTTTTTTTTTTTTACTTTTATTGGTATGATTGTTTCCATATCTTTATTACTTTCCATCTTATATTACAGTCTAGAGATCTTTTAAGTTCCCCTAGTGCTCCATCATGTTCAAAGAATAGAAGAAGGTAGAAAATAATCTGTTTTTAGCATCCCAAGGATCACAAGCAGCATATAAAGTATTGGCTATGCTTCCTTGTCACTGTTACAGTCAAACCCTTGAGTCTTTTTAATGAATTTGATATCCATCTGCATGATTACTAAGAATGTACAATCTGCACTAGATGGGATTTATGTAGAGCCTGGAGTAAATGAGAACTTTAAATTGGCAAATGGAAAAGAGTAAGTACACTAAGCACATAATGTATTATTATAAAAAAAAACATTCATATGGCTGGTAAAGATATTAGGCTATCTGCATCAAGTCATATCTTCCTAGAATTGCACTTTCCTACACTGCTGGTTTGAGACACAATAGGAAAAATTTGAATTGTTCACTCATTTTTGAAATGATCTGGAAATTGATTTTAACCAAATGTTGGACGCATGTAGAATGAATGTGTTAGTAGCAATAATGTTAATATTATTATTTAGACTTTTGTGTTATAAGGCAACTTCATTATGTATGTTGGTAACAGGCAGTAATAAAAATGGGGGGAAAAAGGCATCAAAATGTTTATGGAACTTATTTAGTTTTTTTGTTTATTCCTATCACTGTAGATAATGTAGACACAAATGTTTCTTCTTACAAATGCCTGCACTGCAACTTCATTTTCAACAATCCGAAAACTATGCAGAGGCATATGAATGCTAAACACTGGCCTCCAGTGGATATCCAAACTGACACTATAACACCTAATTTGGCACAGCGGGCATTTCTTGGCAGAGAGGAGGCTGTATCATTTCCAGTCAAGATGGAATTGCCCAAACTGGACTTGATTAATCAGGGTCTGGAGGAGCATATTAATGGTGAGAAGGTTGCTAGTATAAAAAGGTTTGGCCTTTTGAATTTAAGCAGCTTTTTGACTCGAACTTAGCAATTTATCAGGTTTCCTTGTTCAAAGTAACACTTTTTTTGTCTTACATGGTTAATTTTTAGCAGTTGTGTATTTTTATTCACTTAACACCAATCAAAATAAAGTTTGTGAATATTTTCTAATTGCATGCAAACATTTTTATTGGCTAATATGTACAAAGTATATTGCTGCGCTTTTCTTTGAAACAAAAAATTTCTTCTCCAATTGTAATTGAATAGAGCTTGAGTTTCTCCTGTTAGAGCAGAAATAACAGGTTTCTATTCTGACACATTCTAGCTCTACTGAGAAATTATTATGAACTAGTTATCACTTTATAAGTTGTGAAATATGTTGATTCTTTACATTTAGTCAGTTGCAAAATTAAATATTAGAGAATATTCCAAAATAGGATGGTCACTTAAGGAGGGTTTTTGTCTGTTTCAAAGATTCGTTGCAGTGCTCTGCTTGTGGCATTGGATTCAGAGACGTAGATTCAAAGGAGGCACATGGTCACACTTGTCCATCTAATAGTTCTGCTCTGGATGAACATATCTTCAGCTGTCATGTTTGTGACCAGTCCTTTAGCTCTCCTCAAGAACTTCTAGACCACCAGCAAAGTCAAATTGACAGCCATCCATTTAAATGTTTGGTCTGTGGGGACAGATTTAAATGTCCTGCTGCTCTGTCCAGTCATAAACAGGACCATCTGAACCAATCTAGATACATCTGCAGTGACTGTGGCATGGTGTGTCTAAATTTGGAGGATTTGCTGATTCATCGGCGTCTGCATACTGAAGAACGACCTTACACGTGTGAGGAGTGTGGGAAGACCTTCAAGAGGGCATCTGGTATGCAGCGACACAAGAGTGTTCACAGTGCACAGAAGCAAGATTTTACCACAGTTATTCATAGTAAGTATCTCATAAACACATTGTTTCAATGGTTAACAAAATAAAAAGGCTTAAAAAAAAAAAATATATATATAGTCATGTGAATAAGGAAGTATACCCCATAAAATGTTTTTTCTTTTTTTAACATGTGGACATACCATGATTTGATGTTCATTTATACAGTGCCTTTAGATTAAGGTAATGTAATTGGAAAACTATAATTTTGACTTTTCAATAATTTATTAAACAAAACATAATCAGATATGCAATTTCTGTGTGTGAAAAAAGTAAGTACAACATTAGCTGTTATACCTAGTATTGCCTCAATTAGCAGGAACACTTCCAGTAGCCACTTCCTAGAACTGTCTTCTAGTCTCTGACATTGGAGGATTTACTGTCGCCATTAAGGACATTGTTATGCTGCAAAGCCCACTTTGGGTTGAGCTTCAATCTTCTGACAGTTTCATATTATACTTGGGCACCCTCTGGAACAATAAATAATTCGTAGTGGATTCTGTGATGGTGAGCTGCACAGACACAAAAGCAGTAAAGCAACCCCATACCATAACATTTACACCACCATCCTTTACAGCTGGCATCAGGTTCTTCTGGTCAAATGCTGTGTTGGGTTTTTGCCAAAAATGTCTTCTGGTTCTGTGGCCATATAACTCCATCTTTGACTTGTCTGTTGTTAACATGTTGTCTTAGAGGTCCTGGTCTTTGCATAGGTGTGCTCATAGGCAAACTTTAGTCTTGCCCTGATGTTCTTTCTGTTTCCTTCTGACACACCTGCCATGTAGATCTAATTTGTGTAACCTGTTTCTAATGGTAGACTTGTGCACTTTGACATCAGCAGTGGCAAAAGCTACTTGTAGGTCCTGTGGTGAAATTGTTTGGTTCTTAGGGACTTCTTTCAAGTATATTTTCTGGTCTCAGCCTGAATTTGCCTGGGTGTCTAGTTCTACTAAATGGAGCCATTGTTATTATCAAAAATGATTTTGCAATCTTGTATTCTTGTTTTTGCCTGTTCTTTATTATGTGAATTTTAGTATAATTAATATATACTATTACTATCCTTTTAGGAAGGTTGACATTCAGTTTAGTTGAATTAAAAAAAACCTTCAGTATGCCCAAATGGTGAAATTATGAAGAGTTTGTCCAGCAGTCATACCTTATGCATTTCACCTGAAGCTAAGCATGTTCAGGCCAGTACTTGAATGGGAGACTATCTAGGAAAAGCTTAGGTTGCTTCTGGAAGAGGTCTTGGTGAGGCCACCAGGGAGTGCTTACCCTGTGGTCTATATGTGGATCCCAATGCCCCAGTGCAGTGACGTAAATATGGCACCATCCTTTGGATGAGACATGAAACCGAGGTCCTGATTCTCTGTTCATTAAAGATTCCTGGGCATCTTTTGAAAAAAGTAGCGTTTATCCTGATGTCCTGGCTAAATTGCCCATCACGGCCCCATCCATTCTGGCCCCATAATGATCCCATGTCTCTAACTGGCTGTCTTTCTCACCTCTTCAACTAAGAGGTAATACATGGTGAGTGTACTTGTGCAAAATTTGGCTGCCGTTGCATCATCCAGGAAGATGGTACACATTGGTGGTAGTTGAAGTAGTTGCCCTCTTTCTAAGCACTTTAAATAGCGACAAAAGCACTATATAAATGTAAGTAATTATTAAATGTCAGTATGTTGTCTACCTGAAAGAGCAACAGATATCCTTTTATTGATTATTGCTGACAAATTTTACCTGTCTTCTAGTTCACTTATTCATGACCCTGTCTTTTCTATAAAAGTTGCTGCCTTTGCTAGTTTCAGTCAGTGTCTGCAATGTTTGAAAGACATAAAGTCAAGACAATAGTGTTCCTTTTCTTCAGTGCATCATAGTTAATTTCCCATCATCTGTAAAATCTTGCATTTATAACAACATTTGTATTTCTTTTAATACTCTCAGAGATCCTGGATACTGTTAAAGCCATCAGGTCCTGACAGCAGTCCTGCAAAATTTTGTTGAAAAAAGAAGAAAAAAAAACACACCTGTCTGTTTGTTTAAACCTCTTAATGCTAACTGTGTTTAAAAAGGGCCTTTACCTATAAAAAGGTGTAGCATCTGAGCATTTTGATTTAGCATATAAAACAAACACAGGGGCTTTTTGTCAGTTATTTTATTTGCCATCACTAACCTACCCATCTCATTATATAAACTCGGATAGATGTAACTGTATAGAAAAGGGCCTTTGAATAAAATATATTATTGTATGTTTAACCAAATTGTGGCTAGTACTTCTGCCTCTTGCATTGGTCTTAATGGTCCCAAATCTTGTACTTGAATGTTGGCTGTATTGAAAATATTCATTCTCTCCATGTTTTTATGATTTTCTCCTAGGTGATCATTTTTTTCCTCCCACATTCTCAAAATCATAGTTGTTAGGTTCATTGGTGAGTGTGTGCCCTGTCCAGAGTTGACTCCTGTTTTACTCTCAGTGCTGGCGGGATAGTCTTGGCTTATGACCCTGAGCTGGATAAAGTGGATTTCAGATTAGATTTGTCAGTACTGCAAATAGAAAATATGGTAAAAGACATATTGTGTGGTCTGTTGAAAAAGGCAAAGCTTGAATATTTGCCATGTTATGTTAAGGTTGTTAATAAGAGGGTCGTGTTTAAGTTTAATTAAAATATTTATTTATTTTACAAAGTTAAAAGAAATATCTTGCTTAATAATCTCACTTTTCAAATATGATTTTTATTACTGTAGATTGTACAAACTCCTGACAGAAAGCTTTAACAGCATTTAACAGTAATTTTTATGAATCTGTACTAAAAAGAAACAGTAAATCTTACTAATTACTTTTACTCACTCATAACCTAATTTTCAGCTGATATTTTACTTCCATGTTGTCAAAAACAATGACTTGCCATATAGTATAAAAATAAATTGGTAATAAATTGGTCGTGCTTCATTCTGTTTTCAGCATGGCATAGCTCATCTGTATTTTTTTTCATTTCTTCAGTATTTTTTTTTATTTATTTATTTTTTTTGAGCATGCACATGGCACTACACAGAAAGATCTTAATTCAGAGTGTTGATTGTTATTGCAGATTTGGTAACAATATGCAGATGGGCAATGACTTTGGCTTTAGAGAGTTTAAGCTATGATAATAAATGTAATTTGCCATTATCTCTTCAGTTCAGGCCCAAAATCGTGGAAAACAAGCCGTCCTTAAAATTCACTGTAGTACAAAAGAACCCCCCCCCTCAACCCTTGCACCTAGTACCCCTGGGGCAAAGTTCTATGTTCTAAAATAGTCTAGAGTCTCTTCCTAACAAATTAGGATATTTGTGATATTTGGATATTTGTTGAGATTGGACCAAGAGTGTGGAATTGAATAACAATTTATACAATTTGTTATAACACCCACATTGAGCTTTATCTATTAGATAAGCAACTATTATCTGACAGTAATAATCGTATAAACCTAATATTTGGGTAATACAGTCCTTCATTATTATACTATCCACAATGAAATATATTTTTATTACCACTAAAAAGATGCATATTGAAAAAATTGTCTACAATGGGGAATAATAACACTTTGCACATCAGACCTCTATCTCAGATCCCCTGTAGTTGAGTCTAATTTTTTTTTTTTTTTTAAATAATAAATGGCTAACCACTCGTGTGAAGCAAACATACATTCAAATTCCCTTTTATATGCAGTAAATCGCTCCTCTTGTACCTTTTTTGATTTTCTTGCCTGTTTTTCCTAAATAATGATTATGCATCTCTTGGATTTAGCCAGGTTTCCTACTGTCCAATAGCATAAATGCAACAAAAAACT
Source organism: Polypterus bichir lapradei (assembly GCA_026402145.1). Lineage (NCBI taxonomy): Eukaryota > Metazoa > Chordata > Cladistia > Polypteriformes > Polypteridae > Polypterus > Polypterus bichir. The sequence continues at coordinate 22,902,949 of JANRMT010062827.1, forward strand.
ACTATTCATTTGTTTTATTCCTATTTTAACAGTAAATCAGGCAATTTTTAAGTGTATATTCCAGTTTATTAACTATAGATTACAAATTTTCAAGTTATCTTATAATATTTTCAGTTAATACTACGTAGAAGAGTGCAGTATTGTTCATTTTCACTGCCTTTTGTAACACGTTGAATCCTGAACTGTGCTCTGTTTAAATATTGCCCTTAAAAACAAATGATTTCATCTGTTTTTGCTTCTCCTTCTTTATCATTACAGGTCAGAAGTCTCTTGAATGCCCTAAGTGCTTCACCATGTTTAGAAACAAAAAAAAGTTGGAAAGTCATCTACTTTTTAAACATCTGGAAGAATACAAATGGCATATGAAAGGACAAATTGTGTTCACCTGTCCCCACTGTAAACAGATCTTCTACTCTTCTCATCACCTTAGCATACATCAGTGGGCTTGCATAATGCGCAAGAAGTCTGAGTTTAAACAGGATATTGGGGGAGATCTAGGACTGGAAGAGAATCAGGATTTAGACACAAAAGAAGCAAAAATACGCCAAAAAATGTGTGAGTAAAATATATTTCTAACCTGTGCTTTTCACAAAGCATCTGTTTACTAACATAGGTATATTATGTTCTCAAAGGCTAAAGTAAACTTGTTTTTAATTACTGGATGAGAAATTCAAGTACTCCATTCTATTCAAGTGCATTATTATGTTCAATGGAAGAAAGTAGAAAATGTACAGTAAGATTAAAAAGAAACTTTAACTTTTATACAGTATATTACCTTCATTCCTCTTTTTTGTTAGTGTGAATTTTGAAGGAACATGTTATCACTTTTCATTTCTCATGCAGCATTCTGCCTCTTCTCAAACTCTTAAAACTTCTAATACTAAGATTTGTTTTCGGGGGGGAGTTAGAAGAATTACACATGAAAGTTGGATCATTCATATTGAATCATTGAATCTACTCAATGCATTAAACATTTTTTTTAGTTTTGCTTTATCTTAAGTGTGCATGTTGCCAAAAGGACATATCCAACTGAAGGACATAACACTTTGCAACAGAGGTACATAGGACACTAGTACAATAGCCAGTTTAAACTGTACTCGTTTAATTTGTATGAGAAAAATTGACACTGTTGAAATTTCTTAATCATAGTCAGGGCAAAGTTAGAAAATCTACATTTATTGTCGTCTTTAATCTAGGTATGTGTGACTTTCTCAAGCAATTCTTATATTATTTTTATGAGTGGTGGGCTGTTGTCTATTTTCTTATAAAAATCTCTTTTATTTTCTAAACTTGTTTGATAAAGTTATTAAAGCCTCATATAATGTAATTTGATATCTTATTGTTGAAATAATTTAAAAAACCCCATTAGTGTAAACATTGATAGTTCCAGGAGAGTGGATTTGAACTCTGGCCTGGTCGAATCTTACTGTTTTTATTGTGTCTCTGTGAGTTTTACTGTGGTATTCCTTCCACATCACTGAGTTCATATTTTTTCCCATAAATTATCCCACTGTGAGTGTGTAGCAGTGTGCTCTGTTGTATTTATTTATTTATTTATTTATTTTTTAACCTTTCACCTATTACTGCTGTTACTGCATATGGCCCAACCACCATAGCCCAAAGACTGGGTTAAGTATGTTTTTAGAATGGATGTATAGATATCAACAAGTTAAGCATATCTAATCTAATCTAAATAAGATCATGCAGTAAACAAGATATGACTGGTCTCTGGACATACTCTTCTTCAGGAAAATTTGACAAGAATCCTTTGATTTTTTTTTATTAACTTAATGAAATTTAGACTGTCAATAATACTGTAATTTCAAATTATAGACAAAACAGGGAAGGATCTTTGGTTTGATAAGTTGGAAAAGTAAATATCATCTCTTCAGATTTAATGTAGTCTGGCAAGGAAGATCTTTGCTAAAGATTTGAATAATCAACATTAGTCTAAAGCAAAGTTAACGGAGATTTCCTCCATTGTTAGTGCAATGAAATATTTTATAGGTTAATTATTAACTACTTTTGACAGTCTGTCTGACCACTCTTTCACATTAATTGCCTCATCATTATACCTAATATTAGAAATTCTTTGGTGTAGATTATAAAGATAAAGGAATGCCTCTTATCGTATACAATGCTTATGATTACATTTTTAAACAAATTGTGCATATTATGTGCTCTCAGTCTTGGTGTTTTGCTTTAATGTTTGCGAAAGTGAAATCTTCACTTTGTAACTCATATCAATAACAACATTTATTTATATAGCACATTTTCATACAAATAATGTAGCTCAAAGTGCTTTACATGATGAAGAGGAAATAAAGACAAAGTCAGAATTAAAATAAGACAACACTAATTAACATAGAATAAGAGTAAGGTCCGATGGCCAGGGAGGACAGAAAAAACAAAACAAAAAAAAAACAAAATATGTGGTTCAGTCTTTTAATAGATAAAAGACACTTTAGGATTTCTTCAGACTAAGACAGAGCCAGACAGACAATTTAGATATGTTTGTCAGTTTCCTTGTTAGTATATAGAACATTTTAGGTCCACTGCATTTGACTACATCCTTAAACATAACTATGATCTTACATTATTTTTGCTCAGATAAAGTGAAACAGCAAATGTACATTATATAAATAATTTTTATCTTTTAAATAATGTAACCATCATGATAGCTCTGATAGTGTATTTAGTCTATAATTTTGTGTTGTTTGCCTTTTTTCTCCAATGTTGGAGACAAAAGGCAAATTATAAAAAGGTTAAATAATCAGTTTAGGTATACAGTGCATCCGGAAAGTATTCACAGCGCATCACTTTTTCCACATTTTGTTATGTTGCAGCCTTCTTCCAAAATGGATTAAATTCATTTTTTTCCTCAGAATTCTATACACAACACCCCATAATGACAACATGAAAAAAGTTTACTTGAGATTTTTGCAAATTTATTAAAAATAAAAAAATTGAGAAAGCACATGTACATAAATATTCACAGCCTTTGCCATGAAGCTCAAAATTGAGCTCAGGTGCATCCTTTTTCCCCTGATCATCCTTGAGATGTTTCTGCAGCTTAATTGGAGTCAACCTGTGGTAAATTCAGTTGATTGGACATGATTTGGAAAGGCATACGTCTGTCTATATAAGGTCCCACAGTTGACAGTTCATGTCAGAGCACAAACCAAGCATGAAGTCAAAGGAATTGCCTGTAGACCTCCGAGACAGGATTGTCTCGAGACACAAATCTGGGGAAGGTTACAGAAAAATTTCTGCTGCTTTGAAGGTCCCAATGAGCACAGTGGCCTCCATCATCCGTAAGTGGAAGAAGTTCGAAACCACCAGGACTCTTCCTAGAGCTGGCTGGCCATCTAAACTGAGCGATCGGGGGAGAAGGGCCTTAGTCAGGGAGGTGACCAAGAACCCGATGGTCACGCTGTCAGAGCTCCAGAGGTCCTCTATGGAGAGAGGAGAACCTTCCAGAAGGACAACCATCTCTGCAGCAATCCACCAATCGGGCCTCTATGGTAGAGTGGCCAGACGGAAGCCACTCCTTAGTAAAAGGCACATGGCAGCCCGCCTGGAGTTTGCCAAAAGGCACCTGAAGGACTCTTGGACCATGAGAAACAAAATTCTCTGGTCTGATGAGACAAAGATTGAACTCTTTGGTGTGAATGCCAGGCGTCACGTTTGGAGGAAACCAGGCACCACTCTTTACCAGGCCAATACAATCCCTACAGTGAAGCATGGTGGTGGCAGCATCCTCTGCAAAGAGGAATGGGCGAAACTGGCAAAGGATTGGTGTGCCAAGCTTGTGGCATCATATTCAGAAAGACTTGAGGCTGTAATTGCTGCCAAAGGTGCATCGACAAAGTATTGAGCAAAATCTGTGAATACTTATGTACATGTGATTTCTCAGTCTTTTTATTTTTAATAAATTTGCATAAATCTCAAGTAAACATTTTTCCTGTTGTCATTATGGGGTGTTGTGTGTAGAATTTTGAAGAATAAAATGAATTTAATCCATTTTGGAATAAGGCTGTAACATAAAAAAATGTGGAAAAAGTGATGCACTGTGAATACTTTCCGGATGCACTGTATTTAGTTTATTTCTTTATCCTATTGGCAGGTACAGAAAATGATTCTTCACACAAATGTCAGCACTGCAATTTAATTTTCAGCAACTGTGAAACCAAACAGGAGCATGTGATGGCCAACAACTGGCCTTCAGAGAACTCTCGGACATCCTCTGACATGATAAACCTTAAGAAAGCAGAACATATATTTCCTGTTAGAGGTAATATTCTTATGGTTTCTATCAAGGAGGACCTGCCCAAACTGGATGCATATAGTGAGGGTCTAGAGGAGCACATTTCTGGTAAGTAAAGTATTGGTATTTAAAGTTTGACTTTCAGGTTAACATTGCTGCTTGCGTAAACAATAGCAACACAGAAAATTTTGCCTTTCATATTAGCTGCGCAAGTATATTGACTCCAAAGATCCAGGTTTGTGTCTGTGTTCGGGTTTGCTTTACTGCTGTTAACGAAAATCTGTGGATTATTAAGCATTTAAATTTTAGGCCTATATTTGAGCATAGCTCTTCCAGTACTTTATTACTATTAAAGTGATTACTCCACTAAAAATATTTTTTATATGTTACCCCACGTAGTTTGTAGTGGTGACTGAGAAGAATATGTAATGTAATGTTTTAATGGAGAATGAATATAACAAAGTTTCTGATAAAATGAGTATCTATGGAAAACAAAGCTGGATAACAAAAACAATACTGTATAAACGTTCCTGAAAAAAATCTCATGTCGCCTAATCCACATCAGGTAATACTGTATATTCACAAAAGGTAAAATGTATTTTTTTGCTAAAATACTGTTAACCAAATACTTCTAGAAAATCAGAGCAGTTCACATAGAGAAAACATGTTCACATGAGATTTTTTTTTTTTAACTGAAGACCCACCTCTCCCCCTCATTCATTGGTCAAGATTCCTGTCTTCAAAGTAAAAATCTGTTCCCATGTGAATATGTTTCCTCTACGTGCACTGCTCTAATTTTCTGAAAGCATTCATTTAACAATATTTTAGCAAAAATGCATGCATTTTTCTGTAAACTATGGAGGAATATTTCGGACAAAATTAAATAAATAAATAAATGCGTAAATAAATATAAGTACTGTGAAATGTGAGCATAAATAAATAAATGTGTCATGAAATGAGAGCCTAAATAAATAAATATGTTATGAAATGAGGGCATAAATAAATAAATGTGTCACGAAATATGTTTTTTTGTTGCTTATTTATTTCATTTTGTCCGTAACATTCCTGCAAACCGTCATGAAATACGACTTGAAATAAAACTGTCACTTTCACTCGTCAAAGTTGAGAGGGTGGGCTCTAACACGCCCTCTAGTTACTGATTGGTGAATCGATGGCACAAAAATTAATTAGAAAAATGCTTACTACTGCCGATGAAATGGATTCTGCCGAAGATATTACGTATTTCATAGAGAGAATTGAAGATTTATCGGAAGAAATTACAGAAGAATTTTCAAACAACTTTGCCACTGATCGGAGCTGTAGAGTTGTTTGAAAAAGTAGCTGCAAATATGCACCTGACTTTATACTCGTAAAACAAGGTTCAAATACTCAGTTCAAAATATTAGTCGGCACTGCTTTGGGCATTCCATGTCAAAGTACCTAAACTAATACAGCCGTTGTAGCTTCCCGTATATCAAACTGGCTCATTCACCTTGTGATCGTCTTCTCCGATACACCATATTGATCTGCAATCTGTCGTACTTTTAAACCGCATAACAGAAGGTGTTCTATTGACTCAGCTGGAATGTCAAAGGATGGACTCCAGAGCAGGGAACTGTGTCACCTGAACTGGAGTGTAGTAGAGTCCGTTCCACCTGTTCTTCAATAATTTCAAAAATAGTTTCATCTATATCGAAGTCTAAAAAGGTCGCCAACATTGTAATTTCTTCCGATAAATCTTCAATTCTCTCTCTGAAATACGTAATATCTTCGGCAGAATCCATTTCATCAGCAGTAGTAAGCATTTTTCTAATTAATTCTTGTGCTATCGATTCACCAATCAGTAACTAGAGGGCGTGTTAGAGCCCACACTCTCAACTTTGACGAGTGAAAGTGACAGATTTATTTCAAGTCGTATTTCGTAACGGTTTGCAGGAATGTTACGGACAAAATGAAATAAATAAATAAGCAACAAAAAACATTTCGTGACACATTTATTTATTTATGCTCTCATTTCATTACATATTTATTTATTTAGGCTCTCATTTCATGACACATTTATTTATTTATGCTCACATTTCACAGTACTTTTATTTATTTACGCATTTATTTATTTATTTTAATTTTATCCGAAATATTCCTCCATAGTAAACTGCCTGTCACATCACACGTAAATATATTTGCAGACACAATTGAGAGAATGTGGTTATTACAATTTTGTTTATAAGCTGAAATTTATCTCTTTCAGCAAATTTTAAAGCAATACACACATAATATGTAGATATATTTAATTTTGTGTTTTAACAGTCATTATTGCTGGTGCTGCAATGAAATGAATTTTGCATTGTAATAGAAGAAAATGAATACAGCAAATATTCAATTAGTCTATCTATCTTATAATACCATTACGGTCTTTCTGTATTAAGTAATTTGTGTTTGTTGTGCTGTTGTACCATGTATTACACTGTCACTTCATGTGTCTGCACCATTGAGACTAGCAACATATAACACACTAGCAACATAACTTTTCATAACACTACAATGACAAATTGAATTAAAGCTAGCGGAAGCAGGTAGGTTTGGGTAAATGCATTATTCTTTGTCATCTCTTCCGTTTGATGACCTGACTGAGATGCAACAACTCAGTGATAGCATATCATTCCATAGGTCACAAAATGTATTTTTTAAACACGTATTTCATATTATAAAACTGACAACTTTAATTCTAATACTGTTTTCTAAGCTTCTTTACAGCGCTGTACGTGTGGCATTGAATTCAGAGATCTAGATGCGAAAGATGAACATTATCAAATGTGTCTCTGTAATGGATCTTCCAGGGATGATTGCAGCCAATACAAAATGTTTCCTCAAGAAATTATGGGTGACCAGCAAAGTCAAACTGATGGCCACTATTTTAATTGCCTAGTCTGTGGTGATAGATTTAAATGTCCTGCAGCACTAACAAGTCACAAGCAAGAGCACCTTAACCAGTCTCGATATGTCTGCAGTGACTGTGGCAAATTGTGTCTGTCTTTGGAGGGCTTGCTAGTCCATCAGCGTCTACATACTGAGGAGCGACCTTACACTTGTGAAGACTGTGGCAAGACCTTCAAGAGGGCTTGTGGCATGCAGCAACACAAGAGTATTCACAGTGGTGTGCAGAAGAAAGAGTCTCCGGCATCCAGCAACATCCACAGTAAGTGACTTGTGCAGATATTGTTTCTGTTTCCTAACAAATGAAAAATGTAACAGCTCTTTCACATTGTTTACAGAATGTCTTTTGTCAAACTTTTACACTATATTTCTGTTCCTGTAAGAGAGAATTTTTTCTGTTTACTTCTCAGTAGAAGCACAATGTAGAAGCGCTTAATACTGCGACAATTTGCAAATAACTTCAAGTCTTTAAATAATTACACAAAAATTATTTATTAATTAGGAGATAATATTACAATGTTGTTTTTTTCCCAACCAATTTACTTCTCTACGTTTATGTATACGATTTGTACTTTTCAAAGCCTAAGAAATTAAGATTTAAATTAAAAGTTAAAACAAATGTTATCACTTATTTTCCATTACGGGATCAAAAATATAATAAAAAAAACTTATTACACAGCACCTTTACATACTCTTTGTGGGTGGCATGCAGTGATACCTTAAAGCATTTTATTGATTTATCTGCACTTGTAACCATATCCAGAATGTGTAAATGGGAGTTAAAATGAAAGTTGAAAGGAAGTTACACCTTAAAAATTCCTTTGAGACAGAGACTAAAGGTGAAAATTTAAAGCACATAAAGATGCAATATTATCTTTAAAAATCTTGTTAATAAAAATGTGTATATATACTGTATATAAACAAATTAACTAGATTTATGTTTGAGATGAAAATGGCAAATAGGTTAAATATTCAAGATTATTAGAGGTTCATCTGAAGCTTTTGCCTTTTCTGTATTGTCAAGATATGGACAGCACATTGACCGTAGGAGTCCAATGTTTTTGTTATAGAATTTCAAAAATTTCATATTAGTGTTTTTAATTTATTTTAAAAATGTGGTAATGCACATATTCTAACAAAAATACTTTTGCAGTTGACTGTACTGTAATCTGTTTATATGCTATTCCTAGAAAATACATTTTCTTTATCTTTTCTTTGATACTCACCTTTTACCATCATAGGCCAGAGGTCACTTGAATGTCCAAAGTGCTCCATCAAGTTCAGAAATGAGGAAAAGTTGGAAAGTCATCTGCTTTTTAAGCATCCTGAGGAATATGAGCAACAGATTAAAGGGCAAACTGTATTTACTTGTCCCCGCTGCAACCAGACTTTTGACTTCTCTCATCAGCTGAGTATACATCAGTGTACACACATGACCGGCAAGAAGTTAGAGTCTTCACAAGGAAGTAGGGAGAATATGAAGTGTGAAAAAAATCAACATTTCATTTCACTAGGAGTAAAGGAAAAGCAAAAAACCAGTGAGTTTAAGTTAACTTCTAATATGTTTGTTCATTATTGTCTACATACACATAAGAGTTGACTAACATTTTTGAGAATACCTTCTGAATTTACTTACATAAAGGACAAATTGCTAACAAGTTCAACTTAGCAACTATACATCTATAAAATGTGTGTGTTTATAGAAATAGTATATATACTGTGTGTGTGTGTGTGTGTGTGTGTGTGTATAAACCCAAACCCCCCATAATAGAAAAGATAAATGCCTCAAAAATGCCTTGAAATATTTGATTGAAATTTGGTGATATTACAGAAGAACGAACTTTAGCTAATGCATGTATTTTTTTATTTTTTGATATATGTCGTTAATAATAGTCTAACGACTAGGACATTCTAAAGCACCATGTCCTCTCTTCACCACACGATTTGACCGCTGTCGCTCGGAGAAATGAGGCGTACCGGTTTATTCGAATAAAGGCTGTCTGCAGAAGCAAAGTGAAAGGAGCAAAATGTGATGAAGCTTGAAGAAGATGTGTTTAGGAAGCTTGCAATTAAGGTCAAGGGCTCGCCGGGTGCAGTGGCTGTGAGCATAGTCAATTTCATGCAGCTGTTCCAGTTAGAAAGGTATTTATTATATATTACCCACTACCCCCATTCTGTCTACACCTTTGTAGAAAATACCAATATGGGGACTACAATTCCTATCAACAAGTGCACTGCTCTAGATGATTTTAGCAGCGCTTACAAAGTTTAATTAAGAGCACTGACACAGGCAGCATATTGTCAAAAGTAGCAACTGCTTCTTTTTCGCAACCACTTTCAGATAACAATTTCATTGTCTCACTGGATTACAGTGTTTATCTTAGAATGCATGTTTTTTTTTCTTATCCTGGATTGTGTGTAGACATGTTACATTTACAAAAGACACAATTCACCTGTTTATTTTAATTCTTTCCCTTGAAGGGCTATCTTCCTTCCTTTCTACACCACCCCAGAAAGGAAGTTACAATCTCCCAAATCTCCCAAACATCTTTTAGTATGTTTCGCTATTGCAAACTTGCACATGAAATGTAGTGTATTCAGAAAGAAACTACTGGTTTGCTTATCATTACTTAGTGTGATGTCATATTTGACTAAACCTACAAAGCAAGATTTGGGTAGCCAGACAGTGGAGGTGTGATGCACTTGGACATTTTTTTTTTTTATTTATCCGTGCATAGCCTTGCGTTTTTGAAAAAGCCAGCATTGTTGTCCACCTGCATGTTGTCATTAAGTTAACAATACTTATCAGCGTTAAGCTCTTTTTGAAGTTGAAAAAACAATAATAATATAAAAAAAAAAAATGCAAATTAACTGGTGCAGCCAGGCCATGATTGAACAGAATGAAGTAAGATTTTTTTTTTCTGTAGCTGATGGAAATGTTTTTCAGAACGTTAGAAGAAAAGGATGGTGCTTTTCAATGAGTAAAAGTAACTGGTAACTTTTGTTTTTGTTAGTGGACATTTATTCAGACCCACTGTATACTGAGACAGTACTGATTTTAGTATTTTGTTTCTAATGGAGAGTCAAGATTTTTACCAGTTTTAAGTTTTGAATGAATTAACTATAAATCACCTTTTGTAGCATCACTGAATGCCCTTAATGGGTGATGTCCTTTGTGGAGTTCTGCTGTAATCTTTTTCATGCCAGCACCACCAAGGGCTTTAGTGGCATTTTTAATAGTAAACAGCTGAAATTAAATAATAATATTAACCCCTGGTGTAAATAGGGGAAAAAATCAAAACACAAAATGTTGTATACACAAAGGTACTTAATTAGTTACATAGTACTGCTTATGTATCTGATTAACCAAAAGCACTATAACTGAGGCCCATTAACTTTGACATTTTTCCAGGCAATACAGGGTAACACAGCTAGTATATATTTGTCAATGCTTTTATGCAGGTTTGGAAGAGAGAGCAAGAGTTCAGATTTCTTAAGGGACATTGGTAATGTCATCAGTTTAAATTACAGAATACAGATAATGAACTAAAACAAATGCCAGAATAAATAAGTTTTCACTTGACATTTTTATGTACTATTCGTATTAGAATTATAGTTTTATGATAAAATATTTTCATTTCACTTGGGTTGCTTGCTTTAACGCTCTTGTAACCTAAAACCAACTAGTTAGCCACATGTTGAACTCCTTGTATTGTGTGAAATGATGCAAATGTCTAACTCGGTGGTCTCAGACTCCAGTCCTGCAGGGCCGCAGTGGCTGCAGGTTTTCATTCTAACCCTTTTCTTAATTGGTGACCTGTTTTTGCTGCTAATTAACTCCTTTTTCCTTTTATTTTAATTGACTTGTTTTTTAAAATTTGTTCCCCTGATTGTTCCTTTGAATTGCTTCATGTCTTTCCTTAAATGGCACCAAAACAGAAATGAAATGTGAAATGAGTGAGCCAACAAAAGACCACCTAAGTCAGGGCCTTCAACTACAAACAGTTGCTTAATTAGGTGCCGAGTCTTGTTGTTAATTAAACCCATTCTTTAATTCATGGCTTGTTGCTGCTCTCATTGTGAAATAGCATACATTTCCAAAATTGTTCATTTTCTCTTTTCTAAGAGCACTGTTCAAATTTTTTGGGGTCCTGAGCAGATCAGCATTCCTGAGACCTTCATCTTTCTTTATTTTCAGATATTATATGATGGACACAGTTTACTGGTCATTTTTTGGCTCATTTTGTATCTTATTGTTTGGCTCCTAATTTAAGGAAAAAGAAACAATTATGGGGTTGGATTTTTCAAGAGCAAGTCAATTAATATTACTTTAAAAGTAGTTAATTAGCAGCAAAAACAAGTCACTAATTAAGAAAAGGGTTAGAATGAAAACCTGCAGCCACTGTGGCCCTCCGGGACTGGAGTTTGAGACCACTGGTCTAACTGATAACTTTGACAGTAATACCTAATATTTTAAGCTAGTTAGTAACTTGGATATGTAGTGTATAGGTGGCACAGTAAAAAGACCTGGATTTGCTTCCCGGGTCCTCCCTGTGTGGCGTTTGCACGTTCTCCCCGTGTCTGCGTGGGTTTCCTCCGGGTGCTCTGTTTTCCTCCCTTAGTCCAAAGAACAGGTTAGGTGCATTGGCAATCCTAAGTTGTCCCTATTGTGTGCTTGGTGGATGGGTGGGTGTGCGTGTGTGCCCTGTGGTGGGCTGGCACCAAGCCCGGAATTTGTTCTTGCCTTGAGTTCTGTGCTGGCTGGGATTGGCTCCAGCAGACCCCTGTGACCCTGTGTTAGGATGTAATGGGTTGGAAAATGACTGGCTGAGTGACTGACTGATATGTAGTTTATTGATAAACGGTGTAATACTCAATTACTGAAAGTTTAAAAAGGTTTCTGGCTTTTTCCCTCCTCCCCAACCCCCACCCCCATGGAGGTTTGGACAAGATGGCGTCTTACAAATGCCCACACTGCAACTTTGTTTTTAACAATATGAAAACTATGCAGAGACATATGAATGCAAAACATTGGACTCCAGAAAACTTCAAAACACCTTCTGGCATGATGAAGTATTAGGTGGCAGAGCAGATTCTTTCTGGAAAAAGAGGAATATTCATCATTTTCAATCAAGGAGGAAACGCCCAAAGAAGATGCAAGTAAGGACACAGATAGGCATGCTGGTGGGGAGACAGCGCTGTTGTAAGAAGATGTGACTTTTTCCATCAAGACTGCTGTTTTGCTTAAAGCTAAAAACTCTTTGATTTTCAGTTATTTAGATTAAGCTGTTTAAAATTATTTTAGAATGGGCTCAGATTTTATTACATTTTATGTGTAGTAACATTAAATAGTAATTCTTAGATGCAAGTTTATATAAAGTTTTTCCATATACACCATTTCCCAGGCTACTGTTCTTAGTAAAATAAAGCAAACCTCATTTGCCCTCATAATTAGGGTGTGGAGGTTGATTTGACATTATTTTGTCACCAGATTGAATGGCGCAGCAAAAATTTATACAGAAGAATACTCAGGAGGGGCTGAGTGGCCAGTTGACCGAGGTCTCCAGGACTATGAGCGTGTCTGACATTGTCTGTTCTAACTGACCCATGGACCACCCTGAGTTTTATTTTCTCCTGGGATGTTGTTTAGTGGAGTTTTTGTTATTGTTACGATTCATTTGTTTTGATCAGGTTGAAATTGCTTTGTGTTATCATCTGTTTAAATTATTTTACATTTTTTTGTGTATGCAGTATGTAATTAGGAATTTGTAAAGTTTGTAATTGCATTTCACTTGTGAAATTGTTACTGCACTTTGAGTTTGCACTCTGTGTAGAGTGCTATATAAAAAATAAACTGAATTGAATTGACTTAGGATTTTATTTGGGCACATAACAAAAGCTAACATAATGTATATTAACAAAATAGATTCTTAGACAAAATAGTAATAACAGTAATTAAATATTGCACTAAAATCATTAAAGCAGTTGATTGTTGATTTCAATTTGCCTATATTCATTTTGCACATTTTTGCACTAATATGGCCAGATGTTTATCTGGGGTCTAGTGATAAGTGTACCATACCATAAGTGTAACCAGAGTATGAAAAGATATCAAAGATATGGAGAGTGATTTATGTAGATATGCTGATTTAAAAGCATTAAAGCATCCCATTCCCCCAAACTTAAACATTCCAGTTAAATGTCTGTCAAGAGCTTGTTGTGTGAATAGTTAACTGAAGCATCTGTGCCAATTTGTTTTAGCCCTGTTCTTTATATACCTTAAAGAGAAGGCTTAATAATCTTGGAAACCCTACAGCATATCATCCACATTTCAAGGATACTCTTGAAGAAGTCATTGTTGGTTATCAGTCTGGAACTGGTTCAACACTCATTTCTAAAGCTATTTTAACTCTCCAAGAACAAATCCAGGAATCTAAAGGTTTCTTTTGTCTTTTGATTAAGCAAGCATTGATAACTTTATTTAAAATGACATCATGAGAGTATAGCAAAGAAGAAATAATTTCTTACAGATAATAATTAGAACTTAATATCAGCTTTTAAGCATTATGATGACGGTGTCATTGTTTGAGAATGCTGGCTGATTTAACATCATTATATCTTTCACTGAAGGATATGTGCACCCCAAATATAAACAAATCTATAAATGAATAAGATAAACATGACTGTATTGTCTTTGTAATGCTAAGTCAAACTCCACACCCAAGCTGCACTGAAATCTTGTGACAGGATCTGAAATTATGAATTCATTCTAGAATACCCTCACAATTTTACTGAGTGGGAGATATTTGTCATGAAGGCATGGGCTAGCATTCCTTTGCAGTAATCTGACCCACAATTGCAGAAAATGTGGTGTTGTAGTTACTGATATAATGGAGATTCAAAGAGGAAGGTGTTTTTATTTTCATTCAGGCAAACTGGAAGTTGCACTGTTTTTTTTTTTTTTTTTTTGTTAATAAGATGTCAAGATCTGACAAATTTGTAAATTAAAATCATTTTTCATAGGACTGTATTAAAAGACTAAATTGTACAGGAAACATTTATGTGGTTCAAAAAGAAGGCTGTTAATAGATTTGCCAAAACATAGCAAATTTTATCTTCCATAAATTTCTCTTTAGGGTACATGTTTATGACCTCAACACACCAATTCAACAGCAAAGTCAACCTGATGGCCAGGCGTTTGGTCTATGAAGATAAACTGAAATTCTTAGGATACTGACCTGTCAAAATTGGGAGCACTTCGACCAGAATCGCTATATCTGCAGTAACTGAGGCACTTTCTGTGTAAACGTGTAAACTTTGCTTATCTGTTGGTATCTGCACTCTGAATGGCAGCCCTTTCGCCTCTTATCAGGGCAGTTTATGCCGTAAATGGAGATTGGTCACAGTGATATGCACAACTCGGATATTTTCCCACAGTTAGAAATATTTAGGATGAAGTGATTTATGAAAACCTTTTAACATAGGTAGCAAAATGTATCAAAAGTTATTGTATTGTTTTTATACTATTGCTGGTAATTGCTATTTTCTACTAATTTGCTATTAATTCACTCATTTTATCTGTACTGTACTGTTTTTATTCATAATTGTAAATGCAAGTGTACTGTGGAATATGGACCTTTAGCCTAGGTCTTCTAAATTTAATTTGCAAACTTGTATTTTTATGTTTGAGTCCCAGATGGCTATGTGCAGATGACAATATAGAAAATACTCTTTCTTGATGGACTGAATGGTCTACTCCTATTCTTTTTTTGCTGCACATTTGTTGTGTTCTTACAATACAATTTTATCCAGCTTAATTTAGTTAACAAAGAGCTGAGTATCTTATTGACATTTTTAAAAGCCTTTGAGTTTTCCACTACATTCACATGTTTTGTTGTTTTTGTGGTGTGGTGAAAAGAACTAAACACATAATCCATATGTGATCTCTCTAGTGCAGTGGTTCTCAAGGTATGGTCAATGGACCACCAGTGGTCCCCAAGTGCAAGTCAAGTAATCTGCAAACTGGCAGTCACCAGGAAAAAGTGGTGTTTAAATCACTCAGATATATTAGTCTATTGTGCTTATGCAAGCATTTATGTGCAACAGTCAAGGCTGCTAGATGACATTGGTGCCACTAAACCAATGTATTTAGATACATGAGAAATGGCTCTAAAACTACTACTATAGAGAACTACTTCTTTGGCTGCTATCGTTAAGGGTTGCCTCAGTGGATCATCTGCTTCCATATCTTCCTGTCCTTTCCATCTTGCTCTGTCACACCTACCACTTGCATGTCCTCTCTCACCACATCCATAAACCTCTTCTTAGGCCTTCCTGTTTTCCTCTTGCCTGGCATCTCTATCCTTGGCATCCTTTTCCCAATATACCCAGCATCTCTCCTCTGCACATTTCCAAACCAAAGCAATCTCGCCTCTCTGGCTTTGTCCCCCAAACTGTTCTAGCTGAGCTGACCCTCTAATGTACAGTACTCATTCTTAATCCTGTCCATCCTCGTCACACCCAATGCAAATCTTAACATCTTTAACTCTGTCAACTCAAACTCTGTCTCCTGACTTTTTGATAGTGCCACTGTCTCCATCCCATATAACATAGCTGGTCTCACTACCATCTTGTAGATCTTCCCTTTCACTCTTGCTGGTACACGTCTGTCACAAATCACTCCTGACACTCTTCTCCACTCACTTCACCCTGCCTGCACTCTCCTCTTCACCTCTCTTCCACCCTCCCTGTTACTCTGTACTGTTGATCCCAGGTATTTAAACCATCCACCTTCGCCAGCTCTACTCCCTGCATCCTCGCCATTCCTCTGACCTCCCTCTCATTCACACACCTGTATTCTGTCTTGGACCTACTGATCTTCATTCCTCTGCTCTCTGGAGCATATCTCCACTTCTCCAGGGCCTCCTCAACCTCTGAGACGATCCTTGATGTAATCCCACCTCTACCTTAAAAACATCAGTCACTTCCCTTGAACATATCCTGTACCACACTTACATACTTCTCTGCCACTCCCAACTTCCTCATACAATACCAAAACTCCTCTGTAGGCACCCTGTGTCATCTGCTTTCTCCAGGTCCACAAAGATACAATGCAACTCCTTCTGGCCATCTCTATACTTCACCATCAACACCCTCAAAGCAAGTATCTCATCTGTAGTGCTCTTTCTATACATGAAACCATACTGCTGCTCACTAATAATCACCTCCCTTCTTAACCTAGCTTCCACTACTGTTTCCCATAAGTTCATGCTGTGGCTGATCAATTTTATCCCTCTGTAGTTACCACAGTTCTGCACATCAGCCTTATTCTTAAAAATCAGTACCAGTATGCTGCTTCTACACTCCTCAGGCATCCTCTCACTTTCCAAGATTTCACTAAACAATCTGGTTAAAACTTCCACTGCCATCTCTCCTATACACCTCCATGCTTCCATGGGTATGTCATCTGGACCAACAGCCTTCCCATTCTTTGTTCTCTGTATAGCTGTCCTTACTTCCTCCTTGCTAATCCATTGCACTTCCTGGTAAACCCAGTCATGGGGGATGCACAAACCAGTGTGTTTCTTCATGCCAGTCCCAAGCCCGGATAAATGGGCAGGGTTATGCCAGGAAGGGCATCTGGTGTAAAATTTAATTTTTAATTAAATTTAAAATTTGTCCAGGTCTTTTGTAATATGTTTTGCTGTCTTTTCAGTATTTGTGCTCTGTAATTTCACTAGTTTGCTCATTATATTCAAAGTTAATAACTTGGAAGGATGAGCCATCCCTAATACAGAACTGCAAGGGATCAATGATTCAGTGTTTAAAATCCTCTGCTTAATTTATACCTTTTGTTCCTGGATTTTCTGTGTTAATGCTTCAAAGACGGTTTTTGATTCCTAGTGGTAGTTTCTAGTATTTCCCTAGGTTTTCTTTTCTTTTTTTTTCCACTAGGGGGCTTTGCCTCGGCTCTCTTTGCTCGCCAACCCCCGTTTTTGTTTTTCCAGATACACACTTTTTCTATTTGAATTGTTGCTATTTCATTAGTTTCACTTTTATTTCTGAACTTCTGTAAAAACAATATTTGGAATCTTTCAAGTCCCAATGTGCTGAATCTTTTTAATGAGGTCAGTGAGACATGTGTTTAATGATTTTGTACCATAATTCAGGATAGGTTTCTCTGTTTGGAATTTCAGCACAGACAAAACGATCTACATCATCAGCAGTTAATCATTTTTTTCTAAAGTAACCAATAAATGCATGTGAGGTAAACTCCGTTTTTGAAATTCTCTTGACTTAAACTTCAAAGCCTTATAATATTACCTATGTCCATATATTTGATCTTTATTCGCCTTTTTGTTATTTCTCCAAGTAATAATTTGTCTTTTTTTGCGCTAATGCGATGTTTACTTTCTTTGTTTTAAAACTGTCATATTTTTTATTCTGCTTTCATAGTCTGTATCTTTCTCTGCATGCGTTTCTACAAGTCTTTTGAATTCCACTTTTCATTCTCTCTAACCTGCTCTGCATGTGTTTGGCCCCCTTGTTTTTTAAGCTCTTTATGACGTTTTGTTTTCTACTCTTCTTTTATTTCTGTCCTCGCTTTATCCTGCTTTTGTTTCAATGACACCTGGTCTGTGGTGATTACTTTCCCTTTTTCGAGTAATAATTTCCGTTTTTTTGCGCTACTGCGATCTTTACTTTTTGTTTATGCTTTCTAATTTTCCTACTTTCATATTCTTTAACATTCTCCACATGTGTGTCGTGCCAATATTTTTTTTTTTTTTTTTTTTGAGCCTTTCGAATTCTACTGCTTTCATAATTTCTAACCTGTTCTGCATGTGAATAGTGCCAACGTCCGGATTGGATGTGCTTTTTTTTCCAATTCCTTTTGTTCCGGGCTGATAATTACTTATCATTACTTTCATAATCTCTAACCTGCTCTGCATGTGTATAACACCAATGTCCGGATTGGACGTGCTTTTTTTTTTTCCCAATTCCACTTGTTCTGGGCTGTTAAATTACTTTCCTTATTTTCTGAATTTGCGCCTAGATTATTCTTTTTCTTTTTTGTCTCTCCAACGTTTTTGAGTCTGTTTTTTCCGCACTGCTTTCTTCTTCGCTTAGTCGTCTACGTTTCATTTATAACATATTGTCCTTATATGCTTTATATGCGCTGTGAGCCCTGGATCTGTATGTGCTCAAAGCCAAAACAAGAGTGAGTGTGTTATTGCCCCTGCTGTTATTTGGTTGTAATTAGGGCGTGTCTTGCAAGAATCTCATGTTCTACGTCATCGCGATACGGTCCTGGGTCAATCTCTTGGCACAAAGTCTCATGTTTAAGGTCCCCGCAAGACACTCCGTGGCCAATCTGTTTAGTCTTGCGAGTCTTTTAAGTGTCTTCCATGATCTTAACATGAAGATCACGTATCATCTCTTAGTCATTCCCTCCCACGGGATTTTATTTTTTTTTTGTTTTATAATTTTTGTAGCTCTGGATTTCTAATGTTACAATTCATCCCTTTAGACCAAGGGTGTCAAACTCAGTTTTATTGAGGGCCAGAAATAACACTAAACCACCACCACCACATTTTCTTACAAACAAGACACACAGATAACTCTCTCTACTCATCCCAATCGGATATTATGCCTTTGCATCTGCCTTGAAACTGTTTTCACTCTTTCTCTGCTTTTCTTTTCTTGGACAACACAGCAGGTTAGGAATGCTACAAGCAGCCATGGAACTGAAATCAGCATTAAGTATAAAAATTACATCAGCAGATGAATTCAGATTAGAACACCAGTCTGGACACAGGTGAGAATCTGTAGTTGTAGTAAAGTACATCCTTTTACATCTGCATTAGCATGTGTCGTGATTGGCTGGCAATTGACCAAAAATCATAGGTGTAAATGTGCTGGTGATGGATCACACAGACCACTTTGGGAGTTGGTTGCTTTTAATAAGAATGGAGGTGCAAATGTGTTTTATATACAGTATACACATAACAGCAATTAAGGCATTGGTAAAGACTGAAGAATCATGTCAGGTGGTGACCATTCAGGTAAGCTGTGGAAAGGTCGCCACTCCTGACTCCAGTGCAGCCTTAAAAAGTGAGTGGAGTAGGTGCCATAGTCTGCATGAAATTAAGCTACCATATCCTTCATGAGACTGTTACAGATTTGGCTAAAATACTAAAGCTCTTTGTGGCAGTGTAGCATGTCACCATCTTTTCAGTTTTTGTTGAGTCATTACAAACTGCCACTTTCTATTTCAACTAAAGGTTAGTAACTGCACTGCGCTATACTGTGTAGATAAATGTGAGCAGATACTGGAAACGTTTTACTGCCGGGTGCAAATTTAAATCGCATATAGATACAAACTATGAATTATACGTTAGAGTATATTTGAGAAGACAAGTGGTCATTAAGGGCTGTATCTAACATGTTTTGAATATTGATGAAGCAGCCGACTTTAAAAAGGTGCAAGTTGCTGAAACCAGGCCTTGTGCCTTGAGTTTGACATTTGTGTTTTAGTCCTTTTCTTTTTGCCTGAAATATGTTAATTTTGTCCCAGATTAGAATGTCTCTGACACGCTTAACACAATTTATTATTTAAATTCTGAATGTTTTTGTTCCTTAGTTCTCAAAAAAAATTTTGTAAGTTCTAACAGTGACTTCTGGTATGGATTTAAATAATTCTAAAGATGATTTCAAACTTATATTGTGATTGATGCTTCTCAAAGGGTCAGTCGTTTCTGTTTCTCTCACTCCGTCTGTATTTATAGAAAAGCCAGCTGTTTAAGGAAAGGGTACTGGGAGATGACAAACTCTTGCCATGGAATTTTGCTTTCTGCTTATGTGTTGTCAGCACTCATCAGGTTTGTGTACTGTGTTTGTTATTTTGTCATCTACTTACATTATTACTTTTGGAAAATAACTATAAAAAACTGTGCATATGTACAGTATATATAAACCCCATTTCCAAAAAAGGTGGAACATTGTAAAATGTAAATAAAAGCAGAATGAGGTGATTTGCAAATCATGTAAACCCTATATTTAATTGAAAATCGTACAAAGACAACATATCAAATGTTAAAATTGAGAAATGTTAATTCTTTTTGAAAAACGGATTAGATCAGATTCTCCAGTGATGAATTTTGGAGATATTGTCATCTTGCAGGAGTCTAATCTGCTCCGTATCATTCCAATTTCCGCATATGTGCTCACCCTGTGATGGACTGGCAGCCTAGCCTGTCCAGGGTTTGTTCCAGCCTTGCGCTGTATGCTAGCTGGTGTAGGCTCCAGCAGAACCCAGCCACCCAGTTCAGAACTAAGCAGTTTAAAAAACGACTGACACTGAGTCATAAAACGCACTTATATTTCACATATAATATATATATATATATATATATATATATATATATATATATATATATA
>JANRMT010062827.1:22923596-23035382 GCA_026402145.1 Polypterus bichir lapradei
TATATATATATATATATATATATATATATATATATATATATATATATGCCTCCCAAAAATAATTTGTACAAAAATCCAATTATTTTAATACATTTAATATAAACATGCTCATGGAATCCTGAATCACACATGCGAAACTCGACATCTGTAAAACCAAAAGGGCTGACGTCATTACGCATGCGCCCTACCAGCAGTTTTGCGCTCATCTGAATCAGTTCGCACTTGTCTATGAAATCAATTCGTATGACTCACTTAAAATAGATTAGAAAAAAAGATTCGATCATCCCACCAGATGTGAAATAAACGGCGCCTAAGGCAGTGCGTTGTCTCGCACTATCGGTTGTTCTTGTGAATTAAAGCGCTAGTGTTGCTGTATATTGAACTCCGCAATTTTTGCAGTTATCAAGTCCATTTACCTCAGGCAGGCTTATACAAATATTGGTGCATGGCAATTGCAACAGGGAAATGAATTTTACTCGACATTAGTGGATTAATCTATTCATTGCTGTTGTTTGCTTTGCACATGTAAACCGTTTAATATATTCCAAAATATATTCAGACAGAAGCCCGGACTACATTTCCCAAAAAGCCATGCGGAGTCCCGCCTTTATGGGGTCAATTCTGTTTTGTAACCCCACGTGGTGTGCTATACGACCGCCTTTTGTGTGCCTGGAGCATCAACTGTGTTTCTCAAGTGACGCTTTACTGCTGTAAGATCGGTCTGCTTGTAGAGGAGAACGATGTAGCGATGCCATTGCATGCAAAATGGACATTGTATTTGTCAAACGAAACAAATGTGCACGCCTGTTCAACGACGAATAGAGAGGCCCGCCAAGCTGTACGTGCCTATTTTCGGGGTTCAAGGAAGGCAGAGCAGCTACCAGCAGAGGTGACTGCAATATGCACCAAAAGAAAGAGAGACGGATCAATTGAGTGGGAGAGGAGGGTGGTATGTACCGATGTAGAGTGTGTTGCGATGTGATATTGCAGAGCGAGTAGGGGTTTGTCTTGTCTCCAGCTGGTCCCGTTCGATAGTGTCTTCGTAGCGGGACGTGCTACACAGTAGCTTATGTTGGGTGGGAATTCCACAGTCATAACCTTGTAACCTCTTACCCCGCAAGTGCTGTGAAATCAGCACCGAGTAATTTGTTGTCGTAGATTGATCCCTTGTCCCTGGAATGGTTCGGTATTTTATATAAGTTAAGAATGATACCCATTTGAAGAATTAAAAAAATGTGGCGTGAGGTTTGTGAAATCTAATAAAGATGCGCTTAATAAGTACAGTACCTAGTATTTTGCTTTAACTTGTAAGGCGATTGGATTGCTGTTTTATGCTTAACTTTGGTTTCGGCACGTCTGGTAACAATGCAGGGAGAAGGGAATTTCAGCTTCGTTACATTAGGTAAGTTGTATGCATAATGAACGATAGGGTTCGTACTTGTAGTCACTGCATCTAACAGGTGCCTGTGCTGGAGAAAGTCCCCGTGTAAAGTCTTAATTTGACTACATATTAACCTACCAACGTTTTCCAGACTGCATGTGGTAACTTATAATAATTTGTGTTGTAGTCGATATAAACTATATGACAGCGATGTCAGAAGCCCACGTTTTGTTTACTGTTTGGATTTGATCCGTAAAAAAGGCTTACATTTTGGAAGTCGGTTGAGATTCCTTCTAGCTGCTGAGTTACTGGCCCAACAGTTGAGCATATCCCAAAACAGTAATGTACTCCATTCCTCAGTGACTTGTGTAAATCATTTTCTAATTTATGACATTTTATGTACAAGAAAGGCTACTTTGAGTATTCAGACCATGTCTGAGGCAGCAGTTTTTTTTCTGATAGTGCAGATTGGAAATTCACGTGAATTTTCCATCCACTGAAGTTATTCCAGTGTTGTGTAATTCATAGTATGTTCCAGGACAGGGGTATATGAGCAGTGAATAAACACTAAAGAACCGAATCTTCATCTTAAACAAACAGAATGCAAGGGGAGATGGTATAAAGTATTTAGAAATCTGAAGGTAATAAGGCTGCATAACAACTTGTCACATTAAAAGAAATATGTGAGTGTAGGTGTTTAGTGATTAATAATCAAACTATCTTTATATGAAACATATACTTTACATTTTAGAACTTAATATTATTTTTTTTTTTCAAAATAATGTGATGAGATTTGCTCCAGGTACTCATCTTGCTGATTAATGATTACAAACAAAAAATTGTGACTTACTGTGGTGGCTAATCAGAAATGAGTCCACATATAAGGCATAAACCTCTACAATTATTGAACATATCTAGCTTGAAGCAGGCAGCATTTCCGTATATTGATTGATATTGTGAACGTGTTGAATAAATGCTTCTCCAACAATAATCTACTAAATATCATATGAAGCCTTTATTCTTTATTGCTCTCATTCACAAGAAATTTCATCTCCCAAGTGGTGTGGTACCTGGCATCTACCTTCCTGTATGCTAAAATTGTAAACTTACTTTGTTTGACAGTAGTTTAAGTATAGTTTTTGCAGAAGACACATTTTTCTGACAAATAAGGTGTCACTTTCTGTTGGTGATGCATTTGAGCAGAAAAATACAAGTGGTCAAGTGGCTAATTTCGCTACGAAGCTAGAATTTATTTGATCAACATTTAGTGATAGAGAGTGAGCACTTTTCAGCTCATGAGTGGAAAGACACCACTTTCCAAAAGTCACTGTCTTCAGCCTATTTTTGGATGTTATGTTTAGGACAGCAAGAGAGAATAATTGATTTGAATATTTACGGTTCAAGATGATTTTCTGCTTTTGCGCCAGCTCTTGCTTTTTGAAGTTGCGCCTTGAAGTAATTGGTGTCTCATTCAGTATCAGTCTTCACAAATGAAGCCTAGGTTTTAGTAAACACATAACTGCTTATGCATTGTATTACAGTTTAGTGAAGTTCTTTTGAGGTAAAGCATCTCAGGGAAGCAAATACATAGATGACTGCCTCTGTAAATAATAACAGACAGCATCACTGCAGATTGTAAGCTTAGCAAAAAAAGGACCATTGTTTCTAGATAGACTGGCCTTTGATTCCAAGCAAGTATAAGAGACTAATTTTACTTACCAAGGAAACAAAACTAAAGGTAATGCAAGACTGAATACACTTAAAGCAGCTGGCTGCAATCGCAAAGCACAGCTGACCTCTTCTGTTATTTAGTAGCTGCCTTGTTAATGCAAAAATATTTGATTTAACTTAGTTATACTTTATTTAACTTCATATGTTTGTTATTTAGCCTGTGGTTTTTTTTTCCACTTTATTATTATTTTTTTTTAACCACATCTAGATTTGTCATTTCACTGCAATATGTGCTTTGTTACTTATCCTGCTTATTTCAGTTCAGGGCCTCAGGGACATAGCTGTTTTCTTGCACTGCTAGGACTGGTTCCAACATGAGACAGGGAGCCAGCCCATTGTAAACTGTTCTGAAGGAAGAGCCATCCTATTGAGTGATATTCTTTGTTTTTGGAAATTCTGGAGTGAGCTGCTCTTGCAACCCTGTTCAGGAGAGACCAGAAATATAAAATCGGAGGATGCACGTTTTGAGTTGGTGCATTGCCACAGTTAATAAGCACAATCATTTGAGCCGTTATCACACATTTGATGTACTAAGATCACCTCTTAGCTACAGCATAGGCAGCTTTGAGAACTTCTCTTATGCGGATTTGATTATTTTTAACCTTATAGCAACTTTTACTGTGATTGGGAGTTTTTTTTGTCTTTATGTCATAGAGCCATTCATGCAGTGGGAGAACTGAATTTCTTTTATTTTATCTGAAATCAAATCTATCTGATTTTTTTTATTTGTATTTATTTATTTATTTTTTTTGTACCATTCTGTTTGTGGACAAAAAAGATACATGTGCTTATGTCATTTATACTCTTGTTGCAATCAAGCATTCCTCATGAGTTTTGAGAACGCCATGCTGTTTCTTACATGTATTTTATTGTATAATATATAATATAATATAAATATAAATTATTTGGTTACAGTACTGAAATTTGTTTTCTTCATTAGTTTTTAGAGCCAGCTCGGAGGAACACCAGTAGCCTATGGATTGTGGGACTGAAAATCTTAACCAAAAAGACATTGAAACAGAATATGTGGACAAGGTTTCTGATAAGGTGCAAATGGAAACATCAGCGGTGAAAGCGGATGCCAGAGATGCAGAGCACAAATATGTCAATGCCCAGAAAGCAGCTGGACAGCTTGAGGTGACCCAGTCGAAGGCTGACCCTCCATCTTTGCTACCTTCACAGAGAGAAACTACTGTACCTGCAGCAAATCCTCAGTGTAAGGATGGCTGCATGCAACGACTCATGGGGTACCACGGGTACATGGTGGGAAACTTGTTAAGGGCAGGTTTTGCAAAAATATTAGTATGTTTTTCTTCATGCAAAGAGTCATTGACAAGTGGAATAAATTACCAAGTTGTGTAGTGGAGAGTAGATTAGGAGTTTAAGGTTCTTCAGATCTTGACTTAATGCTATTTTGGAGAATCCAGAAGTGACTCCACTCTGTTGGGCCCTTGAGCAAGGCCCTTAACCTGCAATTGCTCCATCCTGGGTATGACGTTAACTTGCATCCAGCCCTACAAACAGGTCCTTTAACTTGCAAGGGAAAATTTTGGGGTTGGTGACAGGACTGGCACGCCAGCCACTGTAAAAAAAAAAAAACAAAAAAAAAAAAAAAAAACCTCACACTCTTTCATTCCATTCAAATTAGTGTGGCGCTGAGGTGTCATCCATGCAGTCTGGTCCTAATTTGGAATTCTGAGGTGGTTTGTCACATGGTGGGTGCAGCTGTATCAGTTCATGCTCCTAACCTCCTCCTCCTAGGTGAAAAGGAAGGATGAGCTGATTGGGCTGAATGGCCCATTCCCACCACAACTGGTCTAATGTAACAGATCCTATGGTGCTAAATCTAGCTTTTGTAGGGTTGCCAGAATTTAGCTGGCTGAACATTTGCACACATACTTTAAATATTCTGTTACAGGGACTTTAAGATTAAACCATTAGTTTCTTTACTAATTACAGGGTTGTATAAAAACTAGAAATATGTATTTTAGTTGTGCTTAATACACAATGAGATTGTCCTATTTTTGTGTGTTTTATTTTAGCTTAGTAAACTGCTAGAAACTGGAGTATTATCAAGCTAAATGGACAGGAAGATCTCATTTGTATATACTATAGCAATTATTTTAAAACATTGGAAAGTTTTTTTGGGCATTAAGATACTGATTGCAAATTTATCTAGAATGGGGGGTTTATCATGTTTTGAACTGATGAAGGTCTATTCTGATTAAGGCTGTAGAGATCACTTTAGAAAATGACTTTAAAGAAATGCCCTGCCCTGCAATACAATGTCACTGCTTTAAAAAAAAAAAAAACTTACACAGTCATAACATATAGCATTTTGCTGGTTGTGTAGTGCAATCCAGGTTTACATCAGCATCAGGTGCAAGCCAAGGACCAACCTTGAATGTAGGGTCAGTGCATAACAGAGTAATGGGCATCGATTTTAACGATCTGAATGCCATATACTAGGATTGCAGTCTTTGTTTTTCTTTACATACTCATGTTTTCTTTCCCCACAAGACATGCAGGTTAGACTAAGCTTCAACTCACAATCTGCCCATATTAATGGGTGGGAATGTGCGCTCGTCTAAGTCTTCCCAGAATGCACTGGAGACCTGTCCAATGTTGGTTTATGCTCTGCACCATTTTATGTCAGGATAGGCACTCACTTAGAGGCCCTGAGTTGGACAACTGGGTTGGCAAATTAGTGTAATAGGTGCTAAATTAAGTGCTAAATAAAATATTTCAAGAAATGTAGAGGAAAGATGACGCCTGCTCTTATAGTTCAATATACAGTATGTGCGTGCCAGCTCGAGAGCGACTTTGATGCTTATAATTTTTCTTACACAAAGTTGTCAAAATTTAATACTGATGGAATTCTTCACGTTTATGTTTGTGTCCAAAAATACTGGAAAAACTACAGTACAGGCCAAAAGTTTGGACACACCTCCTCATTCAATGTGTTTTCTTTATTTTCATGACTGAAGGCATCTATGAATGAACACATGTGGAGTTATGTACTTAACAAAAAAAGGTGAAATAACTGAAAACATGTTTTATATTCTAGTTTCTTCAAAATAGCCACCCTTTGCTCTGATTACTGCTTTGCACACTCTTGGCATTCTCTTGATGAGCTTCAACAGGTAGTCACCTGAAATGGTTTTCACTTCACAGGTGTGCCTTATCAGGGTTATTTAGTGGAATTTCTTGCTTTATCAATGGGGTTGGGACCAGCAGTTGTGTTGTGCAGAAGTCAGGTTAGTTGGACGATCATTTATTTTTCAACAGGACAATGACCCCAAACACACCTCCAGGCTGTGTAAGGGCTATTTGACCAAGAAGGAGAGTGATGGAGTGCTGTAAATGGTCATGAAAATAAAGAAAGCACATTGAATGAGGAGGTGTGTCCAAACTTTTGGCCTGTACTGTACATGTTAGAATCATGGGAGCTGTATGTGTCAATTAGGGCAGATACGTTAGACAGTGTATTGAAAAAGCACACCATTGCTTTAATGACTTCAGAGCCATAAGTAGTGCTTGCATCCGGAGTTTCCCTTCATATTTATGCCAAAAATTTTAAATTAGTACTTCCTGGATTTTTAAATACTCTCATTCTTTTGGAGGCACCTGATATAAATAAGAAATACAATTAATCTAAAGCATTAATTTATTTGCACAAAGTAAGTACTGATTTAGAGTTTAGTGTGGCCATCCTTCAGTTCTAAGTACTTCAATAGTCTGAAATTAGACATGCTTGGGCTAGGTAATATATCACTGATATAACTATTTTCTTCTAATGATGACCTTTTTTTTTTTCTTTCATGCATATAATTTCTTTATAGCCTCTCAACTCACTCTGCAGTGTTATGAATGCCATATCACTTTTAGCGACTTCAAAAGCAAGGAGCGGCACATGAAAAAACGACACCCGGCTGAATATGAGGAATATATGCTGGGTGACTCCCTTTTCATTTGTTATGTTTGTGACCGTGCTTTTGGCTCCTCCCGTGAACTCATGGCACACCAGCGTGGTCACACTGAGAAACACCCCTTTAAGTGCCCTGTGTGTGGGGACAGTTTTGGTCGTTCTTCAGAACTGACTGTACACAAGAGGTCGCACTTTGGCCAGCTTGGCTATGCTTGTACTGACTGCGGCAAACTTTGCAAGACATTAACTCTGTTGAAATATCACCGACGTGTACACACTGGGGAGAGACCATATCAGTGTGGGAAATGTGGAAAGCGCTTCAGCCAGTCCTCAGGGCTGCATCGTCATGAGGTCACCCATACTGAAGAAGAAAGCCAGGGTCAGTGTTGCACCAAGGATATGGAAGATGCCAATGCTAATGGAAGCCAAAGTAAGTATTGGAAATCCTCAGTATCACTGCAGTTGCATCGTGATCCCATTTAACTAGTACCTTAAATTTTTCATTTTGGTATTCTTGGTACAAGGTATCTGATTCTGCTAGGTGAATAAATTGAGGAATTAAAAGTTAAAGGTCTTTGCTTCAGTTATTAAATTTTAAGGTTGATGTTAGTACATATGTTAGATGACTTGTGTCATATGGAGAGGGGTCTTATTTTGGGGTAGTATTAAGCCTCTCACCATCCTGCACAACAAAGCTGAAAGACTGTTACCTGTCAAGTATTTCCCAGTACATGTCGCTTGATTTATAGTCTTGTGGGGCCAGACATTATTCTCAAATGAGAATACATGTCTGGGGACAACTGGTTAAACATTTGAACGGAATATCAGCAAAGTCTGCCGCTGCTAGTGGGGCTTCCTCCTGAAATATCTGCCCCCAAAATCTTCAGTCCTTCCACTTTACACTGCCGGGGTTTCAGGGAGAGAACAAAAGAAACTAAAAAAATACTTGATGCTGAGAGTCAGTAAAAAGCTAAAATTGCTGTTATACATTCAGGACCTAAGTAGCACTGAAGGTAACAGAAGCTTAATGATTTTTACTTTGTAATGAGCAGTGCAATAGAGGAGACAGACAC
This sequence comes from Polypterus bichir lapradei, assembly GCA_026402145.1. Taxonomy (NCBI): domain Eukaryota; kingdom Metazoa; phylum Chordata; class Cladistia; order Polypteriformes; family Polypteridae; genus Polypterus; species Polypterus bichir. Next base: position 22,931,710 of record JANRMT010062827.1, read on the forward strand.
ATGCACATACAGACCGCCACACCTACTTGGCTCCACTTGTTTCTGAAGTACTTCTGTCTGCTACAATATCTTTGTCATTTTGACTTTTTGCATCACTCTATGGCATAACAACAGCAAACAGATTAAATAAGCATTGTGGCCTGTGTACACACTTTATGTTAAAATGGCTACATTCTGGTGTGACATGTTTGCATTTCTAATTAGACAGTAATGTTAATTACATTTTGTTGCTCGTTTAGACATCCATTCAGAATGTGGATACTGTGCAGCCTCGTCTGTGCTTTTACTGGTGGTGTTAGGCAGATCTGTTCATTTTATGCTTTGTGAGTACTGAAATCTACATCTTCTGTGACTCTTTACTGTTCTTTCTCTTAACAAGAGTCCTTTTGACACAATGTTACACACTGTTTACTTCAAATGCATGTTTTACATTTCATATTTTCTTGAATATAGCTGCCATTTCTTTTAAGCTTACAACGACTCCTGCATTATCGTCATAATGGTGATCAACAGAGAACACACAAATGGCACCTGTGACAACATACCGTTCACCTTTACCTACTCATCCACCATGGCTTTCAATTTCAATGTGTAATCTAATGTTACAGACAGATGTTTCTCACGAAACAGGTTATGTTTTCTTTTACCATGTGCAATGTGTTCTCTGCACACACAACACACATTTATATGTTTAACAGGATTTTTAGGAGACTTTTCACTTGTAGAGTGTTCATCATAATGTCAGACCAAGTTAGTGAGAGCACCACTGCTCTATGTAGTTGAAAATCACCACCCCATATTTGAGTGTTGACTTTATGAGACATTAGATTGGTTTAGAAATCTGACACCCAGTGAGCTTTTGAATTATTCCCACACATGTTTTAAGCAAATTTCACTCGTGGTTGTCTTGACATATATATTATATGTATGGCTTTAGTGTGACTAGTTGAATTTGTGTTTTGTGTTTTTCGTGTTTGTTTTTCTTTTTCATTGGCAAATTAATCTTTTCTTGTTTCAGGTGAATCACTTCAGTGTTCTAAGTGTTTGATCACTTTTAATGATGTGAAAACCAGCGAGCGCCATATGAGGCATAAACATTTCAAAGAATACAAGGAGCACATCCAGCTAGACACTGTGCCCACTTGTTATGCTTGTGAAAACTCTTTGCCCTCCTCACCACAGCTCACTGTTCATCAGTACACACCTGAGGAAGATAAACTCTCTGTCACTGGACAGGAAAAACATTCTTATACTACACATAGTCCAAGTAATAGTGAGGCAGCGGTGCAAGAAGGAATTGAAAAAGCAGTTGGTGCAGAGGGTAAGGAAGAGTATGGCACTGACAGAATACAAGGGCTGACACTCCAAGGAGATCGTGGTGAGTATACATGTAATTTTTCACTTCAATGCTGTACTTGTGCTGATTTTTATATAATCTTTAGCTATCTTGAATACCCTATATACTCTCAGCAGCTTTTCAACATTGTGTGGTTCAGTTCCTCTGTATTTATTTTTAAGTAACCCGGCTTAAAAAGTGTCTATTTTGAAATTGGTTTATTCTCTTGAAAATAATTGCACTATGTCTTGTTTTAAACCAGTTTTGCACCCATCTAAACACTATGCTGTGGATACTGAATCCTGGATTCCTACCAATTATATTTTGATGACCAAACTCCCTTCGACCACTTTATAAAAAGCATTTTGTAAATCACAATAGATAATATTGTATTAGATATAATTAATAATGCACCCAGTCACTGCATCTGCAAAAGGACACATACAGGGTATGGGGTTTCACTGAATCTATTAAATTTCTCTTGATACATGTTAGGTATATTATTATGCAGTTACTGTGTCAGGGTTGACTTAATGACATTTAAAAAAATAAATTAAGTGCTTTTTCTTTAGTATTTGGTGAAAAATTTGAGGGATTTTATACATGACCTACATTCTTTGAAACGTATTTTATTAAATGTTGTCCAGTTATTGTTGGTTGTTTATATCTTTTTTTTTATTTTTTTTAAATTCTAGTAGGATTTTTTTTTTTGCATTGTAAAAAATTGCTGTATTCCTCATACTTCCAAATAAACTCCAAGAAAATAGATATGAACACTATGTTTTAGTTCCTTTTCAGTATATATCTATACTAATAAAAGGCAAAGCCCTCACTGACTGACTGACTGACTGACTCACTCACTCACTCACTCATCACTAATTCTCCAACTTCCCGTGTAGGTAGAAGGCAGGCTCATTCCTTACAGCTTACTTACAAAAGTTAAGCAGGTTTCATTTTGAAATTCTACGCGTAATGGTCATAACGGTCGACAACGTCCGCCATGTTGAACTTTCTTATTTATGGCCCCATCTTCACGAAATTTGGTAGGAGGCTTCCCTGCGCTAACCGAAACCAATGTACGTACTTATTTCGGTGGTATGACGCCATTGTCGGCCGCCATATTGAACTTTCCAATGGTCTTTGTTACTTATGGGCCCATCTTCAAGAAATTTGGTACGTGGGTTCCCAACGCTAACTGAATCCTACTTACATACATATATACGTCCATAGCCTGCAGCTCGGTCACCGTGTGAGGCGGCGTTGGGTCCCCCATCCCAACGACTCCCACGTTGTTGGCTGCCTGCCTATATAAGGCCGTCCGTCGCTCCGGTCTCTACATTCCCTTCCTTGCTTCGCCATGGGATTCACGTCTCTCTGCTGATAACTACAGACTTTTTACTTAATCCACGGCTTCTCCGCTGTTTTATTGTTCGTTTATTACGATTATAGTTATTGTGTAGGTATTTTAGACTAACTTTACATTGTTCAGGTACCCATTTCCTTTATCGTTCCAACCATACCCCTATTAACATGTCTATCGAGGTGATCACCATCGATCAAAGAACTGTCACTTACCGAGTGGTTTCCATACCCGGAGATGGCACCTGCTCTTTTCCATTCTCTTTGTTACATATTGCACGGCCATATCAGGCTCACTCTTGATATCTGGAGGAACATTGTGTCTTATGTATTGAATGACTGGGACAGGTTTAAGGTGTGGACTGATGATGGTACAGGAGATAATTATACTACACAGGAGCACTAGAAGAGTGAAATGCTTAAGCCCTTCACCTATGGTTCTGCATGTGAGTTGATGGCTGCCGCTGAATTGTTCGGTTGTTGCTTTCAAGTGTACTTGAATGGCCAAATATTTTACACCTTTGGACAACCGTCAATGCCTCTTAAACATCTTAGATTCACAGGTGACGATTTCAGTAGTGGACACTTTGATGTTTATGAATGTTTAAACTCTCAAAAGCTGGATGCGTAGTTATCGATGAAACCAGTTGTATGCTTACAACGCTTGACAGATGCCGAATGTCACTTCAACACAAGTCCTGCAAATACTGTCGTAATTGAAACAAACCATGAAACTCAAACCGATTATGACTGCAGCAATCCAAGCTGTTAGATCTGAAACAAGATTACTTTTCACATGGCCAACTGTACGTTGTATGCTCAAGAGTAAACTCAGTGCACAGCTTGGTCATTTTACAACCGGAGGGCCGAACTGACAATGTGGTATACAAAGAGATCCTTAACAAATAATTATTGGTATATTTTCCCTCAGTTTAAAAAGGTAAAATTTTCTTCTTAATAAAAATTTTAAGGCAGTTCTTCGCCGCTGCGAAGCGCGGGTATTTTGCTAGTTTTATTATAGTCTTCCTGCGTTAATTCACATCATACTTTCGTAGACTGTTCTCTTGATCCAAAAATGATAAAACAGACTTTTATAATTTTTTATGATGACATTTAAGCTTGGCATTTTCTATATTTGTTTCCAGCTTCCTTTTGGGATTCTGTAACTGTTGCTGTCATGTCCTTAAATGGTCTTTTGATAATACTGTCCTGTTTTTAACATATTATTTATATGTGCAGTATATATGTCATAGTCATCATCATTGTGAGATCTGCTTAGTCCAGGTCAAAATGGCAAGAGCCCAGCGCTGTTGCAGTAGCACTGGGTGTAGGGTTGGTTACAGCCATACCCACACTTTCACTTAAATTTGGAATTACCAATCTTCATAACCTTCACAATCTGCAAACTCCGCACAGACATCTGGGACACCAGATTTGAATCCATAATGTTGGATCTGTGAAGCAGTAGCACTGACCACCGTGCTACCATGCTGCCCATGTACGTTTGTGTGTAATAAATATTAACATACATATACATGCATAAATACCTACATATATATTTATGCACACACAGGTTTCCTGATGTGAACTTAAATACAAATACCCTATTACTCCTCTGCTGAGGAGATGTGCTAGATTCCCTATATCTTCTAATTTTCATTATGATATACATAACTTCAGTGCTGTCATGACTGGCTGCCTGCTACAGCAGCTCCTGAGTGTGTTTTTGTTATTCTTTGCTATTGTTTGTGTTTTTTTTGGATAAAATGGATAACATATAAGTTGTGAGGAGAGATTCACACTCATTTACACATGACATCTACTACTGGACCTTCATCCTTTGTCTCTCAGAGTGCTGGAGGTAATTGCTGGGCTGCCAGCAGAGCTATTGCATAGATGCCAGGGAAAGGGAGCATGAGCCTGGCTCCGCAATAAGAGGAGGAGGTTCAGACTTTACCTGCCTTCAATCACCATAGGTGTTGTAAAATCTCAGGCAATTAAAATGGACGAGCTCGCAATAATGATTGGGAGCCAAAGTGAATATAAACACAGCAGTCTCAAGTGCTTCATGGGGAGATGTCTTAGCACAGAAACACGGAACTCCAAGTTGCATTGGATGGACTTAAAATCTTGCAAGCAGACAAAAACAGGGTTGAAAGTGGTAGGAAGAAAGGAGGTAGACTTGCTGTTTTTTAAAGGCTTGAAAAAAAGTAATTTATTTATTTTTTTGATTGGTTGGGTTAATTGTCGGTGTGGATACTAATATCTGACTTGAGTAATTGTTGAGTCATGTATAGCACTTCTTTTTAAAGCCCCATATTTCTCCTGACATTCTATAATATGTTTGTAAATCTAAAAAGTGTTAAGTTTGAGGTAGGCATCATTTAAGGCTATGTATTGATTTGTGAGAGGTTGCCAGAGATGACAACATCATTGAGATAGCACAGGGCATACCATGCATCTTGGAGAGTCTTCAGAAAAAAGAGAGAGTCATGCGGGTAGCAGAAGAAAGACCCTGTTGAAACAGTAGGAGACTATATACCCTTCACGTGTTTTACATGACTCTGCTATAGAAGGGATTTAGGCATGGGCACCAACAAGAAGACAAAGGGGAGACCTACGCAGAAGCATGTCGTTCTCCTCCCAGGTAGCTGCTTGATCTACTATACAAAGACAGAGTGAAGACATGGAGGGAGTGCCAAAGGCAGCAGCACTCCTGGCTGAAAGAGGGTGCTGGCCACCAGAAAGTAATGTTTGGGAAGTGTGTAAAGTAGATAGTATGGCTTCTGCCTGTAGTCCTGGCTAATGACCACTAGACGGTGTTCAAAGACAAATTTTGGCCAAGGGGAGTTTCACTCTGGAGTTGAGAGGCGAGTTAGACTGAATAGCAGCAGGTGGGCAGGCCATGGCTATGTCTAGAAAGAAAGAAGGGAATTGACAAGGGGGATGCTATGTATCACTTTTGACATGGCAGAGAGTGTCAGCCACCCTATGTGGTACACAGGGTTCAGGATCTGAATAGTCAGGCCTAGGTGGCAGGTTGTTGTTGATTTCCACTTGCTCTTATACCTGTGATCTTCCTTTCATTGAGTTATTTTATGTATATTATGAGTGTAGGAGATTGCCACGAGTGTTCCCTGTTTTCATAATTTTTTGAAGAAAAAAATAAAGCTTAATATATCATATTAATGTTATCAAATTATCTGCATTGTAATTTATTAGGAATAAGTATTGTTTTAGTTAACTGCAGTATTTTACAGTTTAATAAGTGCACTTCTAAGAAAATTTGCAAATCCATACTCTTGAAACAAAAAGGCTATGTAGAAATATGTTTTCCTTTTTTGTAATTAGCATCAATAATGCTTTTGTAGTACAGTTTCTATTAAGATGGGTTATGGATATTAGTTTCAGTTACATCTGTTAATTGCACACAAAATATGGCATACAGTGGGTACGGAAAGTATTCAGACCCCCTTCAGTTTTTCACTCTTTGTTATATTGCAGCCATTTGCTAAAATCATTTAAATTAATTTTTTCCCTCATTAATGTACACACAGCACCCCATATTGACAGACAAAAAAAAGAATTTTTGAAATTGTTGCAGATTTATTAAAAAAGAAAAACTGAAATATCACATGGTCCTAAGTATTCAGACCCTTTGCTCAGTATTTAGTAGAAGCACCCTTTTGAGCTAATACAGCCATGAGTCTTCTTGGGAAAGATGCAAAAAGTTTTTCACACCTAGATTTGGGGATCCTCTGCCATTCCTCCTTGCAGATCCTCTCCAGTTCTGTTAGGTTGGATGGTAAACGTTGGTGGACAACCATTTTTAGGTCTTTCCAGAGATGCTCAATTAGGTTTAAGTCAGGGCTCTGCTCTGGCTGGGCCATTCAAGAACAGTCACAGAGCTGTTGTGAAGCCACTCCTTCGTTATTTTAGCTGTGTGCTTAGGGTCATTGTCTTGTTGGAAGGTAAACCTTCGGCCCAGTCTGAGGTCCTTAGCACTCTGGAGAAGGTTTTTGTCCAGGATATCCCTGTACTTGGCCGCATTCATCTTTCCCTCAATTGCAACCAGTCGTCCTGTCCCTGCAGCTGAAAAACACCCCCACAGCATGATGCTGCCACCGCCATGCTTTACTGTGGGGACTGTATTGGACAAGTGATGAGCAGTGCCTAGCTGTCTCCACACATACCGCTTAGAATTAAGGCCAAAAAGTTCTATCTTGGTCTCATCAGACCAGAGAATCTTATTTCTCACCATCTCAGAGTCCTTCAGGTGTAATTTAGCAAATGGCTGCAATATAACAAAGAGTGAAAAATTGAAGGGGGTCTGAATACTTTCCGTACCCACTGTACATTACTGTATATTTATGGTACAAAAGTATAGTGTATATTGGAAAACCAAATAACACAGCTCTGTCTCCAAAACAGTTCTGGGTGTTTAGTTTATACCTGCATTCTGAATATTTAGACTAGTATTATTTGTGCTTTCTGTTGCTTGCAGGTAAAAGTGAAAACACCCATTTCTGCCAGCAGTGCCAAATGATATTTAAAGACCTCAAGTCCAAGCAGAGACATGTACGCCACAAACATACATTACCAGACAAACAAGCGTCTTCTGGACAAAGTGGTAGGCCTTCCAAGCGTAAGAATCCTTCTTCTGGCACCCCAGGCAGACCAACACGCCGACTTTTTAGCTGCAAAATATGTGACGATCAATTTTCTAACCAAGCCATGATGCATGAGCATCAGAATAGATTCCACAACACAGTGGCAGCAAAGGTAACAACAAGTGAGGAGTTGGAAACCGACCTAGTACAGTTAAGACAGAAAGAGGATGACCTGTTGCTTGATCCAGAGCCATCTTTGTTGGTTAATGAAAAACGTGTTCCTGAACTACAGCTACTCAGTCTGTCTCCCAGTTCTCAAGAATATCCCTTGAAACATTCCTTAGAAGGAACAGATGAATGGGAACCAAATGTCCATGCGTTGGAGGAGCATCCCAGGACTTCGCAAAGTCCTGTAACCAAGCAGGTAGCTGAGGACTTTCAAGAACTAAATACTCCAGCTAATAAAATAGCAGAGGAGGCACAGAAACAGTCAAGAGAGGGAGAGGAGGAAGCAGAAATTGACACGGAAAGGATGTGGGTCAGTAGCTCCAAAGGTGATGTTGCTGATGGAGATGTCAGTAATGATCAGCGCCTAGAGATGGACTTGTATTTTACATCATCCATTCCTCAGCAGTGCACTCATGAAGACAGTGAAGAAGCATTACAAGCACATACAAAGTCTCCTGTCGGAGGCTTGCAGTCACTTTTAGCAGAAAATGAAAAGCAACGATCAGCAAAGCAAAAGCAGATTTGTACTGCCCTCCAAAAATCTGATAATGCTGAACAAGAGCAGCAGCCGTCGTCCATGATAAAACAGGAGGATTGTGTGGAGTTAGGAAGTTTTCTCAGTAGACCAGATCTTCAGGAGCAGCAAAAATCTTTCTCTGAAAATGTGGCACCGGTGCAACAAGAGTCCCTCCCCCAGAGCCACTTTCATAGCCCTGAAGAGATCCATAAACTGCCTGCCAAGGAGAGACAGCTGGATCCTGTCAAGGAAGAACTAGAGCCACTGTTTAATCCAGAGATTCCAGTGGAAGCAGATTCTACCACTGCAGGGCAGGACAGTAACTCAGGAAATAATGTGACAAATATACTGGAAGCTCTAGACATGCGCATAGTAAAGCAAGAACGGCCACTTCAGCAGAGCCCTAATGTTGATTTTGAAAGAGAACGTCCATGGGTAGATTCCCATAACCAGCACAAAAGTAATACAGAGTCTGGCCATAGTAGTGCTCAAGATGCAGAGCTCATTTGGATAAAACAGGAAAACTGCTCTGTGCTAGATACCCACAGGGATGCTGAAGTTCAGTCTGACCATAGATTTCATGGGGAAGAACATGGTAGGATAGTAGGAGGAATGAGCTCCCAGGTTAAGGATGAGCAAATGTCAACAGAGCCACTATCCATGATGAGTAAACAGGGTGCCTTGAATACATTTTGTTCTCTAAACACTAACCTGGAGGCAACTAAAGGAAATGTTCGTCGTGGAGATGAGAACAGAGATTTGGAAGTTGTTCAGGGAATTCTGATCGAGAGGGTAAAGCAAGAGGAACCTGATGTGGATCTACAAGATGGGAGAACTAATATGTCACCTGCGGTAGGTGCCACTCGCTTGTGTGCTTCAGATTTAGTGTACTTGTGTTTAGTGACAAATCTTTTCAAGGCATATGTCTGAAATTGTATTTACTGACTATACTGTTCTACTAGGGTGACGTACTACATAGAGAGGGACATCTGGCAATGGAAGAAGAAACTGATGCATCCAGATGGGAGATGGAACAAGAGTCTGCAAATCCAACAGACCTAGTCCTTCAAGAAGAAAACCGGGTGACCTCGGAATACAATGGTAGGAATTCTATGAGAGTGTTTACAACAGTTAATATGTATTACTTTGAGCAAAACATCAGTTCAGGGTAGTAGCAGGACTCTCTTTTTTATCTATTTTTTTAATTGAAACTTTTCATTACCCAGATAAAACATTGTTATATGATTTACTATTATTATCATCAACTCTTGTACACGCAGAGCTCAACCCTCTGACTTAAGGCAAAATTCAACCTTGTTGATGTTGCTGGGGAGAGTTGCAGACTGATTAGACTACGTTGCTGGGAATATCTGACATATATAAGAATATAAGACTGGAAGTCATGGGAGTGCAGTACGACTGTCTCTGCCTTGATAAAATTACGTAAATGAAATACACAACTGAAAATCACTGGACAAGTCGTGTAATGCGACATAGCCTTAAGTCTGTCCTTTTAATAATTGTTACTGTTTGAATACAATGTAGGGGGCAAAAAAGTGTTAAAAAAGTGAAGTTAAAAAAAGAAAATTTAAAAAAGAAGCTTATGCATAGTAAAATATTTGACAAAAATTTAATACACCACAGTGGTGCCTTTCTGAATACAGGATAAGTCCAGCTTATTCAACCTTTAATTGTGTACAGATTGTGATACTGGTAGATGTATACTATTAGGAGCCCTTAATGTGTGGAGGCCCATTTGATAGTTTCTGTGTCTTTTAATTTCAATCTTCAGTTTTTCAATTTAATACAGCTTTATAATAGTGTTAACTTTGTAAAATGTTTCATTATGGTACATGTCTTTTGTTGGTACTACATAGAAAAATAATATTTGACTGATTGATAACTGGAAAACAAATCCAGTACTGGAAATGTATAGGACAAAACCGGCCTTTCAGGATTACAACTGAGGACTTTAGTGCAGTAAACTAAAAAACAGCAACAGTGGCCTATTTATTTAACTGCTTAAAGGAATGCATCACTTACCCCATATAGTTTGCAGTGGTGAACTAGAAAAAATGTAATCATGTTTTCATGGAGAAATTACTTTTTGAAGACTGAAGACAAGATTCTTGACCACTAAATAAGTGGGAGTGGTGGACCTTCATTTCAAGCACACATTATTGTAGGAATGACATCTTTCCTATTGATCTTCAGCACAGAGTTTTCAGGAAGTAACTGTTAATTTTTTTAACAAAAAATGCACATTTTTTTGCATGTTTTGATCATATGAATGTGGATTGCAAGACACAAGTTATATGAGAATTTTTTTTCTTGTTTTTTCCATGGATTTGTTTCACGTCATTTGCTGTTGTCCAGAGGCGGTCACTGTACTGCAAAAATATGTAATTTCTCTACCAAAATATTAGATTTTTTTTTTCCTCTGCCACCACGAATATCTACATAATAACATATATTATTAAAAAATATTATTTTTGGGTTGAGTATTTCTTTACATTTCCTGATGACATAATTCTGGCTGGCTTTATGACAGAGTGAGACCATACTGAAGTGCCATATAAGAGAAAAGTGGAGCATTTTGTATATGCAAAGAAATATAATGCTTTGCATGCTGAAAAAGATTCACCTGATTGTAGGTTTTAGGAGAGAACTTCTGCTTCTGCCCCAGTTTGTGTTTTTAAAGAGTAATGTTGTCATGGGTTGGAACAAAATAAGTTCATGGCTTTCATCATTTCTTAGTCTTCAGTGAGACGAAAGAAATTACTTTATTTAGAAAGAAAGCTTAGTGATGAATATTTTTCCTCCATCACTTTAAGTTTCTTCTGTTTCAATCTGTGGTAATGGATTTTTGGCAAAAAAACCTTGCATTCTCTGTAACACCTACATTTGGCTGTGATTCAATGAACTCTAAACCCAAATGAATTGTAATGACTTGTTCAGACAGTGTGAAGATTTTTGACCTGTACTGGCACATGGTGAGGCTCGCAAAAAGTGAATTATTGTCTAAGGCTTTACGCTGAACCACAAAAAAAACAAAAAACACATTGAATTGCATCCTTTTTAGATCAGATTTAGGCTACTATAATATATGGTGATAAAAATGATACAGTTCTATATTACTTGAATGGTCTGGAAATGTACCTGCCTAAACTAATTGTTTATGCCACTTTCAATCATATTACAGTTAACAATGTTTACTTATCTAACTAAAATTTCCCCTAAATTAATCAACCTTCTCTCCTTTGTTGGCCCTTCTAATGCATCATTCAGTTTAACAGTTGCAAAAAGATGGTGTTCTAGATGGTCGGTGCTCCCTTCTCAGCTAACTATATTATGAATGTCACGGGCTGGTCTTAAATGCTGGGTATCCCTCTTCCTCTTTCACAGTTCTATAACTACACATCTCAACTTCACTTTTATGAATAGAGTTCTGTAACAAGCAAAAGTGTAATTATCCATGTTGAGATACTGGTTATACATTTATTTGGTAGTGTTTATTCTTTTTTTTTTGTTTTTTTAATATAATTATGCTGTGATTATAAATGTTTATTTGCTACAATATCATTCAATGTCAGGAGATTACATCTGGTCAAGGAGTATTTAATTTCACTTTCTCATGCAGTATTTTTATGTTGATCCTATTTACTGTCACTTTCTAATTTTAGCTGTTGCTGTTGACATGTCTTACCTTTGTGGACAATGCCACATTGTCTTCAGAGACTTGAGAACCAAAGAGAGACACATGCATCACAGATGTCACTTACAACCTCCTAGGGGTGATGCAGACTCTGGAGCAGACTCTGATCCTAGCATTGCATCTGGTTCAGACCATGATGGAGCTACTCTGATGTGTCAGCAGTGTGGTGATTCTTTCCCTATTGCAGCAGGATTTCCACAGGGCCAGCAGCTTTCTCCTGGCCATACGTGGCCACAGCGTGGTTTTCAGCTTAGAGTGGGTGCATGCTCCCGTGATCAACCAGGAAACTGCCAGTCTCCAATGGAAGTTGATCAGGCAGTGGAACTTACAGGAGAAAGCTCGGCTCTTGGAGAAGACGGCAGAATCATAGAAAAGCTGAATGCCAGAGATGAGCTGATTGAAAATGAAGATGATGATGCTGCACAGCAGGAACCCGAGTTTGATGTACACATGTGTAAGTCCGTGGTGGTGGAGGAGACATGGGTGAAATGTTTAAATGTAAACAACAGTTGTCATTTTGTTCATTGTTACATTTTAGAAAATCAGAGCAAAAAAGTCAGTAGGCATTTCTTGTATTGGTCAATTGAACAAAGTAAATGAGTGTATATTCAACCTAAATTATTATTAGACTAGTGAAATGCGGAGCTCCAGTTCCATCAGGACTCTCCCCATGCAAAATGCTAGATGTAAAGAACAAACTGTCCACCTATTGTTTACAAACATAAGAACTCGCACTTGATTATGAATTCTGAACATCTATATACCATGCCCTGGGGGATTAACAGTAGATGTTCATTTCAAGTATCTCTGCATTCTCCAGAGTAAAGTAAGAATATTCACATTACATAAGCCACACTCTGTGTAACCTTAAGTCTGGGTGAGCCCTTAAATGTTAAGTAGGGCAATCAACGAAAAACTAACATTAGAATGTTTCATATTTAAAGTATATTGTTTAAATATATCAGAGCACAACTGTTTGTGTATCCAGCTTCCTGGTTTGAATTCAGCACCTGGTCATTGTGGAGTTTGCATGTTTTTCCTCTTTCTGCCTGGGTGTTAGGTTAATTGGAAACTCTAAATTGGCCCCAGTGTAAATGGAGAATGCAAGAGTAGGCCGTGTGATGAATTAGCCCCTTATCTAGGGTTGGTTCCTGCCAAATGTGTAATGCATTTGGGATAGGCCCTGACCCATAGCAACCCTGAGCTGGGTTAGGTAAGTTTAAAAATGTTATCCTTAAATGTGTGTTCACAATTGTGGGTGTTTTTTAAAAGCCTGGGACTTCATAGATAAATTAACTGTTAAGCAAGTCCTTTAACTCAGGAGGAGTAACAAACCTACTTTGCAGTGCTGCTAGAGCAAACTGCTTACAAGTTGCATGTTTCATATCTAGCTCTTTCTTACCTGTAACCCAGACTTTTGAATTAAATTATGACACCAAATATCTTGTCTTAAAATTTATTACATCAGTGCTGCCATTAGCAGTGCTTTATCTCTGGGAGTTTAGAAGCAGTGCCTTAGTGTTATGCAAGTATCCATGAAAGACATTATTTCTATGACTTAAGAAATGACACAAAAATAAACTAAACTGGTATTTGCCATTAGTACAAAGATAATATATCATGATGGAAAAATATTGCAATAATATACTGTAACAAAATTTTCCATTTCTGTTTTTGGTTACACTTTTTTATGTGCAGCTGTATTACAGAAATACATTATTTACTCATTTATGTTTCTTTTGTAACACTTTTACTGTAGGGGTTTATAAGAAGAGACTTCGATTAAACCATTCTGAGAAGTTCCTGGACTTACTTAATCAAAATTCTCACAGTGAAGAATCTGATTTACCAAGCTCTGATTTTGAGGATGAAGAAGCTATTTTCGCAGCATACCATAAAAATGATATCCTCTGTGAACCAGGAGAGGAGGAGGAGGAAGAAGAAGAGGAGAAGGAAGACGACACTGGAAGTAAAGATCCTCTTGGACATACATATGTTAAGAGGCAATTGCAGGAGGGCAGAATACAGCTCTGGAAACGAGAGAAGTAGGTTTCTGTTTGATTTTAAGATTCTTATTTTTTTGTTCCTCACATACTTTAGATTACAGCTGTGTTTCTCAGCCACTGTGCTGTGACGTATGTTAGGGATGGTGGCTACTGGTGGTGGGTCATGGGTTGCAGTCGTTGGGTGCAAGAGTGGGTTGCTTAAGAGACTGACAGCATTGCGTGATATTTATCCCCGTTTATAACTGAGGATGTTTCACGGATGAGAACCTTTACCCGCTCTTATATTAATGCTGATTTCACCAAGGAGAACAAGTGCTCTTATATTCATGCTTGTGTCATCAAGGGGATGATAACTTGTGTGTTTTCAAACTTGAAAATGTACAATGGGGTCACGAGACAGTCAAGGTTGAGAAACGCGGGGATAGAGTATGGAGAATCTAGACAATGCTTTGCATTTTTCTCTGAGCAAGCAAATTGTGTTACTTTTAACACTATAATCTGTTTGTTACCATCCCCTCATTCATGCTGATCCCTTCTTAATTATGTATTGAATTTGGTTTTTATTCATCTTTATTTGTATTTTTTAAAACACAATTTCATCATACTTGGTGAAGATCGGTGTCCAAAAAGAAATAAAAAATCAGTAACTGATAAAGTTTCCCCATCATTCTAACTTGTTAGCTTAAACAGTTTCCAGGATATCGGTAGAATAGGCTGAATAAATTTCTACAGTTGTAAATCCAAGCAGGCAACAGAGGAAGGGGTGAGTATTAGATACTGTGTTAATCGTGGCTGAACAGAGAGGCAAGTCCCATTCTTTATTGCCTTAATGTACATTTAGAGCTCTTTCTCTCTATTGAAATTTATTAATCTCAACTGATCCACAATTGTGCAAATTCCATTAATTAGAAACTTTTAACATTTTTAGACCTTAAGCACCCACTTGTCTATGGTAGTGGCTGTCACTTAATTCTAGTTTTTAATTGAAATTTGATGTTTTCAAGGTGGGTGACCTGTTTCTTCTTAATTGTAATAGCTTTTAAGGTTGCTTTTATGACTCATTCTTTATGATAAAGGTACACATCTTTTTACATCTTTCACTTGTCTCTGCCTATTCATGATTTGAGATAGATTTTGCTATAGTGCTCAGAAGACAGAGAGTGATCACTTAAACAGTAATAAATTGGAATCTTAAGCTCAATTCGTAACACAAAATTGTCAGATGCACTTAGTACAATTTTTAATAATTTTGCTGCTGAAGACTATCCCATCAGCACAGGAAATAACCCTGGAAAGGACACCAGTCACTGGGGCCCACTAGGTGTCAAAGATAATAGAATTTTTTTGTGTGTATTTTTGATTTACTTGTAGAATGTATTTATTGCTTAAATTTCAAAGAAGACAAGTGTAATTGTAACAGCAGCAAAGTGAAGCTCTCAATGTAGAAATATGACTAAAGCACATTATTTGAAAAGTATAGTACATAATAAATTATCACTTATTATAAAAGCAAACTGTGAATATTTGAGAATTCTAAGATGTAAGCTAAACAAGAACTGTTTTTAAAATAGTTAGCTTTAAATATTTTCAATAACTGTAGACTGTTGCTGGGAAAATCAGTACCAACTGATGTATTCATTGATTAGTTCATATCATGTCAGCAGTCATAAGCAGACATGGAAACTGTCAGATTATGAGTACAGAAAGTTAACAAGGAATAGCATCCAAATTTTGTACAGATGTAGAGCAGATAATTCAAAACAGCTTCACAAATGTTAATATATTTTGTATAATGCATATGTCAAACATCTTTGTGAACAGTCCAAAATAAATAAAAACACAAAAAATAATTAAATCAAAAAGCTCAAGCCTAAGATTACTGTTACAGGTGAAAATTATTTTTATATCACTTTTGAAGATTTTTTTTCACTTTAAAAACTGTTTAATTGGCTTGTTTTTTAAACTATTTGGTTATTTTGTAGCTCTTTAATAACCTATAACATTGTAACAACTTGTTCAGGTCTGTACAAATAGATAATCAAGAGTACAATCTTGCTTTACATTAAAAAAAAAAGAATATTGGGGAGCTTTAGAAGAATAAGGGGGTTATTATAGGATTTTTAGTGTGGTTGTGGCTAAGAGAGCTGTCTAGAACTACTGAATGTAAGGTGTTTGGAGAGCCTCACAGATTTCTCGTGGTCTCTTTATTTAATGGCGGGTAGTGGACGTGGATTACTGTGTTTTTCCCTGGACTGTTTGTTAGTGATTACTGTGAAACTGATTTGTGACTTTTTTACAGTATTGCAGTCTGTCATTGTTTGAAAAATGTTTCTTGTTTAAAAACTTAATTTTGAATTGAATCTGAACAAAGATATAATACACTGATGGTAATAATTATGGAATATTATTTATAAAAGCACTCTATATGAAAAATATTTAATACATTGCCAAAGTAAATTACTGCAATTTTTTTTTTTTTTTTTATAAAAGAGTCTGTTTTCTGTGTTCTTAGCTTTCAGCCTTTAGAGAGTCTTCTTTTTGGAGAAGATCCAGACAGTTACTGCATGCAAGAAGCACCACTTGAGCCATTTCAGTACTTCAACAAGTACCTTGATCGCTCCACGTGGGAACTGATAGCTCAGGGGACAAACCAGAATATTTTATCTTCCAATGAAAGCACCACGCCAGAAGAAGTAGCTGTCCTGACTGGAATGCTCATTGCCATGGGAACGCTAAAGGTAACCCTTTAGATTTTTTTTTTCTGCCACCTTCATATAGAGCATAGATGGGCCCCTTATTTTCCAGTGTAGCCACACATGTGGCAAATAAGAAGTGAAATTCACCAGACATTGCAAAAACTGAGAAGCTAGTGTGATCAATTGAAAGTTTAAAAAAATAAGTGTTTGCAGCAGTTCATTTAAACTTGAATGCAAAATTTGACATCTTTTGTATCTAACTAGTTGGAGAAATGTTGGCTAAATATATGAACTGAATGCAGCTGCACCACAAAATTGACATCAGCATGTAGAGATCTGAGTTGATGAATTCCATCAGACGGTTGACTCACACTCACATTAGTCCAGACATAGACAATAATTTTAGTATACCTGATGTTAAAAATAACCTACTAATCCACCTTAAACAGAGAAAATTGAAAAATTTTAACTGTTTGTTTTTGTGAGGTACTGAATCAAGTAAAAAAGTGAAAATTGCACAGTGATAAGAGACATAAACACACACTTAAGAAATTATCAAATTGTAGACACTATCTGTTCAAGGCTAAGTTTTGAATCAAAGTGATTGCAGAGAGTGCTGGGATGTCTCTGCTTAGCTATTCTATGAGACTGATGCCCCCTCTCTGCTGCTTGTGCTGTCTGAGAATAGACCTTTCATCTAGTGAAGTTAGTTTGTCTTTTACTCCATTTGAGGAAAGGGACTTTTTTTTAGTATAAAGGCTGTGAGTTTAACACCCAGTGATGTCATCTAAGGGACAATAAGCAGCTAGGTTTGTCTGTTACCCTGAGCAGGGACATGGGAAAAGGTATAAAGGTGATGAAGGTGAGTATTGGCAGGTAGAACTGAGTCTGTGAGAAGGCAGAACAGGAAATATCTATCTGCATCCAGCAGATGCCATCAAGAGAATGTTACATTTTACAGTAGGAGCCAAAATATTGAAAAATTATAGACATTTCATCACTTATGGTAATTTGTGACTGGATTGCTCATCCCTGAAACAAATGATTATTAGAACATATACATTGACTCTTTCTGATTGCATTCTATGGGCTCCTGGAAAATATTTTGATTGTTGTATTTCTACAGTTTCCTTCAGTGAAGCTTTACTGGAACGAGTCAACAAGAGTCCCTATCATTGCCAATGCCATGAGTTTTCAGCGCTTTGTTGAACTACAGAATGCACTACAAGTTACTGAAAAGCATGCTGAAGCTACACAAGCTAACAGACTATCGTTGGTTCAGCCCGTATTAGAGAGAATTCGGCAGACCTGTCGCCATTTACCACGTGAAAAGCATAGCACCATATATCTGAGAACTATCCCAATTTCTGGATTTGTTCGCTGCAGGAAGCAAGCAATGGAAAAAACACATGGATTGGACAGTGTTCTGCTCATTGGTGCCAGTGGGATGGTATTGGACTTTGAGGTATGTCCAAGTCAAACATCAGGAGAGCTCAGTCTTGCGGATTCAGTGGTGATGAGGCTAGTGGAAACGATACCAAGGACTGATAGCTTCTTGATTTTTTTAGATGATAATTTTACATCAATAGACTTAATGGATCACTTGTGTCTGGAAGGAATCCACACTGCAGGAAGGGTGGAAATGGACAGTATGACAGAAATAAGCCAGGACTCCAGGGAAGAAGTGGTACGCCGTGATGGTAAAATAGCCATGGTGAAGTGGCAAAAAGCATGTTTTTTATCTACCTATGTGGCAGGAGAACCAATGTGTAAGGTGCACCAGTGGGACAAATCCCGCAGACAGTGTGTAATCCTACCACAGCCTTGTGTTGCACATGAATGGGAGACATTCACTAAAAGTGTAGGTCTAAATGATTCATTGATTAATTTATACAGAATTCCAGCAAGAAGGAGGAAGTGGACTTCTCAGCTGCTGTTTCATTTTATTGATTTGGTTATGGTGAATGCTTGGCTTGAGTACTGTCGTGACTGTAAAGCGCATAAGACAAAGCCAGACTTAAGCCTTTTGGCGTTCAGAATGTGCATATCAGAATGTTTGATCACCTGCAGAAATAAGAAGAAAGAACCAACGAACCCCACTGATGAAACTTTATGTGATCAAGAGGGTGGAAGCAACATGCAACCTCTTCCAGAGCTGGCTCTGCGATATGATGGCAGAGACCACTGGCCAGAGCAGCTAGACCAGTCTGAAGCATCATTCTGTCGGTATGAACCATGTCAGAGAATGTCCAATGTGAGGTGTATGAAATGTGGGGTTTTCCTTTGTATTTCCATGCTTTCAAACTGCTTTTTAAAATTTCATAACAAATAGTTTTCAAAAAGGGAAAGTAGGTCAACCCACATATAACTTACATAATAATAAAACTCGGCAGTGTACAGTAACTAGTGACATAACACATTGCAGTATGTGCTTCTACATATTGCGCATTTTAGTTTCAAGAGGCTTTAGTCTGTACATTAATTATATAATTTTTTTTTTGTTTCTGTTACAGAATGAGTTTATTTTTTCCCCAATTAGGCTGATTAATACAGACAAAAAATAAATTAATGGATGAAATATGAATTGGCCATTTTAGAGCATTGATGTTCCTTTTGTTAAACGTGGATTTCCAAGAAGTATAGGCTTGGTATACTGCTCAAAAAAATTATAAGGGAACACTTAAAACACACATCTGATCATGATAAACAAAATATTCAAATGGAAAATCTTTACTCAGTAATACTGTGTAATTCAATGAGAACAAAATTATATAAATGATCAGTGGAAACCAAACTTGCCAAACCATTGAGGGCTGATTCAACATCATACAGAAAATCAAGGTCAAAAATTGAAATCACAGGCTGAACCAACTTGTGTGAATTTCATCACGGCAACTCGTAATATGAATCAGTAGTGTGTACGGGCCCACATGCCTGTATGCACTACCAACAACATCTTTGCATGATGTGGATGAGACCGTGGGTGGTGCCCTCTCAGACCTGCATCAGTGAGCTCCTAGACAGTCTGTGGCACTATTTGGAAGCATCGGATGCACCGAAACATAACATCCCAGTGCTACTCAATTGGATTCAGGTCTGGGAAACGTGCAGGCCAGTCAAACGCATCTATGCCTTCATTATCCAGGAATTACCTGCGTACACTGGTCATGTGAGCCTGGGCATTGATCTGCACCGGGAGGATCCCAGGGCTTACTGCACCAGCGTAAGGTCTGACAATGGCTCTGAGGATTTAATTCCTGTACCTAACAGCAGTCAGGGTACTGTTGCCTAACACATGGAGATATGTGCGACCCTCTAAGGCTATGCCCCCCAGACCATCACTGACCTACCGCCAAACCAGTCATGCTGGATGATGTTGCAGGCTGCATAACGTTCACCATGGCGTCTCCAGACTGTTCTCATCTCTGAAGAAAATTGGGTGCCAGTGGTGGAGCTGCCAATTGTGTTATTCTCTGGCGAATGCCAATCGAGCTGCACAGTGATGGGCTGTGAGCACAGGTCCCACAAGAGGACGTCTTGCCCTCATGCCACCCGCATCACGTTTGTTTCTGACAGTTTGTTCAGAAACATGCACACGAGTAGCCAGAAGGGAGGTCATTTTGTAGGGTTCTAGCAGTGTTCCTCCTTCCACAAACGAGCAGATACCGGTCCTACTTCTGGATTGATGCCTTTCTATGGCAATGTTCAGCTCTCCTCGTGCAATGGCCCATCTCCTGGTATCTCCTCCATGCTCTTGAAACTATGCGGGGAGACATGGCAACCTTTCTTGCAACGCCTTGTATGGATGTGCCATCCTGGAAGAGCTTAATTACCTGAAACGGCTGCAGGTACTACCTTGTACTACCAGTAGTGACAAGGGCACTAGTAAAACGCAAAACTAAAAAAGTATTAGTCAGGAAAGATAAGGAGAGAGTAACAGTCTGTGGTCACCAGCTGCAAAACCATTCTCTTTTTGGGGGTGGCCTTGTTGTTGCTTCTCCATTGTACCTGTCATCACTTTCATTTCCACTGAAGCAGGTGAAGTTGATTCACAATTGCTTATACTTCCTAACTGGACAAATTGATATCCCAGGAGCTTCACTGACTTCATATTAGACTGTGATGATTAAGTGTTCCCTTCATTATTTTTTTTTTTTGAGCACTGTAATTAAAGCGACAGGCGTTAGTCCAACAAACTTCTCATCTATCAAATTGAAACTTGGAATCCCACTGAGTTCTGTCTAACAGAGATATTCAAAAAAGAAACAAACAGAACCCCATGGAATACGACATTGTGGCAGATGTGATAAAATTGCAGTGTTACTTGCTATCAAGTGCATTGGGTGTAAAAGGAACATTTATGTATACTAATATGTATGGGAAAACAGTAAGACAAGTGTTTTATTTGTTTATTTTTCTTAAATAGTTTAAATAACAAAGCTCCTAACTTCTTCAATGTTACAACCATCTTTTAAATTCCATTCCATATCATATTGTACAATTAAAGTCAATGAAGCAAAATACCCTTCTGATGTATTTATGTGCACATATGAATGCTTCTTTGCCCTAGGCCTTATCATATTCCTAAACAGAGTGGATTTAAATACTAAGTTAACCTTTTCAGTCTCTTCTGTATCGTAACAAAAATAATTTATGATTCTGTGAAATTTCCTAATGCAAACAAATTTACTGCTTCTTGTAAATGAAGGTGAGTTCTACCGCTGATTGTACTATAGCTTGATGGTGGCTCCTAACCTTATTTGCATTACCCTCTCACCTTAAGGTAAGAGCGTTATAAGACTATTAAATTTACATCAGTGTGTTAATGTAGCTTAAACTTACATTAAATTTGTACGTTCACATGGTGCTTGTGTGAACTTAGTTAGAAGTTCTATACTAGCCCTCATTGTGATTGTGCTATAAACGTTTTATCAAAGGAGCCTTTGGTGGTGCCTATTCAAAGACTGGTTCCTGCCCTGTGAAAATACTGCTGGGATGGGCTCAGCTTACCTTTAACTCTGAATTGAATTAGTAGGGTTTAAGAATGTTCCATTACTTTTTACATTATTTTTACATTTTACATTATAGATCAGTATAGCATACATTTTTACAATTATAAACTTTTATCTAACCTCTATATTCAAGTTCTCCTACCCACCAAAAGAGTAGAACTGGAAGAGCATTAGTAAGAAGTAATCATTTGAAAATATGGATATCCTGTTTAGTGGTATGTTGCTCTAAAGGTACTGGTATTAGTTTAGACATTAATTTTGTGTCTGAATTGATAATAATAATACATTTTGTTTATATAGTGCCTTTTGAACTAGGCTTCATTTTTATAAAATCCCTGCCTTTCACGTAATAAACTATGCCTTTTAGGGAAAGGATGTATCTGGGACACAGTAGTTCAAATAGTAGGTTTTAGGTTCATTACTGTCGGCTATAAAGAGTGCAGTGAAATTCTTATTTGCATTTTCTAATCAACTGGCAAAATTTCAACAGTCTCTGGTGCCATTAATAGTGAGTATAACATCCTTACCTCAAAACATTTGGTTTCTTATGTGATGATGTAAATGTATTTTATAATCAATAGGCAAGTTTGTAATGAGGTTAATACCACACATATTACAATTGTTATTTATTTAATGCTTAAAGGAATAATCCACCCAAAAATATTTCATGTCACTTAGCCCATGTAGTTTGTTTATAGCGATGACTGAGAAAAAATTTTAATCTCATATTTTCATGAAAAATGGAGAAGCATATATGGTGACCAATGCTGGATAGCAGCAAACAATATCAAAAACGTTCATGAAAGAAATATCAATTTTCTTATGTTTCATATAATCCTTAGGTTTTGCCACATATATGCTCACAGAGTCCCAAGACGTGTATCTTTGCTAAAATATTGTAGACTAGCTCCTGAAAATATTCTTATGAATGAAAATGGAACATGGTCAAACACAACTGAGGATTTGAATTGTAGACCTCCTGTTGTTAAATTTATATTCCTGTTTACAACTGGAATTCCTCAGGATTATTTAGCATCAGTCTGTGAAACTACGTGGTGGGTCAATTGACCTTCTGCTTTTTATATTGTCTCAAATATGCACAAGTCTGAGGCATATTTTCTTCCCAAAGATGTTTTCATTTGCTTTTCTTTAACTTTTAATTGTCGTCTCTCAGTACTTGCTGTGCCATGTTGATATCAGTTGAATCGCAATGTTAATCAATCAACAAGCTGTCACTCGGCTCAACTCCTGACCAGCGAATGAGGGAGGAGATCTTTCTTTAATTCCAGTGCATTCCATTTTCATTCACAAGAACATTTTCTGGGGAGTGGTTTATATAAATAATATTTTACTAAAAATAATTGTGTTAGGAATGCTGTGAGCATACAACTGGATAACTTGACACGTGAATATGTGACACAAGTAACATCAGATTTTTCATGTACGTTTTTGATACTATTTGCTTTTGTCCAGTGTTGGTCCCCATAGGTGTCTTTTCCTACAGAGATTTTGTTATCTCCCTTCTGCAAGAAAACATGAGATCAAACTAGATGGGGTAAAGAATAGACTGAAAAAATTAATTTTGGGTGGATTATTCCTTTAAGGGGTTGTGGAAATATATGAATACCTTGTACAGATGCATTTGAAAAGTAACATCAGCCGGGGGCAAATACGTAAGTCTACGCAGCTCTGTCAAGCATGGGATTTTTGCATCCCTTGACAGGAATGTTTGTGCTTGGTTTATATTAGAAATTTCACAAACTTGGTTTGATCTTTTGGAATAATAGAATGTTCTCTCTATTTTGTTTGGTAAGAACCCAGCCAGAATCATTACACTGGTATGTAAAGGCTGCTAATTCAAAAGGATTTTTTTTCTTCTTTGGAAAGATGAATTTGAATGTCAGATTTATCCTTAGGTAAGGTAATTTTTGTGCAGTAAGAAAAACTGTCTTTCTCAGTTTTATGTATATACCCCCTTAATGATATATATGAATCCTGGTGCATCTTTGTTATAAAAAAAATCTAGTCCAAGGGATGTTAATTTTCTTTTATATGAAACATCAAACTGATTTCTTGTAGATCTAAGCCATATGAGACTTAATGCGAGAAATAACAAAGAATAATATTATTGTGAGGCAAATCGGTGGAGCCGCCACCCCCACTGCCTTCCACCCCATTCTGTTATCTCAAGCCCATTGTTTTTAAGGCCCTTATGTTAATTATTGTATGTTTTATCCCATCCCATACTGATATCTTAACCCCAAATCCATAATGTTAAAATAGTACTTAGATTACCTTGCCCCTCACCCATTCCCTTATCTTAACCTTGCGTCACGATAATAGAAAAGTACCTTATTATTTTCAAAGACGAAGTAATCACTTTTTTAAATAGGCTTAGGTTTTAGAATGATGAGAAGTACGTGAAAGAAAATACTTTTATGAAAGTACTATTTGCATGTGATAAACTTGATGTCGTTTATGGGCAATGTTAAGCATCTTATTTAGTGTTAACGCTGTAATTCATTATTTATTTTAAATAAAGTGACAGATACAGCGTTAGGTATGATTTCGGTGGGTGTTCAATTACGTTAAGGAAAGTTTATTTTCATATTACAAACACATAGATGACAAGGCCAACTAAACGTAACACGTAATGTGAAAATAGTTTTCAGTAAATATTAGAGTTCAGTTTCTGTATTACATCTTGCCTGAAGAAGGGGCCTGAGTTGCCTCGAAAGCTTGCATATTGCAATCTTTTTAGTTAGCCAATAAAAGGTGTCATTTTGCTTGGCTTTTCTCTACATTCATAATGGCTAACACGGTACAACACCCTAGTACTATAGTAAATATTACAAATATACAGAGAACAATACATTTACAGATTAAAAAAAACAGGACAACTCTATATTACTTGATTTTATCGGTAAGAAAATTGCCTCCGTTTTCGCCTGTTGCCTACTCTAGCGAAAAGGCATCATAAAACGGGAGTGTCGCTAGTGGACAGCAAAGAGGACTACAATTCCCAGAAGTCTGCGCGGTATTGCGTTTTTATCCAGCGACAAGTAACCCGAGTGGAAGAACTCGTACGAGGTAAAAAAAAAAAAAAGGCAGACAATAAGATAATTATGACAATCAGTGCCTGTTTACGCCAACTAAATAGTTATAAAGTTTACATATTCATTATTCAAAGGCACAAATGACTTGTTAAACACTAAAGGGTCGGGGCGTACGGACGGAGGCTAGAGAAAAGGTCTGGCTTGATATGGTTGTTTTAGTATATGTAAACCTGCGGGTCTCATGACAAAGAAATGCATGAATTCTTCATCGAGTTGTGTTCTTTGGCGTTAGCTGGAGGTAGTGCACTGTAATCGAGAGTTTCGTACCCTTGCAGCTTGCAGGGAATGCGTGAATTGTAATGTAAACTCTCCTTAGACACCCTAAGTCTTTGTAAACGGGTCGAACAGAGTACTGATGATTTTAACGCGGTGTTCAAGTGAACAAGCGCAAATAGAATTATGGTCACTTGCCTTGTTGCGTGTGCTCCATGTTGATGTTTACACAGGTGCTTGTGAATTTGCCACAACTGGTGAAGGTCCACAAATAGCGCTTTAATCATTAAAGCTCGAATATTAAAAGAGAAGTCTTCACGTGCGAGCTCAGATTTTTTTAAGGTTTTGGTATGTCGTTCAGCAGCTGATTGACGCATTTCATTTAATTTCAGATGTCCGTTAAATCCAATGTGTCAGAGCGCGCTGTTCTCGTAGTGTTGGTCTTTCCAATAGAGCCGTCTTTTTAGGTCAAAAGTGATGAATTTTTTTAAAGGTTAGCAGCGTCCACGTTGGTTCGCATGACTGTAGCAGTAGTGAGTTCTTTTTTTCTTTTCAAATTAAACCAGACGTGATTTTTTTTTTTTTCCATAATTTTTTTTTCTATCTTCTCAGTGCGTCCTTTCCATCATGTGTTTTAGGATGGATGAATTTTTTAAATACCATTTCAGAATTAATATAGACCTTATAATATTTCACATTGCCAATCTAAAACTTGTTTCGGGATGTCATTATTATTGAGAAAGCTTTACATATAGTATTTTATTTTGTCAATTTATATTATGGTACAAATTGCAGGATTAGTGAATGTTGCATAAATGTTTTTTAAATTTTAACAATTCCTTTAAAATAATGAAAGACCTAGCAAAAGATGTAAATGGTAAAAGTTCATTATTAAACATTAAATTGAGGTTCTGTTAAAATAAGTCCTGGGTATAGGGAGCCTATTTACAAATACTCATATTTAACAATGGCTTAGAGCATGGGTGTCAGACTCTGATCGGGGGGGGGGGGGGGCCACAGAGCAGCTTCAGGTGGTCATTCCAGCCACTTTATTAATGGATGACCAATTTCTGCAGCTAACAGTGCGAATGTCTTGTGCTTTTATTTTACTTGACTTGCTTTTTAAGACTGGGACCTCTCAGTTGTTATTGCAAAGTGACAGATAACTGATTACCCAACTCCACGGTCTCAAACTCGGTTCCAGGAGGGCCACTGTTTTTCCTCTAATTTCTTAATTAGAAGCCAGATCTTGCTGTTAATGAAGCATAATATTTAACTCTGTGTCCTCTTACTGCACTTGTTTTGTCAAACCAGCCATTTCCAAAACTGCTTTTTTTCTGTAAGCACAAGCAAAATCTTTTGGGACCTAAAGAAGATCAATATTTCTCAAAACTTTGCTTTTTTCCTTAAATGAAACACTGTTTCTAAATCTCAAAAACAAGCCATTTAAAATGATGGTAAATAACCAAGCATGTTCTTTTGGCAGCAGTCATTTTAATTAATGATGAAAGTGGCTGGAACGAAAACCTGCACCCACTGCTGCCCTTCAGGATCCGAGTTTGATGTTATACATTGTGTTCTATGTTTTTTTTCTGATATTTCTTCTAAATAAAAATGCAGTAAATAAAATTGCAAACTTAATATGCATATAAAGCTTATTACCTGACACTGCAGTGACTCCTGAAGGTTTAAAGTTCTATTTTTAAACTGGAAATATGCTTCACACAAGCTTTAGTCTCAGTTTTTAGTGTAATATACTTGAAGTGGTAAATGAGTTAATTTTAAACTAGTTGCTGCTAGAAAGTGTCAGCCCACATGATCCTGAACTGTTTGAAAAGGGCCTGATAATGGTTGGATGTTTACAAAGTTGGCTGAGGCTTACAATAATCGTGTTACTGTTAAATGAGGTAAGGTGTCAAGACGTGACAGGAGGCTGTGCTTTTGTGTGGTGTTGTGACCTGTGTTTGTCACTGTCAGTATTCTTATCTATTCCTCCTGAGGCTAAATAAAGAAATCTATTTCTATTTTGAGCATGTGTATATCGGAAGTTGCCAGGATCATGACTGCTTCAAAAAACATTTAAATAGATACCAGTGAGCATCAGTTAGTCAGATGCAGAAGTTGAAGTGAAACTTTTAGTGTTATTGGTAATTCTAAATGCAGAATAGGATCTAAGCTACAGAAAAGATAAACTGTAACCTGTTGCAATCGGTTGTGATTTACATCTAGTGTAGTAATGTTGTGTAGTGCTTTAAATCAATGAATCTGAATGGATTTATTTATTCTGACATTTGGGCAGCACATTCATACTGCTTGGTCTGCTTCATTTCAAGTGATATACCTGCATGCTTTTGATATGTCAGGTAAGGGTTAAAAGGGGTCCAGTATTGCTTATTGTACAAAAATATTCTGAAGTGGTCCGGACACATTTGTTGGTACTCCTAGAAAAGGGCATAAATGATTGGATTAGAGTGATTTTTGAAACTGGCTGCTTTCTATAATTCGTGTCACATACGTCTCCAATCCGGCAATCAGTCATTCAGCCGATTTAAATGCAGAAAAGTCGTCACTCTGCAGTTTGGTGTCACTGTGTGTCCTACACTGAATATGGACCAGAGAAAGCAAAGGAGAGAGCGTTGTCTCAGGAGATCAGCAAGAAAATTTATAAATTAGCACGTCAAAGGCAAAGGCTCGAAGATCATCTTCAAGTAACTTGATGTTCCTGTGACAACTGCTGCAAATATTATTAAGACGTTTAAGGTCCATGGGACTGTAGCCAACCTCCCTGGACGTAGCCGCAAGAGGAAAATCGACTCCATAATGGGCAGAAGGACAGAGAGAACGATAGACAGAAAGCAGAGGACAACATCCAAAGAGATACAAGCTGAACTCCAAGGTCAAGTCCATCAGTGTCTGATTGCATCCATTGTTGCTTTTTGAATGACAGTTGGCACAACAGAAGAAGACTCAGAAGGACTCCACTGTTGAAAAAAAAAAAAACATAAAGGCATACTGGATTTTGCTGAAATGCATATTGACAAGCCACAATGTTTCTGGAAGAATGCCCTTTGGACTGATGAGACAAAACTGGAGCTTGTTGGAAAGTCACATCAGCTCTGTGTCTGCAGATGAAAACAAAAATGAAGCCTTCAAAGAAAAGAACCCCATACCTACCTACTGTGAAACATGGAAGAGTCTTGGTTGTGTTTTGGGGCTGCTTTGCTGTATCTGGCATGGGGCGCCTTGAGTCTGTGCAGGGAAAAATGAAATCTGCAAACTGTCAGGACATTCCGAAGTGCAACATACTGCCTAGTGTCAAAAAGCTCTGTGTCCATTATAGGTCATGAATCCTCCAACAGGATAAACATACCTAAAACACACAGCTAAAAGCACCCAAGAATGACTAAGAATAAAACATTAGACTATTCTGAAGTGGCCTCCTAGGAGTCATTGTCTGAATCTCATCAAACATTTATGGAAAGAACAGCACCATCCAGTTTGGAGAAGGCCCCCTTCAAACCTGAGACAGATGGAGCAGTTTGCTCATGAGGAGTGGGCCAGACAACCTGTGGACAGACGCAGAGGTCTCATGGAGAGCTCCAGGAGTCGCTTGTTTGCAGTGATTACCTCTAAAGGATGTGCAACAAAATGTGAGATTAGGAGTTCCAACAATGTCCATGCCATTTTCATCTTTGCTGTTATTGGAAATATTAGATCAAAATTAAGAATCAAAACGCAAGAGGAAAGTCTGATTAGATAGATATAGAGACAGAGAGAGATATATATAGATATTTTTTTTTTTGTTAAATATGAAATAAATAATGATGGGTGCCAATTACTTTTGTCAGTTTCAAATGATTTCAGAGACAATTTTGTTTATTTATTTATTTTTTTTCCTTTCATGGAGGGGTACCAACAAATTTGTCCACGTCTGTAATTTGTTTTACATGCTAGTACAAGCACTCCCAGGATACCCTAAAAAAGCAATGCACCTTTTTCCCTACACCTAGAGAGAGAAAAAAAATGAATACTGTATAGGTCCACATATTAATAGTATTTAAGATGACACCGTGCAAGCGCAGGCCATTGAGTTTTTAAAGAAGTCACATTCAGAGACTGGACTGATGCAAGGTTATCTTTTATTTTAGACCATTTTCAACAGGATGTTTGTTCTCCTCCTTAATATCACAACAGATACCTTGGTTTATTCAATTCTGTATCTTGGATGGCTCTAATACAAGGTCAGACATAAATAACCGTATTGGTAAAAAATATTTATTAATGAATTACAGCATTCTAAACATTGTCAGTTTTTATACATTTGTGCAAAATGCGTCTCACTGATTCCCTGTCAATACCAGTCAACTCCAAGATAGCTCAAACACCTAGGCGACGATCATTTCAAACAATTTGATTCACCATTTTGATCTTTTCATCCGTCTGAGACGAGCGTGGGCAACCTGGGCATTGAACGTCTTCCACATTTTCTTGTCTTTCCTTGAAACGTTTGTGCCACTGAAAAACTTGTGTGTGAGACAAACTGTTATCACCGTACACTGTTTTTATCATTTCATAAGTTTCTGTGGCCGTTTTGTTCAATTTCGCGAGAAATTTGATGTTGATTCTCTGTTTGATTTTCTTTCACCCGACATTATCGCGGCAACTTGAGTAGTGATTGTTGTACAAATACTGACTGGGCTATTCACAGGATATACCTAGCCAGTCGGCAGTGTAGGAGGGGATATAGTTCAATGATTCATGTATGACCGACATCCAGATGGTTTTCCAGGAAAGCCCCAAGCCCAGTCTGGTTATTTTTGTGTCTCACCTCGTATACTTGTCTTTCACCACAAGTAACCTCACAGTACTGAAAACAAAGACAATGCATTGTGTGCAGTGGAAAGTTTTACAATAGAGTCCTAAATCCCACTCAGATGTGATGCGATTTGGTATAGGAGCAGAGGGAGGCTACCCTGCAGGAAAGAGTTCAAGACTGACTCACACTTTTTATTGTTCTTACATACTGTGTTAACTGAGTTGGCTGTGCTCATTTTAGTCCAGCTAGCAGCAGTAAGCGTAACTTGATTATGCCAAGCTCAATTTAAATGTCATGGATTTTTCTAAACCGCTTAATCCAGACTGAGGCGAGCCGAGCCGATCCCTGCTAGCATAGGGTGCAAGGCAGGAACAAATCCTGAACAGGGCACCAGTCAATCACAGGGTGAACAGGACAAATTTTGTGTTGTCAATTCACCAAACCTGCATATTTTGGACAGTTGAGGGGAAACTGGAGCACCTGGAGGAAACCCATGCAGATATGGGGAGAACATACAATATCCATGTAATTTTTATGCCGCATCCTAAACAATTGATCAGAGGAGAAATTAAGTTAATCAGTCAATGCAGGGTTCATTCATTTACTATCACTGTGGAGAGGATGGGGGTTAAAAACTTGGATCCTGGAAGAGGAATATCTTGGGACTGGTTTACTGAAAGCAAATAAGTTACCCTGTGCATTCACACACACTCCAGCAGTAGCAAGTCCAATGGAATAATGTTCATATTATTGTACAATAGAACAATGACCTTGAGTTATTTTTTCTACATTAGGGCATGGATGAATCCATTCCAGGTTTATTTATTTATTTTTTGATCGAATCAGTATACTGTTTTGCAGCTCTTCTGGAGACCAAAACATTGCAGAATGCTCGCAAAAGGGGGGTCAGGCATAGTGTAAGGACTACTTTTGATTTCATAGGATTTGGCCAAGTCTTCTTATCGGGCGTAAGTCAGTAGTGTCCGGTGGGGGGGGTTCTTGCCCATATCTTACTTCAACAGATGTGAGTAAAAGGTTTTAGCATGTAATAGTAGCAATTAAACTTTATTTGCAGAGAAACCCATTCTTTTGTTCTGTGATAGAAGTAGATCATCACAAAGGAGATTAACTCTTCAATTTATATTTTCGTTTGAACTCCATTTATGACACAAAGGGTCATGGGAGTCTGGAACAAACAATGAAGACATGTATGACAGCTTAGCTACTAACCAGCCAAATAACACAATGTATTGAATTGCCTTTTCGTGTATGTGTTCTTATGTATGTTAGAATGCCATAATTAAATATTTTTTAAAATAAGGTATAAATATTGGTTTACTTTAGCA
Source organism: Polypterus bichir lapradei (assembly GCA_026402145.1). Lineage (NCBI taxonomy): Eukaryota > Metazoa > Chordata > Cladistia > Polypteriformes > Polypteridae > Polypterus > Polypterus bichir. Next base: position 22,962,680 of record JANRMT010062827.1, read on the forward strand.
ATTCATGATTTAATTAATTTGGTGTTGTAGAAAGTGAGAGATCTGCATGCATATAACTTTTTAAATACATTTTTAGGAGGCAGAGTTTCCAAATGAATAAATTCCTGTCATGGAACTGGCTCCAATGAAGGTGACTGATAGTGCTGATTTCAAGTCCAAGAGTATGGTGCAAACAGGAACACTGGGAGTTAAGATGGAACGGGAAGACGAAAGCTCATGGGAGTGGGGCAAATGTGTGATCAAAGAGGAGGTGGAAGAAGTGGACCCAGAGGTGCCAGGTGCTACCGAAGTGCAAACTGCACTGCCTGCGTTGGACTCCTACCTACACGTGCCTACCCTAAATCTGGATGCAGAGGGTGAAGTGCAGTTCCAAGAATCTGTTTCACAACCCAGTGTTTGGGAGGAGGCACAGCTATTCCAGAATGGTACACAAGCTTCAGTATGTGCGACAGAGCAAGTTCGGAGCACACAGAAGCAGAAAAGCTCTCTAGGACAGCTGAGCCGATCTAATATACAGGAGGAGTCTGGAAGCATTGGTGGCAGGGAAAATGGTTTCTTCTATCCTGAGATCACTGGACAACAATTTCAGCTAAATGGACTGGAAGGAGGTGGTCCCATTGATAACAATCTTTCAGATTTAAAACATTCTTCCCAAGAAGAAGCTCCAGTCAGTCTAACATCTTCCTCTACTACAGTAACAAATGCAGACACAAGCACAGGTAAGACCATAAGATCACTGACAACATTTAGGCATCAGAAAGGCCTAGTTTGGGAAGCAAAAGCAAGCACTCATAATGTCAGAACAGAGCGTTGTTTAGTCAGTTTCTCCCTTTTATTTATCTCCACTTTTCACATGACACTGCAGTCTAAGGTCTATGGGGATATCGGTTTAATGGTGGCAGCACAGTGGGACAGTAATTAGTGTGGCTTCTTAAGGCCTTGTTCACACGGGCGTTAAGTTTTTGGATAAACGAACTTGCTCCGAACGTCCTAGACGTTTATGTTGCATTTTGTGGTGGCGATCGATTGACTTCTACACCGGCGTTCGTTTGTCTCTGTCTAACGCCAGCCTGCAGCCCAAATTGTAGTTTGTGTGTTAACCTGTGGAGGCAGTGTCGGGAACTGGATATGAAAGCCCTTGTCGTTTTATTTGAGGTGCTTCCTTTCAATATGGACCATTTTGCTATGTTAGATATTAATCTTCTTGTTTTAAAAATACTCGTAATACGGCGACGTAGGGAGAGAAAAAATCGCCGCCGCTACTAGGTTCATCCTCTGACTGCACAACGTCGGGTTAAAGGAAGTTTTTTTGTGCTTTATGAAGAAATGCGAAAATTTCCGCGCAAGTTTTTTAATCACTGTAGTCTGGTAAAGAGATGTCCCATATCAGCGGTCTCTGCTCCACTTCCTGCACGAGCTGGGCTGGATCAACCTCCTTCGACATTTTATTTTTCTTTTTTCCCGCATTTCCCTATGTATAGCATGTAGGATCATGGGATATATCCGGTCCTCCGAAGCGTAAAATAAACGCGCAGAAAACGAACTAGAAGCGGTTTCCTTGCGTTCGTTGGGTTTTGAACGGCAAGAAAAAGCTGCATGCAACGTTTTTTTGATGCCGTATAAACGCGCAGCCGGACAAACGCACGTCACCAAAGCTCGTGTGAACACTCTCATTGACTCCTACGTGTAGAAAACACTCGGCGCTTGATCCGCGCTCACCGGACGCTACGAACGCAAAAAAAATGCTCGATTTTAATGCCCGTGTGAACAAGGCTTAACTCCTGTTCCTGATTATTGTCATTTTGGTGTTTAGATGTTCACATTGTGTGTGCATGAACGTTTCTCCCCACCTTCCAGAGATCTACTTGTTAGGATGATTTGCAATTCTAAGTGGGCCCTCTTTCCTGTCCAGTATTGGTTTATGCCTTGGTCTCATTACATCTCCGGTCACTGCTACCCTGAATTGGATTAGACAGATTTAAGAATAGAATGTTGTGTTATGATTTAATAGTCCGAACACTCCTGAATTCACAATGAAATATATTCTCATCAGCCTGGTCTTGCTGCAGGCCATAAATTATCCTAAATACCTGATTCTGTTGCCACAGCTTGCATGATTGTTCCCCTTCATGTGGTGAGTTTTTTCTTTACAGGTATTTTTTGTTTATGCAGGACAGTGGGGTGGTATGATCGTTCCAAATCAGCAGCCTCCATACTGGAATTCGGAAAAAGAGTCTGGACAGGGATCCAGTGCTGTCCGGTCTTCTTTCAAAGCATCTCGACACTTCTCCGAGCTCGAAAAGGGAGTTCTGTTGAGTCTGATTGACCTGCACAGAGCTGTGCTTGAGAGTCGCAAAGGAGATGCTGGCACTGTGCTCCGTAAACAGCGCACCTGGCAGCTCCTTGCACAGGAGTTTAATGCACATCCTTGTGTCTTTCAAAGGGATGCTAAGCAACTTCGCAAATGTTGGGAAAACATCAAAGCTCGGGCAAAAAAGACTGCTGCCCAAGGTCGAAGAGCAAAGCTGCCCATTGGGGAGCGAAGACCCCTGGGTAGTACAGCAAAAGCTGACCCACTGATAAGACTGGAAACTCAAAATAGCCAGAATGCTAAAGATAAGACTGGGTCTTCAGCTGGAGCAAATGAACAAGGTCTCAGTCTTGAAAATCCAGACTGGAAGAATCTCCATCAACAAGGTCGGAAAATTGTCTCTGTGGAGAGACAATCAGGACTAGTGTCGGGAAGTATTAGCTCTGTACGAGTGCCATCTCTGGACAAAGTCAGAAAAGCAAGCAGCTCAACTATAAACAAAGCAGTTCCCAGTCTGACCAGCACTACCCCAGTTACACCTTCTGCCTCAACATCCACTGTTCAGAAGCTACCAGGAAGTAATAGACTAGCTCAAGGTATGTGGTTTCTGTCTAGAGTTTACCACTGCAGTTATTCTGTGTGAATTACAATTACTACCCAATTCCCTTGCTACCAGCCTCCAGTCTAGTCTCACAGGGTCAGACGTATAATACATATGTATAGACGCAACCATGAGTGGTTTTGCTTAAAACTGGGTGAAAAAATTAGACGGCTAACTGAGTGTCACATTTCTAAACCAATCCAACATTTCATGAAGGTGGCATTCAAAATAGGGGCAGTGAGTTTGAACTTCAAAGAGTAATGGAACACTCGTTAATCAGATCTGAAACAGACAAAAAAGACTTCTGAAAGAGCCTTATTAAACATATAAATGTGTGTTGCGTGTCGGAGAGCATATTGCAGGTGTGAAAAATAAAAATAACCTTTTGCAAGGGAAAAACCTTTCTGAAATGTCAGACCATACACTGATGTTCAGAGACATCAGTGTACTAGTGGTAAACGTGAACAATAACATTGCCGCCAGTACTCTCTGTTGTTCACGTTATGTTAGTGTGGGAGTCGATGAAAGGTTTAAAGAATTGGGAGGTAAGTTTGTGAAAATATGAATTGTAAAACATGCACTCAAAGTAAATGATGTGTCACAGCCCATCAAAAGGCCTGCCGTTAAGAGAGCTGATAACGAAGAGCCAAAGCAGATGCAGATTTCAGTATTCATGACACCAGAATTAACAAATCTGCATAACGACACAAGTAGAAGTACAAGGCTGCACAACATCCACCTTCTGACTTCACATGTAAGCGAATAGGTAAAGAAAGCCAACATTACTGTCTAATTGGAAATGCAAACATACCATGGCAGAATATAGCTCCAGGGTTTTAACACGTAGTTTATAATAATAGGCTACAATGCTTATCTAAACTTGACTTGCTGTTAAGCCTTATAGTGATAAAAGTGTCAAAATGACAGAAAGATATCGTAGCAGACAGAAGTGCTTCTCAAACATATGGCGCCAAGCAGCGGCAGTGGTCTTTGTGTGTGTGTGTATGCCTCTCTAACTCTGTGGCAACACTCATTAAAATCTAAAAAATTGTATCATTAAGCTTCAGTTACCTTGAGCTATTGAGCTCCAGAATTAAGAACAGCAATTTTAGCTTTTTATTTTTCTCGGAGTCAAGTCTTTTGTTCAGTTACTTTTCCTTTCTCCGTGAAACCCTGGCAATTTTAAGTGCTTGAACTGGAGGAACTGTGGCTTTGTTTTAGGAAGAAGCCCTGTTCACTACAAACTTTGTAACAAGTTGTCCCCTGTCTTATATAAAGTAGTGTTTTGAGAATCATGTGTGGCTTTGCGAGACAACTGCGATCCATTATTGGTATACTTGACATACTGTGCTGATTTAAGTAATTGACTGATTGTAAATTAGAGGCTAACCCTTCACAGGTATTTTGTGTTTGTTTAGCATGATAACAAATGATGTTCAAACACCAACAGATTAAATTAAAATTAACTTAAATTGGTCTGTAGACATTTGGGATTGTATATTCAGCTTCAACTATATTAAATACCTTTTGCTTTTAGCTGAATTTTAGACAGTGTAAAAGGTATATCTGAGGGAGATGTGAAGCTTGTGCATGATTATGGCCATCGATATTATTCAAAAACAGCCACCCAAGCGCCATTCCCACATACATCTCATTTCTGTGGAGCAGTGACAATCCATGGCAGTATTAAGAGTGTAATTCATAGGCTTAAGTCCTTTCTGGTTTTAATTTTTTTTTTTAGAGTCACTGTGCCAGTTTCCATGTTCTGTTCTGTGACTCTTTCTATGGTAAAGAGCATAATACTTGATTAAACTGAACTGTATTTTAATTAAGTGAGATAAAGAGTACTATGATTTAGTGGAGGATAAAAGAAAGAGTAAGTTGATTTAGCAGAGGGAAAATAAGACTGTTGGTTGTTTGAATTGCTGTTACTGCAGTAAAAACTATTCTTAATCAGATATAGAATCACTCTAGGCAAATTTTTTGCTTGTTTCCACAAATGAGGTTGAACATTAGCCCTCAAATTCATATTTCCAACACCAAGTAAACACAAAAGTGATCAAATGGATTGAGCTCAGGAGAATAAAATTGCCTTTAGGCTTATTAGAATAGCATTGCTGTAGTCTGTGTGAAACATGCTTTCACTGCACCATAACAGGTTTGAATACTGTTAGAATATTATACCCCATGGTGTTGCTTGCAGAAATTAATTCAAAACTCTGCTGGAGGAGCACTGAACAAGATCAAGTGGTACTTTCTTATAGTGGGACCACAGAGTCAGACATACATAAACATCTGTTCTCTAAGATCTTGTGGTTTCTTCCCACATCCCAAAGCCATGCATATTATGCAATTCTAAACTGACATAGTGTGATTTGAGTGTAAGTGTGTCCACTTGGGAAAGCATTAAGTCCAAGGCTAGTTGTGGTGTTGAGCTTGATGCCACCAGTATAGACTCTGCTAGATCTTATTTTGGAAACAATAGGCACAGAAAAATGATGCAAAATAACCCACACTCCGCAAATGACAGCCACTCAGCTAATTAAGATTTTTTTTGTAACCATAAATGTATCCGTGTCTGTAATCAGTCTTGTAACACTGACCTCAAATTTATGACATGGAAACCCAAATTTAAATGAGATTATGTACCATTAGAAGCAATTAAGTGAAGCTCATTGTTCTTGTGCGGTGCCGTTCACTTAATTGATGTTATTTCTGACTGTTGCCTAGTTGATAGACGATTTATGTGACCGTCATCCTTAATTAGGCTTCATGGTAGCATCTTGCACTTTTGACCTAAGGTCCATTTCACCTCACATTCACTCATATACAGAAAATGGGGGTCTGAAAGGTTTATACAGACAGGGCTTTGTATTCTGAACCTGTGAGTCAAAAGTGCTAACCACTGCCTCAATAACATTTATACAAAAAGAGTCATAATTCACAATGTTACTTCCAATTGAATCTATTTTATACATATTAAATGTACAGTTGAAGTATTTGCATCAAGTGTAGACATTATTCAGTTTTTAATTTCAGGTTGAGATAAATCAAACAGTCACTGGCATTACCTCTGCATTCCACAGGACAAGGAAGTGCAGACTTCATTGTACTCTGTACACGTGACAGTGGACTTGACAGGTGCTAAGGCGATTTTGATGAAACGCTATGCTGCCTGTAATATTTTCCAACTGTTTCCGGCAAAGTATTCTGAGGCTTTTTAGTAAGATCACTTAGTTTTGCTTGTAAATGATAATTAGTAGGAAAAGCATTTAGTAGAGTAACAAAAATTACCTTTCATCAGAACCTACTTCAATTATAATTGTAAATCCCTCGTTTTCGCTGGACTGACAGTCTGTGTGCATGGATAGTTATATCGGTGTTTCTAAATTGCTTTTTATTTTCTATTTCAAACAGGTTAAGAATAACACAGCATAATGTGGGGCATGGCTAATTTTTATTGCTGTAATCATAAAATGTCAAATTTAGAATTCTTTTTAAGTTTACGGAGGAATAATAACAATAACCACTCACTGCAAGAAGAGTGAAAACTACTTATTCTTCTTTCGGCTGCTCCCGTTAGGGGTTGCCACAGTGGATCATCTTTTTCCATATCTTTCTGTCCTATGCATCTTGTTCTGTTACACCCATCACCTGCATGTCCTCTCTCACCACATCCATCATTTCTGCTAACTCTCTCCCTTTACCAGTCATACTGCCAACATTCAAAGTTCCTACCCTCAGTTCCACTCTCTTTACTTTCCTCCTGCCTCTGGACACGTCTCCCTCCTCTTCTTCTCCTTCTTCTTCGGCCAACAGTTGCCCAATTTCCGCCAGCACCCTGTTGGCTAACAGTACTGGTGGCGGTCATTGTCAACCCGGGGCTCGACCGATCCGGTATGGAAATTTGTATTGTCCACATATTGATTTGGCAAAATTTTACACCGGATGCCCTTCCTGACGTAACCCTCCCCATTTATCCGGGCTTGGGACTGACATGAAGAAACACACTGATTTGTGCATCCCCTGTGGCTGGGTTAAGAAGAGTGAAAACTACTAAGAGAGAAAAAACTATTGAAATTGCCAGAGACACGATGATACAATATTGTCACGGCACACAGATCACGGTGTGATGAAACTGAAAAAGTAAAGATATTCCCATACTGAAAAGAAAAGGTAAAAGACATTTTCCATACACATTCCCTCGTACCTTCTTTTCTTTTCAGTGTGGGAATAACTTTTATCTGCTTACCTTTGGAGATACATGGTGTTGCAGCCCTTCACTAACTTTTTTAAGTGACATTCTTAATAGTCTTCACAGTAAGACTGAAAGTGCACACTTATTAGAAAGTACTAGGGGGCTTTGCCCCCTGCTCACTTCGCTTGACCACCCCCCACCCATCTGCGCTACGCACCAACCACTTTGCATCTCTGCTGCTCGCGTTGTGCAGAGGGGGGCTGAATGCATCCAAGGTGACGTGATCGCTTTTCCGACACCCCCTCTTAAACGGTGATACAATGAGAAACGCATACAGTTTTATTTTTTTACGTCCTGTTTGCTTGATCAGCTGTGGGCTTGCTGCTGCTGCCGTGCTGCGTGATCTGCATTTCGCGCGGCGCACTTCTGTCATATCACCTGTGTCAATATATTGAATCTCTTTTCAATTTTACCTTTTCATCAATATTGCATTGAATTTTGATTCCATGTTTGGAATGCCATCTTGACAATGCAATGTATAACTGCCCGTGAGTGAATATTGTTTCTTTCTCTCTACAAGAAAAGTGTCTGACATAACCACGCAGGACTTTTCCAAATCTCTTTGTATAAGCTCTTGTCTCGCGAAGCTTCCAGGCCCCGGGCGTCGTTACATCACTTGGCATGAAAACTTGTCTCGCGGGATGTGAAAGTGTCTCTGAGACAATCACATCTTGTCTCCTTCCAAGAGTTTTTTTTATAGTAGTGAGAAAAGTGCATTACTACATCATACAATCTTAGTTCTTAGTTGTGTCTTGTGAGGCGAGTCTTTGTTTACAGTGTTACCAAATACTTGATGTTTCAAGCAATGTTTGCAGATTTCATATTTTCATATCAGGCCATTTCTTCACTCTTACATTGTTACAACCAAAAATAAACCCAAAGGCTCAACTTTTAAACGTGGTTGGAGAATTTTACATCATTATTTCTGAAACTATACTGAATTAGTGTTCACCAATAGTTCTCTAAAATTTGCTCACAAGCCGTTTACATTTTTTACCAGGAGAAGAGATGTTCAAATTGCCATCTAAAAAATCATAACTTGAAAATGACAAAAAGATGATGCTTGTTTTCAGTCTGTTGATAAGCCATCATAACAAAAATAAATCTATCTCAAGTTTTCACGTTGTTTACATTTGTGTATAGCGTCATTATTGTTAAGAGTACAGTAAATTACTACTTACATGTGCTAATCAACATGTCGCCACTCTCTAGCACCATGATTAGTGACTACAACCACCTTACCTCATAATTTTAGTCTGTTTTCCAGAAAAAACCATGGAACACAGTTTACAATACTCATTATACTAGAAGACATATTAATTTAGAAGATTTTAGAAAAATATTATAAAATTTGTAGTTACTATATGGTAGATTTTCAATGGCAGTATTTCTCACCTGCTGTCATATTTTTGTAACATTGTTTAGCAAAGTAATGCCAGCAGTGCTTGACTTTTTAAATTACTTTCTATAAATCAATATTTACCTTGTGTTTCTTTTTTACTTTACCTCTTAAATAGTGAAAGTGGTTGATCTTTGTGAAGATGACTGGGGATCCTCTGTAGATGATGTGATTTCCTGCAGCAGTTCAACCAAAAGCACCAGTTCGCAATCTGGGGCCACTCCACCTATCCCTGCCAACTGTTTGCTGTTACCTTCTGGGCCAGAAAAAGCAGATCTGCCCAGGGATTGTCAGGAAAGAGCAGGTGAAAATCCTAGGGCTGTTCATGGAGTCAGTCAGCCCTTGTCCTTTAACACCTCCTCTGTCAATCCATTCCCTGCCTCTGGGATTGCTGAAACCGACAGTAGACTTGGACTAGCCAGAGACAAAAGAAAACGAAAAGCCAACTTCCGAATGTTGCCTGACAATACAAATGGTGTATTTATTGGGCCACCACGAAAGGAAGAACAGCTGCAGTTAGCTATGGTGCGGCTCCAAATAAGGCAAATGACTGAATTACACACACTTAAGAGACAGCAATTAAAAAGAGCCATGGAAATGGCTGAGGAGGAACATAAAGCCAAGATTAAGATGCTTAGGCAGAAGGAGTTGTTCTGGGAGAAGAAGATTCAAACTCTTGTGACTGCTGCGCCATCCTTCAGTTCTTCCTCCTCTTCATCATCTGCCTCCTCTTTCTGCTCACAGACACCTCATCTCGCACCTGCTTGGAAAGATAACATGAACCGGTTCAACAAGGAGCCAATGGACAAGAGGATTTAATAGGGTATGATCTCAGCTGGAGGCTGTGATCCAGTTTAATAACTTGTAAACCATTTATGACATCCAGGCAGCTCCTAGTTTAGTCATTCACTGAATACAAATTGTGACTGGATGAAATACAAATTAGGAAAAGATTATATTGTTATGTATCTACCAGTGTTGATGTGGGTGAATTTTAAAATATGACTGACTGTCATTCACCAGCTTAATGCCCTTCAATTTGTTACTGATTTCAGCACCAGTACTGTGAGCTTCTTGTTTGTTCTGACTAACTCAGGCTAAAACCGAGATTCACATAAAATATCCACAAACCTCGCACCACAGTCCATTCGCATTCTACAGTCGGAAGAATGCTGATGATGGACAGGGTTGTTTTTTTTTTTGTTTTTTGTTTTAATCTCATCATGATTGAAAAATTGTTTTTTACTGTGAACTGCATACTAAAGTCTGTTTTCCCTCAATGTCCAGGGGTTTACGGATAAGTGCGAACCTTCCCTATGTTATTTGATACTCTCCTACTTGCAGTACATCTCAAGAGGTCTGCTTACTCAGCTGAGCATGGGAAATTCCCTTTAACTCAACTGGATGAGCTGCCACTTCGGGCTTGGAGGCCCTGGATTTGCAGTTAGTTTGTCCATGTAAGGATGTGAAATGAAGAAGAGCAGAGACCCTGAGTGTTTCCTCACTGGTGACAAGGAGATAAGGTAATCTTAGAGAAACTGGTCTGAAAAAGTCTTTATGCTGTATAGAACAAGAGGTGCATTTGCTCCATGGAAGGAGTCATTTAAATTTTTTTTGTATATAAATCTATAAAGAGCATCAAGCATGAGGAACTCTGTTTATAAAAACAAAGTCAACCTTTAAATGTCCTATTATCTTTATCATGTTTAAATAAAAATTGTGTAATTCAGTGTTTTAACTTTGCAGTACAACAATACATTTACTATTTGACATATATTCCCAGTAATATAATTAATACAATGAAATTTAGCACACATTTGAATACCCTTCACAGTGGTCATCCGATTTTTTTCTTGGTACTGATTTTTCCATGCAAATCCAAAGATGTCCCTGTTAGGTTAATTGGCAATTGTAAATTGGCCCTGTGTGTACAAGAATGAGCACTGTGATGGACTGGTCCCTTGCCCAGGGTTGGTTTCTGCCTTGCTGCCAAGATAGACTTGAGCCCTTGTAACATCTTATAGATCTAGAACAAACGTACCCATCTTAATAGTCATTATCTGCACCTCCCCAGGCTGGCAAGATATTAATCAGGCTTTCTCCTTGCAGTTGCCATTGTCTTAGGCATTTTGTGTCATCCAACACAATTTTCCAGCCACATTATTTTTTTTCCTTATTCTCCCCACCTCCATCACACTATATCCCTCACCTAGTTATTGTCTTTCATAACCAAACAATCACACACACACCCATCACTTTTTACATTATTGCTAATATATTTTATCAGCTCAGGATTTCTCTCTGCTTCAGTTTAACTTTGCACAACATTGTGATCATTTTTACCTCACATTATTTTTTGTTTTATTGCAAATATGACACAATTGCTCCTTTCAGTTCAATATAACGCCTTTAAAAGGTTGAATGAGGACAGCTCCCTCCAAGGATCCTTCCATGCATGGCTCATCTTTGCTTAAAACCACTGTGTCTGCAGTTCCAGTTGTATTCAAGATGTTACCTAAAGTGTAGCAGTGCACTCAATCCAAGAATCAAAATATACAGTTATTATCAGTAGTCTATGGGAGGCATGGTGGTTAGTAATCCTTCCTCAAGGATCTAGGGTTCAAATACCATGTGGAGTGACTGTCTGTGTCAAGTTTGTTTGTTTCTGCGTCTGTATGGCCAGTTCTCCAGCTTTTCTGGTGTACCCATTACTGTATATCTTAAAAATGAGCTTGATTGACCACGTGTGTATTCAGAAGTAGGTTCTGCAGTGGGCATGTGCTTTGGCCAGGATTGTTTTCTGCCTCTGGCATTCTGGCTGAACATGTAGAACTTCTGTATTTAACTACAGTGTAAATTAATCTAATTTTGTAGATGTGACTTAAAAAAATAAATGATAGTATTTTGGGAAAAGTATAAGTTAAAAACACTTGAGAGCTTATACTGGGATCTTTAAAACCCATGTGTACTATAGTAGTTGATAGTTCCAGACAGCGTGATGCTGGGACACTTGCCTTTAAAGGAATCCTCCTTTAAAAAATGCATATTTTTTAACCTGCTACTTACCCCATGTTGTTTGTAGCAGTGGCCAGGAATATTTTTAATGACATTTTTTTATGGAGAGTGGAGCTCACAAGTACAATTGGCTTCAGTGTAGGCATCAAGGGTCAACATTGGGGGAACAAAAAGCAAACGATATTAAAACGTCCATGAAAAAAATCTTATTGCTTGTGTTGCATAATCCATTTGTGGCTTATCTAGTGGTATACTCACCATATCTAAAACATGTATTTTTGCTAAAATATCCATAAATAAAAACTTCAAGAAAATTAGAATAATGCCTGAATGATAAGCGAGTCCAAATGAATTTGAAGACCCTCTTACTTCTCTCATTCATTGAACGGCCACCCTGTCTTTAATTAAAAAAAACGTGAATTTGCTTGGACACCATTCATTTTCATGCACTACTTGCATTTCCTTAGCAATCACTTCAAATAACACAGGGTAAGTAACAGATTAAAAAAAAAAGTGTTCATTTAAACCACAAGTAATATCCAGGTCAATTCCTACCTCCGTCTCACTGCGTGACTCCAAACAAATCAATTAAACTGCTTGCATCCCAGGTATAAAAAGTATCTTTAATGGTGTCGTGTGGGTAAAGGCATTAGCTCAGCAAAAAGTAATAAAGTCACATATAAATAATGTATTTAAGACGCAATATTGTGTGATTGTAATTTAAAAGTCTCCTAGTGCACTAACAGGAGTGCCATAGAACAAACTACTTTTGAATGTTTCTTGGTGTTGTACACGCTTATTGAGTCAAATGGCTCAACATTTTTGATGCTCTTACAAACCCAAAAAGGTCAACTCAAGCAATCAGAAATAATTAATGAAGAATTTTCAGTTCTTCTGATTAAAATGAAGTTCTATAATTGAATAAATTCTTGTTTATCAGGGCGCCAGACTGGCAACATGTATGTTTACTGAGAATACAGATATGAATTTCACTGCACTCTGTGCATGTGACATTACACTACAGCAGCTACTATCTACCTATCCTTAATTGTAAAAAAGAAAATGTAAGAATGGGGTTTGTCTGTTTATTGTACATGATACACAAAAATATTTCAATATAATTAAAGCAATTATTACTGTAACAAATTTACTCCGCTCCTGCTGCAGACATCATACTCCCCCATCAACTAAAACCCATGACTGAAATCAGCAGCTTTCTTGTAGAGTGAAAAAAAATAATAATTCACTAAGACGATTTGGGACTGAATGTTTATTTGTGATGATTTTAAGCAAATAAATTAATATAGTTACAGAGTAAATAACTGTACAAATAACTGCCAAAGTTTAGATTTAATAAATATTAAATACTATTAATGCTTTAAAAATATAAAAAAGAAAATATATAAAAATATTTTTAATTAATTTAATTTGACACATTAAAAGTTGGTTATGAACTTTAAAATCGTATAACAAAATAAAGTAGAATTTTGACACTACATATGAAAACGCTTCAAAGAAAAAAAAAACCGACTACAAACCAACCTGATGCCAGAAGGCACCTTTGTCACGTGACAAGGGTGTCTGTGGCATTTACGGCTTCACTTCCGGTCTGCGAGGTGAGGGTGAGTTAATGTTGCTTAATACTTACTACTTTGTCGTTTAAACTGTCGTAAATACTCTACATTACTGGGTTTTCTTTTCTTTGCTTTTGTAACAATTTCAAAACGAGGAAGTATTTTTAATAATACGTGACTTTAGTGCCCGTTCTCAGTATAGACTGTTGGCAATTTAAGGCAACGCGAGGTCTATCGGAGAACCGGCAGTGTAAGGTGTTCTTTTAAATAAATTCTGTAAGCTAATTACTTTTTGCTGTATTACTCTACACTAGTGTACATTTGACTTGAACTCCTCAAACTGGCAGATATGCAGACATTATTATCAATGCGTGTAACTGATCGACCGATGCCTTTTCGCGCTCAGGCCGAGGCCTTTTTAAATCTTATCATTAACCGTTTTCTCATCTTACGCTATGGAAGCATTTTCGCGATTGTGGACGCAAAAATACCATCGCGGAGTTACTCTTCGTATTAAGTAGGAGCTTCACGAAAATGATGGAGACGAAACGCTCATTTTTAGAAATCAGTCCCAAATTGAACCTTTATATGCGGGACGTGAGTCTGCGAGAAGTATAAATGGCCTCGGCGCCATCCGCTGTAAAAGGGAGATTGGGCGAGGCGCTGAAGGACCTCGCTCCTTGCAACTTCAAAAAAGGCCGAAATTGTTGCTTGTCTGGGTCAGAATTTAGAGCATTGTTTTAAAGTCTTTATGTCGCCGTGTCATCACAGCGGGCTTGTGCATTGCGGTTGGAGCCGTGGGCCATTTGTAACGGCCTTAGTTTGCAAGTGGCACAGAGAAAACACTATGGCGAGTTTGCGGTTTCTGCATTCGAAACAAGCGGTCGGACATGTCAGCAAAGGAAAGCAGGAGACTGTAACATAACTGGTAAAACAATAGCTATTTCTCTTGTGTTGCATGTGGAAAACTACTAGTTTGTTTAAATCTCATTTTAGTGTATCGTGTTTGTGGAATTGTTTAGATTTTATGTGCAGTAGCTTTTTACCCCCACTGTTAATTGTTATATGTGTGTAGCTAAGTACTGTAATTCCTTAGTAATATTGCTTGAAATGTTCACATGTAAAACAGGCGTATTATATGCTTGGAATAAACTGCAATTAGTTGTATCGAATTATTCAATTAAGTGGTTGAGTTTGATTTGTTCTTCCTATTATAGCATGCATTAAAATTGTTTAAATAAAAACAAGAAAGTTAAACTATCACAAGACCAAACAAACACATTAATTTTAAAGAAACATAGATGGGGTATGAGAACTGAAATTATAATAAATTCAATAAGGTAAAAATTATTGAAGGCCCTTCAAATATCAGCCATACAATTTAGCTTAGTGTACATACCTTTAGATTATTGTAAGGTTTGGAGGAATAAAAATCTGAAAGCTAATACAAAATTAAAGAGAGAAAACGTATGCCTGAATGTTCTAACCAAGTAAGTCTCAAAGACAGACATCGAGAGACTTGCACTGAGTAGAAGCCACAAAATGAAAGAGATCTTCAACAACTCTTAGAATTGCTTTTTGGAGATTTATGATCTGATCTTATTTAAATGTAATATACTTGTGTCTTTCATTTTGCATATCACACCACCTTTATATGGCACACTTTGTAGTGACGAGCACTCTAAAGTACTTCACATCATTGCACAGTGCTTTAATGTTTGCACTGTGTAATTCTTGCAGGGAAGTGACATTGGTTTTCTTCATATACTCTACCAAGTGCAGTGAAGCCACCAAGTGAAAAGTGCAAATTTAATGCACTTTATGGTCTTTTGAAGATAGAGATTGTGTATTTAAGTATTCTGCGTGAAAGTAGTTTTATTTATCTGTTTACTGGGTTTTTTCACATCAAGCGAAATCTGTCGATTGTAATTTAGTGTGTTTAATATTGTGTGTTTCCACATACTTTTTACCTTAATTTTTTTTTTTAACATATCTGGAATAATAAGGAAGTAGTGTTTCTGCACCACTGTTAGAGTATTTCCAAAATTTACTGTGTTATGTTAAATATTGGAAAAAGAATAAAGGCAAAACTATGTAGGGAAAGTTCATACAATTGCATGAAATGGTACAGTAATAGTCGGGGCCAGCTCTGCCTTTAGGTAAGCTAGATAGCATTTTTTAAAAACAATACAGGCCCTGACTTAAACAGCTGTATTGAGTCTGAGTGTTTTATCTCCCCTTATCTCTGTTATATTGTTCTTGTTTTCATGTACTAGCAATGTTTAGTCTTAACATCTGATGAGCTACACAAGCCCTTAATTGGATGGTCTGTGAAATCCTGAACCACACGCTGCTCCACCGAGGCCCTCTTTGCGCTGAACCTCCTTGTCTGTTTTGTTTTGTTTTGGTACAGGTTCAGAGTTTTACTGTTGATTTAGTACTGTTCCATTTCAGCAGGTTTATCTTTTAACTTATTCTCCACTGTATTTTGACATTGAGTCAATGCAGATTTTTGACACATTTATTTCTTTCAGTTTCCTCCTCTATTTTTCAGGCACAGTGCTTTGACATTACAAACAGTTTTAGAAGGATCATTAACATGTTTTAAATTTTGACAATATTTAAAACCAAAACATGAGCAAAAATGCTCAAATGCTGAACTGGTTCGCATAAACATAACCTTTACATTTTTTGATATGCATATTTAACAATAGATATGTTATGCTTTTTTATATTATTATAACTATATTAGCATTAATGTGAATAAATAATGAAATGTTCTATCCTTATAATTTTTATAATCCGCAGCATCTTCATCAGTGGAGAGTGAACTTGGCCAACAACAGACTTAAAATATTGTTTTTAGGCTTGCAACAATGAAGTCAAGAAAAAAGCAGTTTTTATTTCAGTGATTTTTATAATTGTAAAAAACTTGTTTATGAAACTGATATTCTGTTTGTAAAATGAAACTACCATCAAGCAGTTAAAACTGTTCATTATTATGTTATCATTTAGTTTACACATTTTGTAAATAAAATATTCTTGGTTCTTTAATGAGAAATCAAATTTACAGTTGTTTACCTTTTATCTATAGTAAACTGCTAGTTTTCTATGGCATCATTTACCAAGAACTGTGCAACTCAATTGAAAAACATATATGTATAGTTCACATAAAATGCATGTTTTAATCTGAATATATAAATCAATTCATAATCCATTTAATCTACTGGGTTACAAAAAAATATATATATAGGTAGTACTGTGTCAAAGGTTAAAACAGCAATTTTAAATTTATAAAACTCATATGCCATAGAAAAGGCCATATGATTGGCAGCAGTGGGGTGCTTATCAAAAATGTTAGCCTTGCTAGTAGTTTTCTAAAATGCTTAACTAATTTAAGTTTATGTAGCACATTCTCACTAATCAAAGCACTTTACACAGTAAGTAGGGAGCCAATTCAACCAGAACTGTGTAGCACTCGCCTGTGACAGCAGCCTTTTC
Source organism: Polypterus bichir lapradei (assembly GCA_026402145.1). NCBI lineage: Eukaryota > Metazoa > Chordata > Cladistia > Polypteriformes > Polypteridae > Polypterus > Polypterus bichir. Next base: position 22,979,339 of record JANRMT010062827.1, read on the forward strand.
ACATCAGTATGCTCACCGCTATTAGGTGGTGAAGGGATGAGAGATTGTTAGCCAATTAGAGATGGGTGATAATTATGGGGCCAGAATGACCAGGTTGTGGTGTGCAATTTAGCCAGGACATCAGGAAACAGACCTGTTCTTTACAAAGGATGTTGAGGGATCTTTAATGAACACAGAGTCAGAGCTTCGATTTCTGAAGTGTGGCGCCATATTTACAGAACAGTTGTCCCCGTCACTGGACTGGGGCATTAGGATCCAAATTCAGAGCATAGCAGGGCTAGCAGTGGTCGTTTACCCTAACACCTCTTCCAGTTTTTCCTAGATGGTCTCCCATCTTAGAACTGCCAGTGATGTCTATAGTATGATCTATTGAAGTAAGAAGAAATCTAATGCTCTGAATGATAAAATTAAACTTGATCTACACTTTTACAGTCGTGGCCAAAAGTTTTGAGAATCACACAGATACTGTTTTTCACAACGTTTGCTGCTTCAGTGTTTAGATGTTTTTGTCAGATGTTTCTATGCTGTACTGAATTATAATTACAAGCATTTCATAAGTTTCAAAGGCTTTTAATGACAATTACATTAGTTTTTGTAAAGAGTCAATATTTGCAGTGTTGTCCCTTTTTCAAGACATCTGCAATTCGCCTTGGCAAGCTGTCAGTCAGCTTCTGGGCCAAATCCTGACTGATTGCAGCCCATTCTTGCATAATCAATGCTTGGAGTTTGTCAGAATTTGTCGGGTTTTGTTTGTCCACCTGCCTGTTGTGGATTGGCCACAAATTCTCAATAGGATTAAGGTCTGGGCAGATTCCTGGCCAGTATGTTTTGTTCACCAAGCAATTTAGTTATCACTTTTGCTTTATAGCACGGTGCTCCATAATGCTGGAAAAGGCATTGTTTGTCACCAAACTGTTCTTGGATGGCTGGGAGAAGTTGCTCTCAGAGGATGTTTTGTTACCATTCTATTCATAGCTGTGTTCTTAGGCAAAATTGTGAGTGAGCTCACTCCCTTGGCTGAGAAGCAGCCCCACACATGAATGAATGGTCTCAGGATGCTTTACTGTTGGCATGACACAGGACTGATGATAGCGCTCACCTTTTCTTTTTTCCGGATGCCCCAAACAATCGGAAAGGGGATTCATCAGAGAAAATAACTTTACCCCAACAGTCCAGTCCCTGTACCACTTTGTCCATGAAGTTTTTCTTTGTGAGAAATGGCAGCTTTGCTGCCCTTCTTGACACCAGGCCATCCTACAAAAGTGTTTGCCTTACTGTGCATGCAGATGCACTCGCTCCTGCCTGCTGCCATTCCTGAGCAAGCTCTGCACTGGTGGTGTCCCGATCCCGCAGCTGAATCAACTTTAGGAGATGGTCTTGGCACTTGCTGGACTTTCTTGGGTGACCTGAAGCCTTCTTCACAACAGCAGTGGAAATGTTTTTTTTGGGATTAAGTTTATTTTCATGGCAAACAGGGACTTTGCAGTTAATTGCAATTCATCTGATCACTCTTCATAACATTCTGGCGTATATGCAAATTGCCATCATAAAAACTGAGGGAGAAAATTTTGCGAAAATTCTTATTTGTGTCATTCTCAAAACTTTTGGCCACGACTGTAGATGTTCATAATGTTTCAGATGTAGTCACTTGGGAAAGCATTTCACACATAAGGTTGAACTTTTTTTAGTTATAAATAAAAGACAATCAGTATATTGAAAGGTGCATTGCCTTGAAAGAAGTGCCATCACAGACTATTTTGAAGGATTGAAAGCTTGAACTATTATTTTAAAACCCCATTCAAATGAAAAATCGTAAGTTGTTAAAGATCATCTTAAGAACAATGTTCCAAAATTGATAACCTATGCTCTGATAACTTATCTAAAGGAATTTAATACACACAAGAATGTTTGACTTAAGTTTATTTATTTCTAGTTGATTTTAGTGATTTTTTTTCTGAAGAGTTTATATTCTTCTGTTTACAGGTAAAGCTTTAAGTCCACCTTCACCTGTGTTGCAAAGGCACAATGGACTCTAAGGCAGTTGTACATGAGACTACTGCTTTGGCATCTGTCAAGGTGGAAGATGAAGTGCCTGATGGTATGCATGTCGTTACTCTCCAGGAATGGCAGTCGGTAGAAACAAAGGTTGAACAACCTCCACCCCCTACAATCTCTCGTCCATGTAAGTTACATCTTGTTGTGCTATGAACATTAAGCAAAACAAAGCTGCTTTTAATTATTTCATGTGTTTAGGCTGCTGTGTTACATACTGATTATTTTTTATTTTGATGTATTTATTGACAATAGCATTTAGTACATTTCTTCATTGGGAACATTGATAGTTTTAAGTGAAACACCAAGAATCATGCGAGTCATTGGTAAAGATGGAACCAGAAATCCCACAGTTAACATTTATTATTGTATTCCACTACACATTGCTGCATGTAATGGGGAATATAATGCTGTTCATGTAAATAGCGAGAAATTCACTGCTAAATTTTTCCATTAAAGCATTTCACAGTCCATTTATTTTGCTTTGTGGCCTTCATAATCCTGCTTTTATTTGCCATGCTGTTCCTGCAGGAAGTCCATTTATGAATGTACTTATCTCCTACTTCAGTTACATTTCATAGAGTCTGACTTGGTATGAATGGAAGCCTATTATAGTATAGAATTGTGCATCAGAGTAATTATTTTGAAAATATTAAACTTGCATAATGGAATCCCATGGGAAAATTGTTTGCTTGTGTGAGTATTCAAATTTTTACGTTGACTGCATTTTACATGAAAACAATACCTGAAATATTTTTTTGATGGAATAGTAAGGACCAGGCTGGTACATGCAGAGGAAGGGAACAAGCACAAAGCTAATAAACAACCTGGGGCCTCATATATAAACGGTGTGTACACAAAAAAATGTTGCGTACTCCCATTTCTACACACACTTTGAGATGTGTGTGGGTTTATGCCAAGTTTCATTTTTATACATTTTCATTTTTTAGTACCCCCTCACCTTGCGTACGCACTTTTCTGCTCGGTTTTGCAAACGGCCAGCATCGAAGCAGTGCTACTGTTTCTGTGTGGTTTCCCTTCTTTCAGATTTCCACTGTGATGCGGGGTTTATCAATTATATAGAAAATGAATTGTGTATCATTTACAAATTTAAGGTACTTGATTGTAATCATTCTGTAACAATATGATGGTGCATACAATGGCCAAACTATTCCTAATATCATAGCTGCTTTAGCGTTGTTACTCTCAGTGCACCAAACGCTTCTGATCTTTTCCTTGCACTATAGCCGAAATATTGCACAACCTGAGAATTACAATTACCTCACTTTAAACTTGCACTACAGCTGTAATATTGCAGATCCTGAGACACTTTATGAACTATTTGCACTCTCTGCACTATATGTAAATGTAGTATATTGTAATATGCTTTAATATTGTATATTTTTCATTGTTTTTTCTTATTATATAGAAAAATAAGTTAATGGAGGATTTGCATATTGAATCTCATTGTACCATGAAAATAAAGAAATTCAAAAGAAAAGAAATTGATAGAAGAGTGTGTGTATTTGCTGTTGCTGCTGATGAATGGCTTCTAAGTCGATTTCAATTTCCAAGAGCTATCCTCTTGGAGCTAGCTGTGTGCTATTAGAATACTAGGATGTATACTTGATATCATTTTTATGATGAAATGCATTAAAGTATGTATATTACATTTTACAGGTTAATTGTTAACCTCATTTAAATAATGTATACTGTTAATAATTAAACATGAGGGGTCATGGCAGTGCAGCGGTAGCAATGAGGTGGTTCCCCGTTCAGGAATGTTTCCTCTCTTGTGCTGTATGCTTGCTGGGACTAGTGCAACCCTGGAAGGACAGATGAACATAATAATTAAACATGCATTACTCAAATTTTTCAATATATTCTAAGCTTACAGCTGATGTTACATTTATTACAGAGCGTATATTGTGGCGATTGGTTGCTCTGAGAAAAAAAATAGGACAGGAATTGGGGATTGGTACATTTGACAGACACAGTATTGCTACAACAAATTTGATCCAGGGTTACGCCCCCTCCCAGCAAGTATCTTTTGGGAGGCAGGAACAGTCCCTGGATGGGGAGCCAGCTCATCACTACCACTATCATTGCCACCATTTCATCATGAAAATGATATCAAGTATGCAGCTTGGTATTCTAAAACGTTCGGAGAACTGTACTATTATAAATGTATTCTGTTGAGTGATCACTGCCTGCGCGCCCCTGTCAGTGTAAGAGTGCCTATTTACAAAGCACATAATGATTCACACACACAGAACGCATAGAATACAAAGTATTTTACGTGCTACTTTAGTTATGATGGGATTTGAGAAACTAGTAAATTAAAAATCAATGTTAAGATAAAATAAACTACGAGATTAAAGTGGAAATTTTGAGATTAAAGTCTACATTTCAGCCCTTTGTTTGACTCTCGGACAGTTGGCTACGATTCGCCTTTTCATGTCGACTTTGATATCTGACCACTTTGTTTTTTTTATTTTGGGCACTGTGCAACTTTCTGAAATTGAACTTTTGAGTTTCATTCCATCAGTTTCCTTTTGTTGCTCATACCACTGCCTAAGCCACAAAAAAGTATATTTTTCCGTGCCTCCACTTCACTGAGTAGGACCTCCACTTCGCATTTGGTGAAATTCTTCTTTTTTCCATATGCTTTTGCCCATTGTCTTTTAACAGAACACCAAACTGAAGAGGCAGTTTATATTGATTTACATATTCAAATATGCAAATTTCTGAAAGGAGTTTGGGTCTGGCTCTAGGTGCATGCATATAGGTTAAATGTCATATTCATTGCAATATTTAAAGGGGAAGTGCATGGGACATAGTTTTATGCATCTGAATTTTTTTGTGTGTACACACATTTCCATTTTTTCCCATATGCCATATTATGAATTCTACACATTGTGTTATACATGAGGCCATAGTCTTCATCAGGTTTGACTTAAGATGTCAGTCAGAACCCACCAACACTGCTAGCCTCAGTGTGCAAGCTGAGGAGGTTCCTGGAATCCGAACTGGCATCTGTACTCTGCACAACCTACGGTGACATTACAACTGTGGTTTCTAGTCTCCCTCCATTCCCTGGGTCATGTCTCTGCTGATCAAGTGAAGAGATGGCTGGGAAAATTCTGCATAAACAAGGCTTTAAGGCCAGATGGAATCAGCCCCAGGGTGCTGAAACCATGTGCCAACCAGCTCTGTGGGGTCCTTCAGCACCTGCTTTCCTTCTTCCTGAATTTTCATAAGGTTCCCCGGCTGTAGAACACCTCCTGTGTGGTCTCAGTGACAAAGAAAGGGTATTCCAGTGATTTCAAGGACTTCAGACCAGTTGTCCTTGCTTCATACATCAGGAAAACTTTAAGAGGCTAGTCCTAAGGCAGCTACAACCCCTGGTTTCAGAACATGTGGATCCTTTGCAGTTTGACTATCGGGCACATATAGGTGTGGAGGATCCTCTCATCTACCACCTCCACAGAGCCTACCTTTCCTTGGACAAAGCAGGTAAAACAGGATGATGTTGTTTGACTTTTCCAGTGTTTTTAACACCATGCTGCTTCGACAGGGGAAAAAGCTCAATACTTTGAATATTATTGCATCCACAGTCTCCTGGATCATGTACTACCTGACCAACAAAAAGCATTTTGTGTAGCTGAGAGACTGGGTCAGAAATGGTGGTGTGTAATAATAGAGCACTTCTGGAAACTGTCCTGTCTCTCTTCATGTTTACCCCCTACACAGCAGATCTCCAGCTCAGTACCACTGCTTCCCATATACAGAAATGTTCAGATGACTCATCCATCATTGGCTGCGGTAATAATAGAGAGGAGTATGAGTACCGGAAAGTTGTACAGAGCTTCGTCTTGTGCACAAGAAGCACAATACCTGAACAAACTTATCAAGAAAACCTGCTCCCATTACAGGGCAAACCCTAAACACATTGGAAACTATTGTGGAAAAGATGATGATGGCAAAGTTGGAGCAACTTCCTCCTCTAGAAAGTGCTCTCTTGGAGCACTTTTAGCCAAAGGCTGATTCCACCATGGTGTGCTAAGGAGTGCTCTGGGTGTCTTTTCTGCCCACTGCTAACGGGCAATTCAACACTTCCACCTGATGTACTTGTTAAGGTTGATTTTGTTTGATTGAATTAGTTATTTATTTATCAGTTGATTGCTTTGGATGTATTATGTGTCTTGCGAGTCTGTATTTTTGTTTCTGCTGATGTATGTATTTGAATTTCCCCATGGGATTAATAGTTTATCTAAGCTGATTACATAGTTTATCTATTGTTAGAAAACAACCAGTAAATAAAGTTTGACTCAGTTGTGTAACTAGATCTGTGAGTGTAAATGTGGATATGTATGTCTAACATTCTTCTTGCCGATTTCAACATCCATATTGACATTACTACATGTAAGCTGAAAAATGAATTCCTATCTTTACTGGACTGTTTTGACTTGGTGCAATGTGTTGATTTTCCTGTTCACTCTGGTGGTCATATATTAGACTTGATTTGCACATCTGGCTTATCTCTCAGCAACATTTATAGCAGTGATTTGAAACTTTGATTATAAAGCAGTACTTTTCACTGTCTTATTATCTCGACCTCCTCTTACCGGTAAATGTCAAATTTCTTTCAGAAACCTTACAAATATCCGTCCCTCTATCCTTGCTAGTTCCATTTCTGATCTTTTTCTGTCTTCACCTATTCCATCAACACTAGATAGTATTGTTGATCACTATAACTCAGTCTTTCTTTCAGCACTAGATAAAACAGCTCCTTTAAAGCATAAGGAGGTTTTTTTTAAGTGCTCTGATCCATGGTACAATTCGGGGTTATGGTCTATGAAAGCAACTACCCAAAGCCTTGAGAGAGTCATGTAAGACAGGCCTCACCATGCACATCCAGGCTTTCTCTGACCATCAAAGAGCTTACAGGGATGCACTAAATGCAGCCAAGATCCCACATTATGGCAGAATAGTGGCCATGATAACCCAAGGGTTTTTTTCTCTATATTTAATAAACTACATCAACCTGCATTTGGCTCAATTACCTCCTCTACAGAAGTCTGAGAAAAATTCCTCCACTTTTTCCACAATAGAGTTAAAGAGTTAAATACTTCAACTAACACATATCCATCATCCATTTACATCTTTCCCTGTCTTCCCACTACTTTCAACTGTTTTGCTAAATTTTCACCAGTTGCATCTACATTTGTTAATGACCTGCTTTGTAAAATGAGGCAGACTACTTGTGTACTGGACCCCATCCCCACCACACTTCTTAAATCCTGCCTTCATGCCATAATACCAACTGTTACAACACTAACAAATACATCCCTTGACACCATCTTTGTTCCAGCCACTTTTAAAATTACTACTTTAGCCCCATTGTTAAAAATGCCTTGTCTTGATGCTGACAATCAATTTTTGGCCTATTTCTCACTTACCTTTTCTGTCAAAGGTTCTTGAGCATGTTGTAGCCTCCTAATTCACCAGTTACTTAACTTCTAATTTAATGGAACCCTTTCAGTCTGGTTTCAGGGCACAGCTGTGAAACTGCTCTGCTTCAGGTAATTAATGATTTGCTTATGGCAGCACACTCTGGACAAACCAGCATATTAATTCTTTTAGACCTTAATGCAACATTTGATACTGTCTGACATCACATTCTACTGCCCAGAATGGAGAACATGCTGGTATCTCTGGCACTGCCCTCCAGAGGTTTAAGTCCTATCTGACTGACGAGTAGGAGTTTTTTAGTCTTGGCAAAAGCAGATCCAGCCCAGTGCCAGTCACACAAGGAGTTCCTCAGGGCTCTGTCCTTGGCTCTCTGCCTTTCCGAATCTGTATTCGTAGCTATGGATGGGGTTATCATTTTTATGCAGATGATACTCGACTCTGTTTCAATGTTAAAAATGAAACTTCATCAAGGGTTTCTCAATTCACAACTTGCCTCAGTGAAATTAAAACCTGGAAGGAGCAGAAGTTTTCAAAATTAAACTGCAACAGAACTGAAGTCCTGCAAATTGGCACTAAAGTGCAACTTAAGAAACTGAGCTCCTTCTCAGTCATTCTTGACAGTGATCTCATGTCATTTTTAATTCCTCAATTTCTTATTCTGTCCAAATAAACCACATTATGAAACTTTCTTCCTTTCTCCTCCATAATATATCCCATGAAACTTCTCTATTCTTTTATCACATTCCACCTCAATTATTGTAATGTCCTACTGGCAGGTGCCTCTTCTAATCTTCCATCACAGCTCCAGTTGATTCAAGACTTTGCTTCAATAGTCCTAACATGAACCAGCAACATTGAGCACATAGCAGACATCCTGTTTGCCCTCCACTGGCTACTTTGTGTCTTACAGGATTGAATATAAAATTCTATTAATAACCTACAAAGTTTTAAATGGCCTTGCACCGGACTACATCAATAAGCGTCTCCATCACTCTGCTGCCCTTTGCCCACTAAGGTCCTCTGATTTTGGCAGTCTTGTGCCCCACGTTAAACTGCACTCTATGGTTGACAGGGCCTCCAGCTGTATAGCACCCATACTCTGGAGCAACCTCCCTAAATTAATGAGATCAGCTGACTCAACTCATTACTTTAAAAAAAAAACAAAAAACTTAAATCTCATCTGTTCAGGAAGACTTTTGTCTGCCCCATCTTTCAGTCTTCCTCTCTGTCCAGTTACTTATTATAATTTGTGTGTTTATTATATCACAGCTGTTATTTGCTAGGATTTTCTTTTAGTATTGAATTTAGTATTTTACTCTAGTTTGTGTTTTATTCTATTTAATGCTTTACATATCCTGTATCTACCTCTTTTAGTGTTCTATTCAGGAAATATGTATATCCAATGTTACATATACCTTGCTGTTTTTTCTGAGACTCTGTAAAGAGCCTTAAGCATGGGAAAGGTGCTATATAAATGTATCATTATAACAAGGATTTGCTAAGGAGTCTTTAAAGTTTTAGAGATTGTAAAGGGAGAAATGCTGCTTAGATTAAATAGCATGAAATCTAAGAAGTTGCCTGGACCAGGTAAAATTTATCCTGGAGTATTTAAAAAAGCTACGGAGTTCATGTACAGTATAAACCCTTGCCACATATTTTTGGAAAATAATTGCATACTGGGGGAATTCCTAAAAGCAGGAGGGTAGTGAATATTAAAGGGTGATTGATTTGGCCAGTTGCCTTAATTGTGCATCATGGGTAAATTAATGGAAGCAGTTATTAAGGTAAAAACTGGGCATAATGTGGCACGAAAAAATGTGTTAGTGAACAGTCAGATAAGCTCTTTCGTAAAGCAAAAAAAGATCATGTCATTTTCTAATCTGTTTAATCCAGACCAGGGTTGTGGGGGGTGGATGGAACGTATCCCAGCTAGCATAGGCAGGAAGGCAGGAACACACCCTGGACAGACCAACAGAGAGGTGCTTATTATATTATTTATATTAATTTTCAAAGTGCTTTTGTATGGTCCCATAGGGAAGTTACTGATCAAACTAAAAGAGGCAGGAGTTCAAGGTGCTGTATGTAAATGGGTACAAAGTAGGCTTCAGTATCAGATTATGGTAGTAGCAACTTTCTCAGAATTAAATAAGCAAATAGATAGGAAATAACAAGCTGGTACGTTTATGGATGATATCAAATAGTTGAATAGTGTATAATCTAGAATCGGATGAACTCTTACAGATTGACTTGGGAAGATATGTTAAATTTCACCTGTAGCATAAGTTAATGTGAAGTATTACACAAAGTAAGTAAGTAATGTTAGTTTTGACTATACAATGGGAGGTTTGAAACTTGAAAGTACATATGAGACTGTTATAGGAGTTGTAGTGGACTCTTCGCTGTGTACATCCAGGCAGTGTACAGAAGCTAGAACAACATATTTGAACTTTTTTAATTATTCATAAGTTGACATATTGGCAAAAATCTATTTTTGCTTTTGATTATGAGGTATTCTGCCCAGATTAAAAATTACAAACTGAATGTAATCCATTTTAGTGTATGGCTGTTATGTAACAAAATGTGGAAAAACGTTGAGGGGTTTGAATATTTTCTGAATGTACTGTATATCCAAGTGTTAGAAAAGTGTCTTTAATGTTGCCCTTCCATTCATATTTATATGTTGATTCTTTTCTTCATATCTAGATCAGCTTGAAAATCTCCAATGCTATCAGTGTTTCATCACCTTCTGCAGCTCTAAGGCTAAAGAACGACACATGAAGAAAAGTCACAGAGAGGAATACAAAGCACAGTTACAGCAAGGTGACACATTGTTCACTTGTTATGTGTGTGAGAGCACATTCCTCTCCTCTATAGAGCTAACACAACACCAGAGCACTCACACCAAAGAGGAAAAGCCCTTTAAATGTGCCTCTTGTGATCAGAGTTTCAAGACCTTTTCTGAAGTAACCACTCACCGGCGTACTGTCTGCCGTGAGAAACCATGTCTTTGTTCGGACTGTGGCTACAGCTGCAAAACTATGGCTTTGCTCAGAGCCCACAGACTGACGCACAAAGTTAAGGATGAAAACACGGGGCAAGTCCATGAGGTAGAGAAAACACACAAATGTGCCAAATGTGGGGTGTTTTTTGAAAATGAAAGTGATTTAATAGAGCATCAAGAGAATCATGCTGGTGAAAAGCGATGCAAGTCCAATGGAGCTGTCAATTCAAATGCTGTGAAACCAGGTCCAAAAAAACGTGGGAGGCCATCTAAAGCCTCCCTACTATACAGCCAGGAGCAGCCAGACAATGACTGTAAAAAAGAAATTAAAAGTGAAGATAAAGATGACCAAAAAAAGGAAGTCAAGCCAGGTAAACGCCCAAAAATGATCACTGGTAAAAATGCCAGTATAGCTGTGGTGTCCAAATCCAAAACTGGTCGCAGAGGGAGGCCACGCAAAGGAGCAGTTGTTAATCCGAGTGTCTATGTATGTAAGGAGTGTGATAAAACCTTTGCCTCCCGCACAAAGTTGAAAACACACCAGAGGTTCCATAAGGAGAAAAAAGCTCATCAGTGCCAGGAATGTGACGAGAGCTTTAATAAGCCAGAGCAGCTTGCAGTACACCAGCAGAGGGCACATGGAGGAGGTAGGCACACATGCCAGGAATGTGGGAAGAGTTTTACCCGGGAAGCAAATCTGAAGGCTCATGAAAAAATGCACAGTGCTGCAGGTAACCAAACAGCTAGATAATTGTGTTATGATTTAGGAAGTTGTGACCAGGGCCCGAGGAATTTTATTTGCTTTTAATTACTGTAAAACCCTTTATATTAGCAGTCTGAAAATTCATGTGTATGTTAAAAAAAGGTTTAATTAATATATGTATAAGGTTTTGTTTTTCTTCTGCTTGTTAACAAGCATATTCATTCCTGAAAATTTGGAAAGCTTGTATTTTAGCATTTTTGTTGTGGTAATTTCAGTTTTCTTTTTTGTTAAACACTTTATGGAAAAAATGAACTTTGTGTCTTGTTTTTATCATTTTTTTAAGAAATAATTATGGTTAAAAGCAGCTTATCGAAGGCAAGTAATTTCTTCAGTTTTCATTTTAAAGGAGTACATGAGATCAATTAAAGTGATTTTTTTTCCCATGGTTGGTTTAAAGTTCTTTTTTTAAATTACAATCATTACAGTGGATCATTGTCAGCTATGAATATGTATATATCGTTTCACTTGTGACCACAGATAGTGTAGTTCCATCATTTGAAAAACGAGATCTAGTTTTGATGTGAACAAATACTTTTCCCCCCGAAAGTTATTTTTGCCTTTTTAAAATTTAATTTTCAAGACAAAAGATTGACTTTTACCCTGATTAATGGAGCCTTTTCTGCTGTATGTTGCCAGTTGTAGCTTCTGGTTGCTCAAAATAAGTTTGCTTTATTGTCTTCAAATGACACTTTGGATCAGTGAAATAAAACTGCCTTGAATTCAAGACGATTCTACTCCACATACAGCAGTAATTGAATGTTATTTTAGCTTTTTTAAAATGTGTGGCATAAAAGGGTTTTACAGTATTTTATCATCTGTTTTAAAGATTGGCATCAAGCAGACATACATTGTTGCTACAGGGACTTTATCAAGGATATCTTTCTGAAATATAAGTAGAGTCCAGTTGTTTTCTATCCTGTATTTAATTTTCATGCCACCATTGTGTTGTTAATGTCTTTGTTTAAATTGAACCTTTAACAAATTCTCCATGAATCATCTGGTTACTGTAATACTACGTCAAACATGTTTAGAAAAAGAAGGCTTCACGATACAGTGCCTCATTTGGCATAAGGTGTTAGTTACCCCGATTTACACTTGTTTTGGCATTTTTACTGTTGTTTGCCTCTTGCTGTGTTCAGCCCACAAATACTTTATAATCAGCTTTTTATTGTGTAATGAGATCTGTCCTTAATAAAATGATTAAATAAGCATGGTAAAGATTGATAAAAAGCCATTTGTGAAGCTGATCATTTGTCAAGGAGAAAACCCGACAGACTGTACTGTACTCTGCTGTACTGTGCAATCTTGGGATGGGTGTTTGTTTTTACTCCCAAAGTACTAACCTTCAAAATTATGCAGATTAAGGCTTGTATTTTTTTTACTCTACTGTAAACCCAGCAGTTTTGTGTAAATGTATGATATTTAGTTTACACTTCCTGCATTTTCAACTTTAGTGCACCATGTTTTGTTAGAAGAATTGAAAAGCTGTATTTTCTTAATTTGAATTAATTTAATAATAAAGTGAATAACAGTAAACATGTTGTCTTTATTTCCAGTTATGTTGTGTACACACTGTTATTTAATATGTATTTACTTAAAAGTATAGAAAATACTTAGGCTAAAATTATTTTTGTTTAGTTTAAGTTAGTTGAATAATTCAAGCATTATCTTGTATTTTTATTTTACTTTTTGTTCAGTTTAATTGGCTTAGTTTAAAGTTGAAGTGTACAGTCATGGCCAAAATTATCGGCACCCCTGGAATTTTCCCAGAAAATGCAGCATTTCTCCCAGAAAATTGTTGCAATTCCAAATGTTTTGGTATACACACGTTTATTTCCTTTATGTGCATTGGAACAACACAAAAAAACAGAGAAAAAAGCCAAATCTGACATCATGTCACACAGAACTCCAAAAATGGGCCGGACAAAATTATTGGCACCTTTTCAAAATTGTGGGAAAATCGTTTTATTTCAAGCATATGATGCTCATTTAAACTCACCTGTGGCAAGAAACGGGTGCTGACAATATAGCAAGCACACCTGAAGCCAGCTAAAATGGAGAAAAGTTGACTCAACCTTTCAGTTGTGTGTCTGAGTGTGCCACACTAAGCATGGAGAACAGAAAGAAGAGCAGAGAATTGTCTGAGGACTTGAGGACAAAAATTGTGGAAAAATATCAACAATCTCAAGCCTACAAGTCCATCTCCAGAGATTTTCATGTTCCTTTGTCCACTGTCCGCAACATAATCAAGAAGTTCACAACACATGGCACTGTAGCTAATCTCCCTGGACGTGGACAGAAGAGAAAAATTGATAAAAGACTGCAACGAAGGATAGTGTGAATGGTGGATAAACAGCCCCAATCAACTTCAAAACATATTCAAGCTGTTCTGCAGACTCAGGGTGCAACAGTGTCAGCTCGAACTATCTGTCGACATCTGAACAAAATGAACGCTATGGCAGGAGAGCCAGGAGGACCCCACTGCTGACACAGAAACATAAAAAAGTCAGACTGGAGTTTGCCAAAATATACTTGAGGAAGCCAAAATCCTTCTGGGCGAACATCTTGTGGACAGATGAGACCAAGGTAGAGCTTTTTGGTAAAGCTCATTATTCTGCTGTTTACAGAAAATAGAATGAGGCCTACGAAGAAAAGAACAACACAGTACCTACAGTCAAACATGGTGGAGGTTCTAAGGTGTTTTGGGGATGTTTTGCTGCCTCTGGCACTGGATGCCTTGACTGTGTGCAAGGCATCATGAAATCTGAAGACTACCAAAAGATATTGGGGCGCAATGTAGGGCCCAGTGTCAAAAAGCTGGGTCTCCGTCACAGGTCATGGGTGTTTCAGCAGGACAATGACCCCAAACATACCTCTAAAAGCACCCAGAAATGGTTGACGACAAAGTGCTGGAGAGTTCTGAAGTGGCCAGCAATGAGTCCGGATCTAAATCCGATTGAACACTTATGGAGAGATCGCAAAATTGCTGTTGAGAGAAGGCGCCCTTCAAATCTGAGAGACCTTGAGCAGTCTGCAAAAGAAGAGTGGTCAGAAATTTCAGCTGAGAGGTGTAACAAGCTTGTTGATGGTTATAGGAAGCTCTTGATCTCAGTTATTTTTTCCAAAAGGGCGTGCAACCAAATATTAAGTTGAGGGTGCCAATAATTTTGTCCAGCCCGGTTTTTGAGTTTTTTGTTAAATGATGTCAGATTTGGCTTTTTTCCCTGTGTTTTTGTGTTGTTCCAATGCACATAAAGGAAATAAATGTGTATACCAAAACATTTGTAATTGCAACAATTTTCTGGGAGAAATGGTGCATTTTCTGGGAAAATTCCAGGGGTGCCGATAATTTCGGCCATGACTATATGTCAATCTGTATTACTTATCCATACTTAGTCATAACTCTACAGATTTAAGGAAGTTTTTTTCTGTTAAATGTGCAAAAACAAACAAAAAACAGTTGGGTGGCCATCTCTCTTAAAAATCACATCTTTCTGGTTGAAAATGGGCAAAGCGAATGTAAAAGTGGATGAGAAGTGCTGAGGGCAGAGGAGGACAGGAGCAATGGGTGATAGAAGAGACTCTGAAAGCCTTGCTGATGAAGCACTTGCCAGCTAACAGTGCAGACTGATGTGGCAAGATCTCAAACATTATACAGAAAAAATCTAAATGACACATTTGGTTATATGGGCTCGATACCAGGACACGGGAATGCACAATTTAAAAGACAAACTGGACAAGTAAGAACAGGAATGAGAACCAGGAGATGAATCCAACTGTGCATAAATCATCTGTAGGTGGCAGTAAAGATTTCTAATACAGTATTTAGTGTGTCACATAGGACTGTATATTTAATGAGCATTTCACTAACAAATAGCCTACATATGAAACATTACAAAAAAGCTTCTGTTACATTGTATGTCCGCCAGGGGAAAATAAACAACACATGCAAATATGGAAGAAAAAAATGCCTGGGTTTTTGCAGGAGAAACGCTGAGAATGTGTTGGGTTTTTTTTTACTTTACACAAACATTCTAGGAAATTGGATGGATACGCTTCAACTTTGACTCTCATTGAGTGACCCACAGTATCTTAAACTTGTAAGAATTGTTACCACACCCTGACATTTTAAGAAACTTGTCACCAGTGACTCCTAGACGCACTGGAGCACCTGGGACTTTCTGCCTTCTAGACTTTCCTGCGTGGTCCAACTGTAACTGCACTTGGAACAGGACAACAGTCTGTGCATCGGCTAATGGAGAGACTGCCAGCTACATGAGCCACCCAGCCATTATCAAATGGCCCAGTATGGCTTGTGCGCTGAAAAGGTCTTCAGCATAATTTGACAAGTTTAATATAATTATTTGTGTCATGGGTGGTTTTCTTTGTTGTTACTGTAATTCTGTTGTTGTCGCTGTGCTATGAGGCAGCACTGCACACATTGCGATCCAAAGCATTGAACGTGGTCCATCTGCAGACTGAATGCTCCTTGCTGGACACGTGTCTTGAACTGTATTGCTGACGCTTTGTGCATCATCCAATTTAGAGTACATTTGCGGTTTATACAGTAGATGATCCATTGTCTGGCTGAGGTAACCGATTCTTCAAATTGCAGAGACTTTAATTACATTATTACTTAATGTACACCTTTTAGTACAATCTGAATGTGATGTGACTTCATTGATTCTTTTGAAAGAACCAAAAGTCAGCCACTGCAAAGATGTGCTTTAAGCTGTACAACTACACATTGTATGCTGTATGTACTTCAGGAATTCACTTTTTTTGTCGCGGTGCTAAGCCGAGCAGTTTAGCGTAGTGACTCCGGATTGGCCACCTCCCAGCTCAAAGGGCAACCCCAACCAAGTCACCACCCTGTCCGCGCTGTAATAATAACATGCTCAAGCTTAAAGTCAGAAAAAAACATCGTAGTCGTATATTACACGAATAAAAATAAGCAGGCAAATAATATACGACACGATGGATATGCTTTAGTCATACGATATTTAAACTGATATGGCAGTAGTCAGGACTACCGTCTTACCGCGCTAGATGCCCGAGTACCACTGCCACCTTAACATGTGGAGTTTGCGCTCGTAGTGAAGCCCCCTTCAGTTAAAATGCCATAATTTCTGAACATTTATATTCTTAAAAGGTTTTAGGTGATACGCCGTGGATCAAAAACTCGTCAGGAGATTAATAATTGTATTCAATACCCCGTATGTTCCCATCGGTTTCTCTGCCTGTGATGTAACGATTGTCTGCAAGAAACACGGGTTACACTCTAGAAATGAGGAAAGTCGCAAGCAGCTATACTGACTGATCATGGCGACATTAACACCTGCAATTAACAGTTTCGCTTACTTTGTACATGTGACAATAGGGACCATTTAAATCTAACACAAATGAACAATCAGAGATGCCGATAAAATACATCAAACACATAGGATCGGGCTAGTCGAGGAGCGCTTTTTGAGATGATGAGCCTGTGCCAGTTTTCTTTAAATATTTCTCGTTTAAGAATGATAGCACAGGAGCTTAGGCTGGCTAACGAATCAGGGGTCGGACCTTTTAGCTTTCCCTTGTAGGAAATCTGTGCAGAACGACTTGGGTTTCTGGTGGCACGGTGTCGCACTGCTGCTGGGGCCGACGGACCTTCTCATTCCACTCCGCATGCCAAATGGCCGTCAAGCGAGTGGAAACTGCACGTTTGTGTCTGTGTAGGTTTCGACTCAGCAGCCCACTTGTTTGGTTAATTGTGAATTATAATCTGACTCTTTGTGAGTCGAGGTGTGGGTGGCCTTGCGCTCTGTCCAATACCGATTCCGTTTTCAGGTTATGTTGCACCACCTGGGTAAATCGAGGACAAACGCGTTCAGAAAATGGGTAGCTAGCATAAAAGATTTCAGGACTGAATCTGCTTAATTGAGACGTGGAGTAGTTTTCTCCACTAATTTAATTAATTTTTTAATCTCCGGTGGTAAATCGCCCATTCTCAAATCGCCAGGAGGTCGTAATTTTATGCCTGGTGGGGGCGCCACAGTACATTTTTAGCCGTCGAATGTATAAACCTTATTTAAATACAATAACTACACAATGCTCAAAACAACTACTCATACCTAATTCACTCAACGAGTTGAGAGCACCGTGATTATGTATGTAAAGATATATTAAAATATTTTAACGATATAAGCTAAGAAGTATGCAGCGGATAAAGCAAAGCACACAAAAAAACGGATATCCCATTATGGGAAAAAGCGGCGTCCGTGATACATGACGTCACCACGGGACTTTATTGTACAGTCCTTTGAGCCACAGCCTCATTTCTAAAGAGTCGGTGACCGCGGCGGGATGGTGCAGTGGTTGCATCGTATTGCCATGAAAGCAGCATGACCTGCAGCCAGGATGAAGATTAGGTTTGCGCTTGCGGCAGTGATGGTTCTCTTCGTGACTAGTTTTGGCTTTTCCACTAAATGTATTTATTCACGTTATTCATATTTGTAAAAATCATTTTGCTACGCCTACCAATCGAAGTTCCGAGGAATTCTGAAGTCTCGAAGTGCTTTCTAAGCCGCTAATACACTGCAGGAGCACAGAGCCTTACCGCCTTAAGCTGATATTTTTTACATCATTCTGTTTCAAGAGGCTTTTTAGGAGTGTGAACTTTTCTTTAGCAAAATGGGGCTACTGTAATTAACGCTGTTTATCCGACGCTAAGGAACGACGCACATTAATAATCTTGTGGAATACTGGATTTATTATCTTTAGGCACTTCAGCCTGCCTCATTTGAAGTCGCACCTTTAGTAAGACCCCGTACCAGTCAAATCAATATTAATAAAGGAACCCTTAAATTTATGAAGTGTTTCAGGTAGTACCAGGGTGTTGTACCGTGTTAGCCATTATGAATGTAGAGAAAAGCCAAGCAAAACGACACCTTTTATTGGCCTTACTACTAAAAAGATTACAATATGCAAGCTTTCGAGGCAACTCAGGCCCCTTCTTTAGGCAAGATGTAATGTGAAGTGTTTCACAAATGTACAATAACACATTTTTATTCATGTAAATGTGTGCCTGTTTTTTTTATTTTTTATTAATTATATCTAAGGTGATGGAGCAGACTGCTCATTATTGCCGTTCATTTTGGGGGGGGTACTGACAGGGCTCTAGCCAGGGGGCCTGGGATCACAGGGGCCCGGCGGCGGATGAGTAGATATTATGCACAAACAAAACATGTGAACAGAAAGCAAGAACTGATCCTACAGCGCTGAGTGTCAACTTCAGCATAAACTATTTTGAAAACTAAAAACAATATCAAAAAAGTTTCAGATAAAAAAATTTCTACATACATTTTTCTACAACTTTCTCGCTTTGACATTTTACGAATCCAAATAAAACGTAGACCTCTCCACTGGTCGAAAAGTTTGATATTAATTTCTGATTTGGTGTCATATAGTTTTATATATTCTTTATTTATAAACATGGCAAAGAAGTACAACTAGTCAAAAACGACTTTATCATCTAGCAATTCTGTGTATCGAAAATGATTTAGCTAAACACATTGATTTTAGTGAGGTCATTGAAAATTTTGCGTAAAAGAAAGCTAGAAAACAGATTTTTTCATTAGGATCTTTAGTTTAAAAAATATATTCAATAAATGTGCATAATACTTGTTATGTTTTCGCATCATTAACCTCGCTTATTTCATTTTAAATCCTGTTGGGTATCACGTTTTCCTTAACCCTAGGTGAAGAGCCCACCAGAGATCCTGGCCTAGGGGCCCGCGTTAGAATGTGAGGGCCATGTTGCCGTTTAACATTTGTATACACTTTTATCTAAAGAGACATACAAAAGGGGTCAACTGCTGTATTAAACTGTTTTAAACCTCTGGAATATGGTTACTGTGTGACGATTAGCAATTTATATGGAACAGCTCTTCATTTTCTAATTTTAAGTGGGTGTGCCTTTGGACCTCCTACACCTGTACTGAACTAGACGAGTCAGTATAAAACAGGAGGAGTGTGCTGCACCGACACATAAAATACTTAAAAGAACATAAGTGTGACAAACGAGAGGCGACCACTCAGTCCATCGGGTGTCCTTGCACTTCATCCAGATACTCAGCATGGACCGTGGATGGCAGCTTACACAATGCATCGTTCTGTTCATCTCTCATTCACTCAAGGCCCCTGCTGTCTGCTTTGCTTTTCTGTTTAAATATATAGAATCACTTTTTGGTTAATCTCAATTAATGTCTAATTTTATTTTCAGACATTTATGAGAACACATCTGGATACACATTCAGCAGTCTCACCCATACTCGGCGCCTTCAAAGTAAGGATTTGATTTGAATTAGTCTTATTTGTTTAATTCTAGACGTTTTGGAAATCTCAGTAACTTAATGTATAACTTTTCAAGAAACTTTGTGTCAGACTTGAAGGCACCAGTTATTTTTGCTAAGATATTTTGTGCACCAAACTTTCAACGCACTCTATCATCAACATTAAATACACTGTGAATTTTAAAATGTACTGTAAATGTCAGACTTCCAACCAACAAAACCCAAAAGTCAGACGATAAGAACACCGGATACAATGAAGTGGACGTGGAATTCGGTCTTGAAGTCAGTTGCACATAAAGCAGCGATGAAAGGATTCACCCACACTCGGCTCTTTTTCACATTTATTGTGTTTAAAATTAAAATTCTATACTTAATTGTTTTTTTTTCCATTTATGAATACATAATAAGAAGTGTCCAGGTAAGCTTCAACACGCACTTCTGAATGATAATAAATGGAAGAAGATTAACAACCTGTAAGTTTTCACCCTCCATGAATCAACAGCATGGCTTTTTCAGTGCAGGTCTCTGCCACACTTGCACTGCTTCTTGTTGCCATTTTGTTCATTTCTCTTTGGTGGAATTTGAACCAGCCCCTCAAGTTAGACGTAGACCTTTGATGAAAAGCAATTTCCGATTCCCCTGACCTATAGTATGTATGACTGGACTAAGGGGCTCCTGTGCAACTTTGGGGCTGCGTCCTGCAGGTTTGTGCTTCTCCCGAGTGTTTTACAGTCGGTACAGGATTTCCTTTTTGTATTTATAACTTGTGGCATCAACTTTGCATTCTATCTTAACAACTTGTCGAAACTGTGGATAACATGCACTATCCTGATAATTTACATCTGCTTATTTGGCTGATGGCTTTATCCAAGGCAACTTACAACATTTTATAATAGTACTTTATTAGTGTATTGCATTGATGAAGAACAGGCCAAATTTCTTTTAATAAGGGTGGGTTTGGTGTTTTTCGTGTCGGTTATTTTTTCACAAACGTGGTATATATGCATGTGCAACACACAATTGTGTTCTAAAGTTTTTCTACAAATTTTAAATGACGGCACGGTGGCACAGAGGGTAGCGCTGCTGCCTGGCAGTAAGAAAACCCGGGTTCACTTCATGGGTCCTCCCTGTGTGGAGTTTGCATGTTCTCCTTGTGTCTGCGTGGGTTTCCTCCCACAGTCCAAAGACATGCCGGTTAGGTGCATTGGCGATCCTAAATTGTGCATGTGTGTGCCCTGCGGTGGGCTGGCGCCCTGCCCGGGGTTTGTTTCCTGCCTTGTGCCCTGTGTTGGCTGGGATTGGCTCCAGCAGATCCCCGTGACCCTGTGTTGGGATATAGCAGGTTGGATAATGACTGACTGACTGACAATTGGTTACATTTCTTTTTTTTTTTTTGTTGGTTTGGTTTTGGAGCACAGGCATGTAAAGCGACTTGCTCAGGGTCACACAGTGTCAGTAGTGGGATTTGAACCCACAACCTCAGGGTTTGAAGTCCAAAGCCTGTGAGGGACGGTCGGCATCCTTACCTTTCTGGGACACCATTAGGATAGAAGAACAGAGGGGCGCAGGGCTTTGTCTACCCCAGGATGCTAGATGGCAGCGAGCCCAGGCTCGGATCCCCACAAGGGTGCCCACAGGTCATGCCAGGTATTGTAGTCCAGGGGACTGTCCTGTTGGGTCCGGTGGGTGCCACCAGGGTGACCTGCAGGATTTAGGAGTGCCTGTTCCATGGGGCTCTCCCAGAAGTGCTTTGGAGATGCAGCATCATATCACCGGAAGCACTCCAGGGGGATTAGATAAAAGGAGCTGCCTGCCCTGCCAGAGTCGGGAGGAGGTGGACAAAGCTTGTGTGGAGGTGTGGAGGAGGCAGCGACTGAGAGAGAGAGTGACAGGGAAGAGAGAAGACAAAGTATTGTGGATTTATTGTGCTGATTGTGCTTGTGCATATTTGTGGCTGTGGTGGGAAACGCTTGATTTAAAGCGTTTCTCATAAAATAAAGACTCTTGTGCTTTGAATGTGTGTCATTAGCCTGCTTGTGTTGTGTGTTTGGGGAGCTGGAGCACCCCGTATTCTCCACAAGCCTTAACCACTACACCACACTGCCTGAGAAGTATGATATTCTTATAGTGGTGCTACATTTGGGTCAAGCATAACACTCGGACACTTTTGGTTACATTGGGAGCCCTCCATAGCTCCCATTCAGACTGCAGTTGAGATTTTACGTGGGCAGTTTTTTGATAATGGGTATTGTCTTTTCACTCTTCCTTACAATCTGCTATGTTACACTTGTTCTAAAATGGCACTTTACCAGGATGTGTAGTCCTTCATAGGGTCATTGCATGACAAAAAACATTTAAATGTGTCGAATGGTCCTTTGTACAGTATATGAACTCGGTTCTGTGATGCTCCAAATATGTGCACAAAACACATCTTTAATGTGCTAACTAGCAGGGTCCTAGCAGACAAGGGCACAAATAGGGGGTGCAGAGAATGCGTTGCAAGGGGGCCCAAAGTAGCAGGAGCCATAAAGAGTTTCTGCTCATTATTGCTGATCTCTGGTAGCTCCAGACTACAGGACGTCACTTTGCCCTCAAGGAGGACGGCCATAAGTACACCGCTGACTGAAGTACATCGCTACAGAGCCAAGAAACACATCTTCCATACTCGATTCAAAACAGCTTACTGCTTCCTTGCTAACAGATTAAGCACACTTGAACTTAGCCTGTGAACTTGTATGTGGCAAGAGTGATTTTAAAATCGGGAGCCCCCTGGTCATTCACATACAGTATCTATTGTCATATATTCACTATCTATGAAACCTGTTACAGATCTAAATAAATAAAACTTCTTTCTAGAACCTTCATATGGATGGTTCTCCTATGGCATCGTTCTGAAGAACCACTCAGGTGCTTTTCATTTTTGAGTGTATGCAATTTCTCGTATCTCATCTCATCTTTGGGAGACTTGAATTCCTTTACAGATGCTATTAGATGCCCCGCAATTTCCTCTTTTGTTCGGACATGTAGTTTGAAGGGCATGTAATAGCGGCAGGGGTGAAGCCCGATATTAAGTAGTCTCTGTAGGCCCCATTCCAGGCTTCAAAGTCCCCCAAGTGGGCCCTGGGTAATCATTACCCTTTCCCCCCCCCCCACTGCCACACCAGTGAATAGTGGTGCCACATTTTGTCTATTTGTTGATTATAATATGTGTTACTCTGCTTTGTTGGAGATGTACTTATTCTCCAAAACAGTGTTTTTAGTAAACTTATCCCAAGTTGCTTTCCTCTGCATTATTGAAGCATCATCATCAAGTCCTTCCATGAGAACCCTAAATACAAAGAGGACTGTTTCATTTATGTTAGGTAGATTGCCCCGAGGGGACTGGGCGGTCTCTTGGTCTGGAACCCCTGCAGATTTTATTTTTTTTTTCTCCAGCCGTCTGGAGTTTTTTTTTTTTGTTTTTTCTGTCCACCCTGGCCATCGGACCTTACTTATTCTATATTAATTAATGTTGACTTATTTTTATTTTTTATTGTGTCTTCTATTTTTCTATTCTTCATTTTGTAAAGCACTTTGAGCTACATTTTTTTTTGTATGAAAATGTGCTATATAAATAAATGTTGTTGTTGTTGTTGCAGGATTTTGCGTACAGCAATTGGCGTCTTTAACCAAAACTGTGAGAAACACTTTGATCTTATCAAGTCGGACTTAATTTAACTCACTGATAAATGTTTATCCATCCATTATCCATTATCCAACCGGCTATATCCTAACTACAGGGTCACGGGGGGTCTGCTAGAGCCAATCCCAGCCAACAGAGGGCGCAAGGCAGGCACAAACCCCGGGCAGGGCGCCAGCCCACCGCAGTGATAAATGTTTATGCTGTAGCATTTTTGTGTGTGTCATTGTAGAAGAAAGGCTGGGGTGGTGATCAGTCATTCTATGTTTTTTAGTTTATAATTAACTCACAATAGCCTATAGAGTTGTCTTACCTTCTGACATAAAATATCTAAATGTCCTACTTTTATGATTATATACTTTAACACTATAAAAAGGCTTAATAAATTATCCTCAAGTGCTGTCAATGGATTATCTGTTGAACTGGTTTATTTTGGTTTGTTTGTTTTATAGCATACTAGCAGGAGTACCCGGCGTTGCCCGGAAATGTATAACCGGTGAATTTCCCAAATGAAAGAAACATAACATAGAAATAGAAGAAACAGTTTTCTGATTCACATTTTATTGTAAGTTCCTCCACTCTGTGTGCTGTGGCGTTTCAGACGCCCTTGAAATAGACTTTCTTCTGGCATCTGAAGTGAACCTTCCAATTCTACGTCTTTTTTTTGGTGGCATGGGTATATTAGCGAAAAGCAGGACAATTATAATGTGTTACATGGTATTACGTACGGAATAAGCACCACAGTGAGATGAATTTACCTTATTTACAATACGTCGGAAAGCGAACAAATAGCACCAGTCAGTCAGAAAGAGCAACACTGAAATCGTACTGTGAGTCAGAAAGCGAGCAAATAGCACCACAAATACGAAAAGCCAGTGAGAAAGAGTAGCACTGAAACTGTACTGGGAAAAATGGCGGGGAGGGGTGGTCTGTTTGTAAGGAGGGTCTGTGTTGAAGCGTGATGCCATCTAACGGATGTTGGCGATGGTAACTACAGAGAGAAGTGACATACAACCGGTGCTGTGTTTGGGGAAGGATGCTGTCTTTTTAAGGCGAGTCTCTGTTTAAACGTGCTGCCATATAACAGACGTTGGTGAATGCAATACAGCACTATCAGTGCGTGTGGGAATGTGACCTGTGGAAACGCAGGTATGTCAGCCGGTCACGCGCACTGGGTCGTTGATGTTTTACATCCATACGGCAGTTCCTCTTCACCCGATCAAAGTAGTCGGCCTACTCATACTTGGACACTTCCGCCATGTATTGGCAATTTAAAGAAACATGAATAAAGAGCGACTCACAGGGACCAAACGTGCCGCTAGATGGCGCCGCCGTGAACATCTGTTGCAACGTGCAGCCATCTTGTTGATGATAAGTACGGGGACGTGTGCCGAACGTTGTGTTGGTGACAAGGTGCCCTGAGCTTCACCACAAACATTTTTCCCAACCAAACATACCCCATGACCTCCTCCTGGTCACAATGGAGCCCTATCCCCAGTTTGGTGATGATCGGATGCCTAGTACAGATTTGTATGGCGGACAAACAAACATACATACACACATACATACATCGACTCTGCTTTATATATAAGATTTAACTTCTAAATTGCTAGATTCACTAAAGTTATATATGAATTAAATTTAGTTTATCAATATAAGTATCTCAATACATCTGTAGTTAGAAGAGAAGTGCATGGGCATGCTTTTCAATCAACATAATGCAACATCTTGTTAGGGAGTGCCAGATAAAGGTGTCACCAAGGTGACATGTGGCAGGGGACAGTCCTCTCCTGGCCTCTCTGAGATAGAGTGAAACCCACAATGGATGTCAGCACACACCTACAACATGTTGTGTCTATGAACAGGAGCGCTAGGAAGGCAGTAGGAAGGCAGTATGTCCTGTCACTATGAGAGGTACTCCTGATCCGAGTCCTTAAAGGAACTCTAGAGAAAAGAGTCCCACTGTGGATAACTAAGCAAGGGGTTTGTTCTTCTTCTCCAAACAATGATGTGTTGGTGTAGGACTTTACCTCTGTGACAGCTCCTGTTAATTCAGGTGAAGCTGACTAAGCAAGAGCAAACTGGCTCAGTCAAGGCAAAGCATGGCCTTGAGTGTACGAAAATCATGGTGATTCTAGGGCCTGGCCTTGAGAATTTAAGAAGGGCTGGAGTAGAAGCAGAAACAGATGATGATGATGATGGTGTGGAAATGTAGAATGATTTGTGGTATCAAATAAGTCAAAGAGGGATAGCAGGTGTCTCTCTAATCATCACTCGTGTTGAAATTACCATAACATTTTTGAAACTTGGCACTTTGTTTTCAATAATTCAAGTGTGGGGATTTTTCAGGTTTACAAAACCCTATTTGTCATAATGTCAAAGATTAGGATTTACACAGGCATTGCCAGATGCTGCAGGGAGGAGTTACTGGAGCAGAAACTAGAAAAAAAACACAGAAGAAGAACAATCTTTATATTTTTAAAACAGATTTGAAGGGATTTTCTATAGTACTGTCCAGTGTCATTACAGTATCCTGGGTTTTCTTTGTATGATTCTTTGCCTCCGCGTCTTTCTTTAGTTTAGAACAGCACTACTTAGGGTTTGAACTTCATAGGAGCCGTGCACATCAAACGCTGTCTACTTGTACAAACAGATTTCTGGGCACCACTGGTGACTGCACATCAGTTGCTCATTCCAGATGGACTCTCTAGTGTGCCACCTGCTGGTGAATTTTAGGAATTAATTTCTCTATAGGGGTAACATGGATATTTCATGACAAATGCAATTGTCAACTTCATGCAAGGATTGGTCATTCCTTCAGACTGGCGTTTATGTTAATTCCATTGTGTTGACTACATTTTAATATTTTTGTAAAGGGGACTAACTGAAAAATTGTATTTATTTTCAGACTTTGAAGACAGAAGCAAATTTGAGATTTTATTAAATCAGTTCCATGCAGTGACACCTCCAGGTTTTGTGCAAGATCAAGGTATTTTTTTTTTCAGGGCAGTAATGTCAGTATGTGCACAAACGTACAGATTCTCATTTTATTTTGCACATTTTGTAAATTTTGTAATTCATAAAGACACTAAAATCTGGGTTTAATTTAAATGAATGTATGTTTAACACTGACATTTGGCTATTGAAAATGAAAGTGATTGCAATACACATAGCAATTTTATAATTTAAATGATCCAGTTTACATTTCTTAATTTGCTTATTGCAATTGTGTTTTGGTGAAAAGAATAAAACTTCTCTTTTGTATTCAGACAAGGAACACCCAACTCACTCAGTGAAGATTAAAGGGAATTTATTTCCTAAACTGACTCATAAAAAAACATTTAAAGGTACAGTAAGCAGTTTAGATGCATAGCAAGTCCTTGTGATTTACATGTTGAAAATTAAAATAATTGCCATATAATTGGCAATATTTCAGTTTTTTAATTTAAATCACGGGTGTCAAACTCCGGGCCTGGAGGGCCGCAGTGCCTGCAGGTTTTCATTCTAACCCTTTTCCTAATCAGTTTTTATTGCTAATTAACTCCTTTTCCCTTCATTTTAATAGGACCCAGTCCACTGATTGTATTCTTTTCATCAATATATGGCATCCAAACAGAAATGAGATGTGAAACGAGCTGACAGATGACCAGCTAAACTGGGATTTCAAACTCCAACCAATTTCACTCCAACCAGTTTCTTAATGAGAAACCGATTCTTGCTGTTAATTAAACCCGTTATTTAATTCCACAGCCTGTTGCTGCTCTCATTCTGCCACAGCAGACATTTCCAAAACTGTCGATTTTTCTCTGTTTTTTTAAAAAAAAAGTCGTCGTCATAATGTTTTGGTGACCTGAGAGATCAAACCTCACTGAGACCTTCACCTTTCTTTATTTTCAGATATTGTGTGATGAGTACAGGTGAGCTGGTCATGTGGCGCCTCATTTTGTGTCTCATTATTGTTTGGCTGGTAATTACGGAAAGTGAAGCAACTAAGAGGCCTGAGTCAAGTCAATTAAAAATAAGGCAAAAGAAGTAAATTAGCAGCAAAAACTGGTCACTAATTAGGAAGACGGTTAGAATGAAAACCTGCAGCCACTGCGGCCCACCAGGACTGGAGTTCGACACCCGTGATTTAAATGATCCAGTTTACACATGTGGTTGAAATGCTCTTTTTGCTTGTTGCAATTGTGTTTTGATGAAAAGAATTATAAAACTTCTCTTTTGAAATCAGACAAGCAAGACCCAGCTCACTCTGTGAAGATTAAAGGGAATTTATTTCCTAAACCGACTCAAACAAAAGCATTTAAAGGTACAGTAAGCACTTTATGTGCATAGCAAAGCATTGTGATTTACTTGTTGAAAATTCAAAAACTTGCAGTACAAATGGCAATGTTCAAATTTTATAATTTAAATAATCAAATTTACACACGTGATTGAAATATGCCTTTTTTGGTTTATTGCAATTGTGTTTTGGTGAAAAGAATAAAACTTCTCTTTTGTATTCAGATGAGGAACACCCAACTCAATCAGTGAAGATTAAAGGGAATTTATTTCCTAAACCGACTCAAACAAAAGCATTTAAAGGTACAGTAAGCAGTTTAGCTGTATAGCAAATCCATATGATTTACCTGTTGAAAATTAAAATAATTGCCATACAATTGGCAATGTTTCAGTTTTATAATTTAAATCACCTAATTTACACGCATGACTGAAATTGGTCTTATTTTGCTTATTGCAATTGTGTTTTGCTGAAAAGAATAAAACTTCTCTTTTGATATCAGACAAGGAAGACCCAACTCATTTAGTGAAGATTAAAGGGAATTTATTTCCCAAACTGACACAAATAGAAGCACATAAAGGTACAGTAAGTACTTTAGCTGCATATCGAAACTTGTGATTTATAAATAAAACTTCAAAACCTCTGACATTGAACATTACGTTGTGCCCAAGCGAGCTCTGCAATGAGCTGGCGTCTCGTCCAAGGCTGTGTCTGACTTTTGCCTGCTTCATCTGACTGCTGTGTAACGGCTGAAACTTGGTGGCTGTATGGCTTAACCAGGGGGTCTATTCTGATTTTATTTATTTGTTGCTTTTTAGGTTCAGATGTGAAGGTGAAAAACTCAAGCAGCAATGTTACATTACTGCAGGCACAAGTTACACTGCACAGAAACTGGACAGAGAGCCCACTGTCTACCCAACGCAGAAGAATTAAATTTAGAAAAGGTATTGGAAGCCTGTGATTATTTGCAATTTATCATGGGTTACAAATCCCAACAGTAACAACACATATGTTTCCACCATACATGCATACAAAAAGTTACGCTTAAAAAAAACCAAAAAACTCGGTACTCACTTAGAATGTGCGTCCTCTAATTCAGCATGCAATATATTCCTGGAAATTATTCTGCAACACGATGTCCTGTTAATAGAGTTTGCATGATAATAATGAGATGAAAGCCTTGTTTATAATGCTATTTGCAAAAGCAACGTAGAAGCCTGAAGTCCATTTCTCACCAAAATACAGCAGCAAGAAGTGATTGGAAGGGTTATGGTGTTGCAACCCATTCAACAAATAAAAAGATTCGATGTAAACCACATTGTTATGTTTTAAAATCTGCCATCAGTAACAGGACAGCTTCCCAGTCCTCTAGTGATGCAAAAATGTCTGTTTATTTTTATGATCACATATAGAAAGCAATTAAAAAGCTACACGGAGGTACAGTTTAAAGATAAAGCATTTACCTTCCTCCCCACGAATAAAGCTGATCTTCATACGACTGCATCTGCAGGGGCTCTCTCTTCATAGCTTCTCTTTTTTTGGGCTCTAAAAAAGTTGTAAAAATATTGAAGAAAAAAAGATAAGACCGCGCTTTTACTGTCTAATTTGAATATTTCATTTTGAAATTTGTATTGGATTTAATATGTTTGAATATGGGTTAAAATGTCTATGAAATGTTTAAGACAGAAGAAAGCAGACCATTAACATCCATCCATAATCCAACCCGCTATATCCTAACCACGGGGGCCTGCTGGAGCCAATCTCAGCCAACACAGGGTGCAAGGCAGGAAAGAAACCCCGGGCAGGGTGCCAGCTCACTGCAGGGCACAGACACACACACACACCAAGCACACACTATGATCGCCAAAGTACCAAACCTGCATGTCTTTGGACTGTGGGAGGAAACCCACGCAGACACGGGGAGAACATGCAAAATCCACGCAGGGAGGACCTGGGAAGCGAACCCGGGTCTCCTAACTGCGAGGCAGCAGCGCTACCACTGTGCCACCCACCATTAACATTCTTTTTTTAAATATTATTCTTTTCTCCATTTACCAGCTATTGACATTGTTAGCAATCCTACAGTAAAGGTTGGTTCTTGTAAAAATTCAACTTCCATGTTAATTAGCCAACCAATTCAACACAACTGAGTGATGCTCATCATCCTTCCTTTTTTTACTTTGTAGCTCAAGTTAATTTTATACTTAATGTGGAAATAAATGCTGATTGTTCTGCATGCACAAAATTAAGTCATGTTTAGTTTCTGTTTGGTTTTGTATTTTCTCAAATTTCATCTGCAAATTGGATTACAATCAATAGAAAAATAAAACAAAAAAGCCTTCCCGACTATCACACGTATTTAGGCTATGTGAGCTTATTGCAGAAGAAACTGAAATGACAACATTTGTGGGCAAGTGATGAACCCCTAAGATTTAATTTGTAGCTGGTCAACAACATCCCACACTATCACTAAACCCATCATGTAACTTCTACCTGTGATTTCTTACTGTCATACCAATCCGTTTTATCAACATTGTGAACCGTTTGTTTCTGCTTATTCCACAAATGAATGAGGCTAAATGTATTCTACAGTAAGAAGATATTTAATTCTTCATGTATAAGAGCATTGCTGGAGTCATCATACAGGTTCTCCAAGCAACAGTATATTAACAATGAACATGTTTGGAACGTGATGTCTGCTTCTGCATGAAATATGCATGTAGGTCAGACAGAGTAGGTTATAACGCCCCTTGTGCTGGCTGGCTTTTCAACGAACAGAAAAAGTAGTTTTAAACCAGAAGTGTGCTCATTCTCCAGAGCAAGTGACACATGGGAAAGTGAGGTGGTTCTTTCCCATCAAACATAAACCTGTCCATTTATTTGATGACAGTAGAAGCTAACCAATCAAATGTACGGATAGGCCTGAGGTGACATGTGAGATGAGGATCTGAAATATCAAATAATGACACATAGCAGTAACATAATGCTGAATGGGGGCAATCAACATTTTAATTTAATTTTACTAGGGGGCTTCGCTTGCCCAACCCCATGTTTGGTTTACCGGATATACAATTTAAAAAGATTGTTATTTTCATGGGAATTGTTACATATGCATTATTTTCACTTTTACTTTAAAAACTTTTGTACAAACGATAATTGTCCTTTATTTCCGGCCCTGGGCGTGGTTACATCTCTTTCTCGCCCAGACGTATAATGCTGCTCACGTTGTGAAAAGGGGGTGACTGAACGCACGCTAAGGAGATGCCGTCAGATCATCTGCTGTCTTTCTGCTGCTGGCGAGCTGCCTGTTCTGCTTGTCGCATGTCGTTGTTTTAAGAGCTGGGAGCACATGATGCATGTCTGCCAAAAGCAATCCAACAACTGTTAGGTTAGATGTCTGTGGACTTGTTTTAAATGATGGCTCACTGCCTTGTCTCGCGTGATGTTGTAAAAACAATAATTGTCCTTTATTTCTGGCCCCGGGCGCGGTTACATCTCTTTCTCGCCAGACGTATAACACTGCTCGCGTTGTGAAGGGGGGCAGCTGTTGTCGCGCTGCCCTTCGATCATTTTAAACCCTGTACAGCTGCTGTCCTTTTTGCCACTTCGTGTCTCTGCTGCTCACGTTGTGAAGAGGGGGGGTGGTTAGGGTGGCTGAACGCACGCAAGGAGAAGTGGTCGGATCATCTGCTGCAAGCTGCGTGTTTTGCTTGTTGCTTGTCATTGTTTTAAGAGGTGGGAGCAAGTTAAAGTGTCTCTCGCAGGACTTCAAATTGTCTTCTGAGAAGATCACGTCTCGTCTCCCTAGTCTGCCTCCCCAAGATTTTTTTTTTATAATAGAAAGAAATGTTCATACTAATGCACATTTATTTGAATGTGTATGAAATGTTCAGATGAATATTATATTACCATTTTTCATTCAGTCATTTATAGCTTTGTGGTGATACACTGTATGCCAATTGTCATACACAGTCTGTAGACCCGTTTGCACATTCTCCCCACGTCTCTGTAGGTTTTCCTCTGGGTAGTCTGTTTTCTTCTGACATTCCTCAATACCTTGCAGGTTTGGCTAACTGACAATTCCAAATTGACCTAGTTGGGCGTATGCGTGACTTGGCCCTGTAGTGGACTGTGGTTCCTGCCTTGAACCCAGTGTTGGCAGGATAGGCTTTGGCTCCCAGCAAGCTTAATTTATATTAAAGGGCTTTGAAAAATGTCATGTCATTTTGTAAACAACCCTATCCTTCTAAGCACACATACAAGATGAGTTCATGAGAGCTGGAGTTTTCATAAACAGTTCAGTTAGTAGATGTTCAGCTGAAAATGAAAAATAATATAAAAATATTACGGTCTATGCAATGCTTAATATGGTGCAAGCATGCTTTTTTCAGATAGGGCAAGACTGTATTTTCTTTCTCAAACAAAAAGTCTCAAAAATAATAACAGTGTCATTTACTGATAAGAAGTGACATAGCCCATGCGGAAATTACATGTAGCCTTCACTAAGGAATATTTGGTGAAGAGTGTAAGCTAAGACATTACGGGAGCCCAGCACTTTCAGTAACTGGCTCCTAATGAAGCTGTATCAATCACTCAATAACACCAATACTGTACATGCAAGAAAGAAATATAGGAGATCCATCCATCCATTATCCAACCCACTCTATCCTAATACAGGGTCATGGGGGTCTGCTGGAGCCAAACCCAACCAACACAGGGCACAAGGCAGGGGACAAACCCCGGGCAGAGTGCCAGCCCACCGCAGTTGTTTATTCATTTACCTAGTTTTTCCTAGTCTGCCTTTTTTCCATCTCTTAAGGTTTTAAAATAACATTTTAACATGTGTGTGAAACAGGTCCTTTACCAGGGAAGCCAGTGCAGGACATGTTTGAAAATGAGTACCAAACCACTTTGGCACCAAAGTATAAGAGGCGCAAAAGACCATCCCTATGGAATGGATGTGAGTAGAAAATGTATTTTATTGTTGACTATCCTAATGTTTCTCATTCAAGTATGAAACATTTTTTATGTAAGTAATATATGTCATTTATTATGCTACATTTAAATAACACTGCATTACAGAAACGCTGGTTTAAACCGAACACTACAAGACCTCATTCTTTTTTGTCTTTCAGTGAAGGCACTCATTGCATTAATTATCGTTATATACCTGATGACCAAATGCCTCAATCCAGTTAAGATATGCAGGGAGAAAGTGTAAGTAGTATGTACTTAAAATGCTGTTGTATTTTGTAGATGGTTATTTTGGGGTCTACATACTAAACTCCATCTGCAATAACTTAAATCTGTAAATGGAAATCTCACTCCAGAAGGACGCCCCCCTTCACCATCTAATTCAGCCAAATACAATATGTTCTCCCCTTACTCCCAAGGCCAGTCTATTAAAATCTTCCACAACTCTCCTGCTACTAAGTCTTACTTAATCAACTAACTTCTGTGAAATTAATAAACCCTCAATGAGCTTTTCTCCATTGTGAAACTGATTCTTACACATAATTTGAATAAATATGAATTTGTACATTAACCTGTAAAATCTTAGAAATATATGTTTGTGATATTTTGCTCCTTTTTAAAATAAAAAAGGCCCTCAAAATATATTTATACAAATGATTTTTGTGTATCTATGTGGCCGATAATAATTGCTACTGAACAACATAATCAGCATGCAAGCTATACTGTGAAAATAGTTTTAATATGGAGATCGCTGTTCTGTAATTGCTCATTCAAACCTCTGTTTTTCTCTGTGTGCCTCGCTGTGCTCTTTGCAAATACCTGCATTTTCTATAGCTTAGCATCTGAAATAAGCTACAGTTAAATTAATAGCTCTACTCTTTTTATTAATAGCTCTTTGTTTTTTTTTGTTCATAGTGAAATGGAGACAGGTAAGTATTATGAACAATATTTCAGTACAGCTGATTCTACACTACAGAGTTGGAAACATTTCAGGTGCTTGGGTTTTTGTAATACAATTATAGTGTATTATAACTTTCAAATATTAACTACTTTTTTTCTTTCTGAAAAATGTGCAGAAACGTAGTTCTCAGTCGCTCATATAACAACAGAACCATAGACACTATAGTTAAACACAGTCTCTGATTCACCTCTGTTTTTTCCTGATTTCTAAATTCCTCCGTGCATTGAATATAAATTATATTTAGTTTGTATAGGACTGACTTAACATATTATTGCGTGGGAGTGCAATTTTGCTTTAGTATATTGTTTTTATATATATATGTATAAAATGTTGCAGTGGTGCCATGTGTTGTATATTGTGTTTAATTCTATGCATCTGTTAGTATACAGTACAGTAGTCTGTGGATGTCTCTGTATTATTAAAATAAATCCTGGAAAGCAAAAGCAAGGCGACGATACGTGATCTTCTTGGAAGTTCTCGAAAGACAATTAAAAGACCCGCGAGACAAAAGAGACCTTCCACGGAGTGTCTCATGGGGACCGTAAACATGAGACTTGCTGCCAAGAGACTGTCCCAGGGCCGTCTCGCGGGGACGTGGAACATGAGATTCTTTCAAGACAGGCCCTACTTACAACAGATATCATATAAGAGCACATCCATCAAAAAACAATCGGTCGTGTAAAAGCACGTAGTACACACAGATCCTGCTCTCTCAACACATATAAAGCGTATAAGGACAATACAGAGAATAGACAACCAAAGGCGCTGGAGAGAAAAAGAGGCAGATAAGAGATTATGAAACCAGTAAAATTCAAAAGTATTGCAGCGTCCCAGCCAGGCTGCGGCCTTTTTGGTTTTAAGTGACTGCTCGGTCCGATTGAGGAAGCGTAACGCTAACATTATACAAAGTTATTTGTCTGTTATACCTGCATTGTAATCACTCTTTAATTTAATATTGTTCTTTATCAGTATGCTGCTGCTGGAGTATGTGAATTTCCCCTTGGGGATTAATAAAGTACATATCTATCTATCTATCTATTATATAGTACCTCATCTATCTATCTATCTATCTATCTTCTGGCTCAAGGGTGCTTTAGACCCCATTCCTATTTGTGCTCTATTTGCAATTGTTTTTTAATTTACATATTATTGTTTATTATATTTTTATTCTGGCAGTTGTATTTTGTTTTTTTTTTTTTTTTAAATTTGGTCACTGCTATTTCGGGACAATCTAGCATGAATGTGGCCTTATTGTTCATAGTTCATAAGTCCGTTGCCAGTCACTTGACACACATGGCCTTACTTTTACCACTAGGACACTAGTGTAGAACTTCCTCTAGCTGGCCTAGATGTTCCTTCAAGCCCAATACTTCGGTGGGCCTTAAAACCCTGGGCGTTTAATGCAGTTCCTCAAATGGCTACTTCCAGTACTGGCTTTCTGCAATCCTCCCTAACCTTGCCTTGAATGGGCAGCCAGGCCTTGTTTCACTAGCTAGCTACCATGACTTTTTAAATGAGTGGTACTGTGGCCTCTTGCAGCCTCTCTGCTGCCCATCCAGTACTCCAGATAGAGGGCCAGGACCTCACTGGGTTGTACACAAGCATTCTGGGGTTATTATTAGTATTGAGGCAGATGATAACACATTCTGTCAATTGCAATTGTGACTCTGCTTGTTGACCTTGCAGGGCACCCCGTTGGGGCTGTCTCAATGGGTGAACAGGGCCCGTGGTGAGACTGGTCTCTTATAGGGTGGCAGGCGTTGAGGAGGGTGTTTTTCGATCCTTGTGTGTAGTGGTGGTGGCAGAGAGTAGCATTAAGGTAATGAGGTAGCTTCCTAACTGACCTGCGCACTTGTTGCTAATTGATACCCTTTAAGTCACTCAATAGCATCCTCACCTTCATATCACCACCCATGTCTTCTTCTTCTTTGATCCTAGTTTTTACAAAAAAACTTTCAAAAGACCCATTAAGTGCCACGTTTGCCTCTTTATGCAACCTTTTCCTTTAAATACACTCACTGTAGTAACTTGACCCTATCTTTGCTCCTGCTTGCCATGTTTCCACTGGCAAACCTTGAAAGACAGTTTACTGATGGAACAACGTTCAACTTGTAGCGGGTGATGGACTGTAGTTAGCATGCAATGGGCCTGCCTCTAGTTTTGAATAATGCATCTGCTCTCCCACTTATTTTAGATTTTGTAAAAATAAGAGCTTTCGTTTGACTTTATTAATATATTTAAATATGTACATATTCATAGTTTTTTGAACGTGTGAAGAGCAATTTGCAACTGTGGAGTGGAGGGTGGCATGGATAACCAAAGCATGGGGTCCCTTTTGAAACGGCTTTGAACTCAGTAAATGTGCCTTCCCACACTGGCATGCTGAGCTACTGCCTGTAACAATGCTTTCACATGCCCTGTGACATCTTGGTGGTGTGAAGTACCCCTTGCCCAACAGAAATGTTAAAGTGTACTAAATAAGTGAATAAACACTACTGGGAACTTCACATTGGCACAATATAGGCAGCGACTTAGAAAACACGCTTTTATCGGTGTGGCCGCCGCCCAGGTTAGTTAATTTTTGGATTTTAAATTATTAGACTTAACTACCCCAACCACAAATACTAACTTTAAAAGTTAATGGGGGTGCAGCATAGTTACCTACAGGTCCCTAATGTTAATGTCCTCTTTGGGTGCCTAATCTTAAAAAAGAGAATACGATCTGCGTCACGATAATAGAAAAGTACCGTCTATTTTTAGCTTTTGTATTGTTTCACTTTACACTGAGATCACTAATTTTTAATTTATTTATATTTCCATAAGCCCTTACTTTCTCTCTTGTAATGTTGTTGACTGTACACGCAAGAAACCTAACAGGCTTCGTATTGGTACCTACCGTCTCAAGAAAATCCACCCATCTGTTTTGTTAAACTGCTTTTTTTAGAATGGGGAAAACTGTAGCCTATCCCATAAAGCATAAAGCGCAAAGCAGTAGACATCTCCTGGACAGGGCACCAGTTCATCGGTACGACAACACACACACAAACTACGGCATATTTAACAACGCCAGTTCACTTAAATTGCAAATCTTTGGACCATGCAGACACGGGGAGTAGACGCAAATTCCATGCGTCGAGCACCTGGGACGGGAACCCTGGCTTCCTTGTTCCGAACCAGCACCGCATACAGTATCTTGAACATGAAAATGAGAAACTTATCCGGCGAGGTTCGCTTTAAAGTTTGAGGTCAGATGCTGCATACCACCTTTGTACATTAGGGGGCAGCATAAGGCCGCGAAGTGTTACATTCTAGACTACCGTAGAGCACTTAACTTTCTTCACTGGTTATGGACAATCCATCAAAAGTCTGTTAAAAAAAGCTTTTTTTTTGGACAGGGCACTGTGGGTTTTTTTAATCATTTTTTAAGTTACCATTCAATTCATTTTTTGACAACTCTGCTTCCCACTCATTCATACAAGAATAATTGATCAATTAGCCTTCATTGCATTTCCTGCAATTGCTGGGGGAAACAGGAGGCCAACAATAAAATGAATACGTTAGAGAACTTTGCTAACCCTATATAAAATAGACACTAAATAATACGCATCGAATAGTCAGTTATAGTTACATAACAAGACTTTTGGAAGTAATAATTCTTACTGAGTATGTACAGTATAACAAATGTAAATATGGGAAAGCCGTGGAGCACCTATGACACTTTTATTGGTATTTAAGAAGACGTGACTCATTGATGCCAAGTGTTGCCGAAATGTTCAGCGATCTTCCCATTTACACAATGCTCTTTGCAACGCAGGAACTACTCGTGGAGAGCAGGCGAGTCCCTCGGGGAACACACACGCACACACCCACCATTACTCATTTCAGACCAATTAAACCCAAACAATTCGTATACAGTATTTGGTAGCCGCACTCAAACGAATACAGCTTGGGCACACATTCTGGGCAATGGCTCAGTCAGGGTCCGGTCTCTGCTTTTTGGAGCTGTAAACGCAACGATGCCACTTTGTACAGAACACCGGAACCGGAACAGAACGTTTTGGCAGAACTGATCTTTTTTCTTTTAAAATGTATATAGTATACGGTTACTTTTTTCGCCTGTACTCTTCATTCCATTGTCCGGATGAAGGTCCCGTTGGCAAAACTTCAATACAGAAATGTTTACCGGTGTCCAGGGAATCTCGGTGGATTTGCAGGAGGTCCCTGATAACCCCTGCGGTGTATCCTGTAATGAATAAATTGAGAAGTATGA
The DNA here is from genome assembly GCA_026402145.1 of Polypterus bichir lapradei. Classification (NCBI taxonomy): domain Eukaryota; kingdom Metazoa; phylum Chordata; class Cladistia; order Polypteriformes; family Polypteridae; genus Polypterus; species Polypterus bichir. Next base: position 23,017,129 of record JANRMT010062827.1, read on the forward strand.
AAATTGAAATAAGCGTCTGCGCCTTAAAAGTGTAACCACGACACAGTTTAGCCTACAGCTAGATTCTAACACTACCAGGGAAGTCATGTGCGACACGACGACTAACAAACTGTGAACGCCTCCAGTCTATTCCGGTTAGTTCTACTGTGAGCTACACAGAAAAGCGTAATATTCCCGCTTATTTTCACGTTTAAGACACTGCCAGTAACTGATTCGCAAACAATATTTGAACAAGCTCCATGTTCTTAACCAGTCAAAATGCAGGCTGAGCACATAACCCCGCCCACGGTTTTGAATGACACGCATGCTTACCATTCCGAGTTTTAGATATTTGGATGGGCGGGTATTTCACCCTGAACTGAACTGGGCAAGCGGCAAAGAAATTTCTCAATAACTGACTTGTAACAGATAACTTTGCATCACGGCAACATTACATTAACGGTAATTTTTACAGTGTAATATGGCATTGTTGCATGTCAAAAAAATCCCTTTATCTGTTTCCAATGGCATTGTGTTTATGCAGAATGTGTCACAAAATGTTTTGATCAAAAATGAATTATCCTCAGAAAAAGAAGCAGGCTGACATTTCACACAGGTAGAACGGTTTTCCTAATAAACATTAATTAACATTTATTGCTTTCTTACTAAATATCAACAAGGATGAGCAGAGGATTTGATTTGTCTTTAAACAAATTAGAATACTTTGAAGACATTGGTGCTGTTAAATGTCAGGAAAATGGGTGTATTTCAAAACAATTTCTATTGTGTTTTACTAAACCTGAATCTTTTGATATAAAGATCCTTTCTAGATTTTTTCAAAATAAAGAGAGGAAAGTAAAACGAGAGCAGGGTTGGTAGGCTTGTTTATGGAACTAAAGTCAAATCTGATAAATTAAAGTTCTTGGTTAAAGGACATTCGAATGTTCTCTTTTTTAGTTAAATATTTTTTGTTCTTCTTAGACCTCTTTACTCCAAAAAACTTTTCACCACCTATTTCTAAACTTGTGTACTGCAGTATGTTATAAAGTACAAAGTAGTCTGATTAGCATACATCAGTGTGAATATTAAAGTATAAATTAGTACCTGCCATTCACAACAGAGTGCACTCATTACCTGCTGTTCAGGAAATAAGCAGTCTGATCAAAGGCAAGCAGGTTAAATATGGTCTTACATACAACATAATTGTACTGTGGTATTCTGAGGAAAGTCAAAATTTTCATATTTTTTGTTTTTAAAATACTGGAAAAAGTCAATCAAAGGTAAAGCAGGCATAGAACGGAATTAAGAAAGAGATTTCATCACAGGTTCAGTGTAGCTACTGACTGTCAGAATGGCTAAAACAGCTCTTCAGAGCTGTCGGCTGATCAATATTTTTAAATTATTACTTTCATAAAGATTGCTGTAAGGATAAAAAAAAATGTTATGTCTATCTCTATGAAGGATAATGACAAAGTAATTTACTTTGTGTCTATGAGCTTTGACTCCGTGTGAAACCTTATCTTAGTGTCACTGCGTTTAAGTGATATCTGCAATTGATTTCACAAAAGATTTCTGTCTTTCTTTTGGAAAACAGGTTGCCAGCTTTTACTGTAGGAAGCGTTTTCTGTCAGGATATTGTCAGTGTGGGTTATAGTTGAGGCCTAGTGTATGGAAACTGGCCTTTAATACACATGATCTCTACAGTTTCTTAGATTTTAAGATTATTCACATTGTGATTCTGTCATGCTTAAGCTGTGTTTTTGTTTTCTTTAATAATGGATGAGTTATTCTGCATGCATATAAACATTTTTAACCTGCCTGGATTTTTGTTTCTTGCCCTTCAGGATTCTGAAGATTACAATAAAGAGGAATGAAACCCCACAAGACGTATCTTCTAAAAGAAAAAAAAAACAGCAAGAGCACCAAGCATTTTTTCTTTTCTTTTATCACACACCATGGCACATACAGAACAATGCAGATCAGCACACGTACCACAAGACCTAGTAAAGTTTGTGAGTATTTGTCTTAAACATTATATTCACATCAATAATTCTTTTATGAAACAGCATATGCAGATTTCTCATTCCAAATAGTGTTCTCAGTGTTCGAACGTTATGATAAAAACTAACATAAATCCTGCAAAAAAAGGCCCAGAGATACCAAAATACATAAAACTATAATAGATTTGTACTATAATTAGCATTTAGTAATTTTGCTGCTGTCATAAAAAATAATTAAAAAATATAACGTGGCCACCAACATCGGACACACAGAGCTGTGACTTACTGAACGATATGAGTTAAGTGTACACAATCCTTTCCTCACAGCACTGGAGCCCCTGCCAAATTTTTTGATCTCTTTTGCATTCTTTCAGAAAATCATTTCCAGGTTGTTTTTTTTTTTTTATTCAGTTATGGCTGTAAAATTAGTGAGAGAGAATGGAATGCAATGTTTCCTGGCTGGTAATTTTGCTAGGCTGACAAGATCCACCTGTAAACAGTATGAACTTGCACATGATCCTCTGTAGGTGATTTCTCTTTTAGTTGTTCTGCACTGAAACTGCAGTATTAATTCAGTATATTAGAAGCCTTATATCGTATCACATTCCTTTGTAGGGAAGCTCTACAAAGAAGTAGTGGAATTTTTATTTTACACACATAGTATTCTTTATGTCTTCATACATTTTTTTAATTAGACACATCACAAACTATTCCAGACACAGATAATATTTAGTGAGAATTAGAATATTTATTCTGCGTGGTACATCATATTTAGTATTTATATAACAATTTTTGTTCCATCTTCTTGATTTGGACGTTTATTTAGTAATTAAGAAATTGTTCCATTGTGAACATGAATCTATTTATATTAAATAATCTCATTTTTTTTTGTTTTATAGATTTAAATGTTTTGACACTCAAGGAATAGTAAGTGATTCATTTGAAATAGGTAGACACCGTGGCCTGCCTGTGTGCCTATACAAAAAAAAACATTGTCTACAAGCATTTGTAATGCAACCTGAACTTGTAAGGCACCTTGGATAAAGGCATCTGGCTTATCCACAATAATAATTAAGAGCAAATTAATACTGAACACTGGAGACTGAACTCTGTCCAGCTCTTTTGCTAGTAGGTTAGTGTGCTTAGCTGGGATTTACCTTGACATATGTTCAATTTCAAGTATAACAGCACATCTAAATATGCTTTATTGGAATTAAAATAAGCCTTGAGATACTGATGTTTAGGTGCCAAAATAGTTTCAACATTAAAGTGCTGACCCAAATTTCCCAGCTTCTCCGTATCCCTCTGGTAACTCGGGGGCTTCTACTGTTTTGCCAACAGACTGTGCCTCAGTGTTTAGTCATGAAACTCAGGATATGTTGCATGATTCATCAAAACGTACAAACCTTTTAAAATGGGAAAGTAACATGGTGTGGCTGCTTCTTTACACTTTTACAAATTCATTAAAACCCATACATTTATGAACTATTTTAAAAATTCTCCCATTAGGAAGTTTTTATGTGTTTTTTTTTAATATTGGTTAAATTAATATGACAATCAAACCACATAAATAAGACACTTGTATGAGTGGTGGCAAAGTCACCATTTGTGAGTACTACACAGAGGTTCAGTTTTAATGCATCTCTGAGCTGACCATTTTCTTCAAAGCAGCCTGTAGTGTGATTGCTCAGACAGAAGTGTTTGACATAAGCAATCAGCCTGGACCAGCGTGCCGACATTTCCTACGTAAGTGATCAATGCTTCTTTGAATTGTTATGACTTTAATTCTTCATGAGATAACTCTGCCTCTTTTTAATCACTCCTTCTAGCTCCCATTTCCAGCACAATTTTATACTAATTTTTTAAATGCATTTATTCCAGCATCTTATACCATTAAGCACATGATAAACACCCTGCTTGTTAAGAGAGTCTTCCTTATATTATTTCTATTATTTCTGGAGAACAAACTCCCATTTAGCATGCTGAACTACAAACTGAAGCACAACAGACTGGCGTTCATGCATTCCAGTTATTCATATTCATATGTCCCGCTCCCTGTAGCAGGCCTACAGAGCGTACCCTGAACTAATAGACTAAGCTCTGTTACTCTTAAATAAACAAATGGTAATGGTGATTCAGATTCTACTCTAGATCTTACGTATAGTTTCCTAATTCACCTTCCATTTAGAGCACACATTTCTGAACAATCCATGATAAACTCCTCCAACTGCTCCTTGCATTGTTTGTTGCTATCATGGCTTATCTCCATCTGTTCTTCTGTTCTTCAAGAAGCACAATTATTATGAGATAAAAGAATATGGAGTTACCAGCATAGGACTGGGGTGCTCCTCAAGTTTGGAACAGCCTGATTTACATGTATGGTGAATCAGAGGTGTCCACAGATGCTCGGGTATCCATTATCTACACCTACTGAGTTCAACACTGGGTTTTGGGGTACAGAGCCTTTCCTAGCAGAATCAGCTATAAGTCTGGATACAACTTTGCACACACACACACCTTATTCTAATTAGTTTCCTTTTATTTTGTTTTATGAAACGAAACATGTAGAAACTGATGTCTTGTTGCACAAAATGCAGGTGAGTCTAGTTGTAAGGTTTAGATAGGTGCCAAAACATTACTTTTCTAAAGGGTGCAGGGTGACACTAGGAGATGAAGTCCTGTGATGTGTCAGAATACTGAATCAAGAATCTCAGCTAGGTGACAATATGGAAGTATCATCTCAGCAAAGTCAGTACTGTAAATTGATCAGGCAGCACGCTGTTTCCAGTCGAATCTTCAACTCTCAAACTGAATAGTTTTAAACAGGTAGGCCATCAAAAGTGACAGTAAGTTGTTTTTCTTTTTCAGCCAGAGGACTACTGAAACGCTTGCTCCCATGTCTAAAGTCTGAACTTGACTGTAATACTACAGAAAGGAGGGTAGGGCCATGCACATCAAAGGCATTATGTGACATCTTGTCCTGAAGTTATTCAAAAGCGTTGAGGCAATCTGAGTCACTCTGGCAGGCAGCACATTGGTTGCGTATCTGATAAAGCTGATATGACTCTTTCGTTCACTTTAAAGCAGGAAGGAGCTGACAGTTTCTTACTGTAAAAGGCAAGTCAAGTCTTGTCTTATAAATTTTGGAAAGCAAGTTCAAAAATAATTTGGGTATACTTGTGTGTACTACGATTCTATAGTGGTATAATGGTTGAATTTGGAATTCCACATTTATAGAAGTCGGGCACATAGTGATATTCACTGCTAGAAACAAAGTCTTCAAGTGGTTACCTTACTTATCTCAATACATATTCTACATGTCGTTATATTGATTATCTTAAAGCTACTTTTCTGAGCAGTTGTCATTCCATTTTCTAAGCAGTGCTGTTGTCTTCAGTGTTGAGGGGTGCAAAACAGCACCCTTCTCCCATGTGTCCCTCAGTCATGTTTATTTATTACTGCAGTGCTGCTACAGTATGTATTGTCCCCAGTCTCCATGAATGTATCACAAAGAAAGTGTTAATTACTTAGATCTGAACCTCCTTAAGTAGTTGGTGTCTGCTTTCACATACTGTATGGCATAGGCAGAAGGATATCCTTCTGCTTGAGCCAAATGAAAGACATTGAAATAAGACCTCATAGCAAGGAAGTAAATCAAAGGTCAAGTGTCTGCTAAGTGCTTGGAAGAATAATGTCCTAAAACGTACCGTTTTTAAGGGAATCTAACATGCATCAGGCCAGCAAGAAGACGGTGTCCCAGTATAATCGCACTCATTTTCCCGAGTGTCCCAAGGAAGTATTATCCTGATAAAAGTGTTCAGCTCTGTAGGTGCACATAATCTGGCTGTTCACCCTGGGTTGTCTCACCTGTCTTTCGTATCATGTCTCAGGGCTACTAGACATAAATTTTACAATATCAGCATCTTCATTTTGGTTTGCGTGAGGCAAATATGGTCAAAGGGCCAATGGGGAACTGGAACAATCAAAACTAATTTATTATACTGTACATACAATATGATATGTAGTAAAATACTTAGCTGCCAAACTCTTGAGATTGTGTATTAAGTAGATTGTGAGCTCTCTTACTTGGGATTGCCTTTCTCCCCATCAAATGTTGAGCCTTTGATGTCACGTTCAAGGAATGGAAAGACACATCTGACAAAAGACCAGAAAAAATACTCCTTAAATTAGCAAAAAAAAATTTTTAGAAAAAAAGCTGGTTTTACCTGAACTTAACTCAAGGTGGTTACCTGAATCTAAAGGGTCACCAGTACCTGAGACAGTGGTTTGAACTCCAGAGAGGGAATGTATCCAGATGTTAGTGATGCTGTATAAGTAGCTTTTGTGAGATCCCGGGCCTTAAGGCTAGGATCATTGACTTTGAAAGCTTTTTAAAGAGTTACGATCTAAGCATGCTGCTATATAAAGGCACAATCATTGGTGTTAAAGTCAAATGTCATCAATTCACTCTCCCTCTGCAGTGGAGAAGAACTGAAGAGTCCAGACATTGAGTTTTGTTCTGTACTGACTGTAAACCTGTAGCAGCTTTGTAATAATAAATAAGCAAATAAAAGTAAAAACAGTTAGGGTAGGAGAAGGGGTATCTGTTCTGAATAAGATGTTGTAATATATATCTTACTAATTTGTAAGAAATGTATTCGAATGAAACTCTAAATGTCAATAAGCTAATAAAAAAATATATCTTGCTTCCTTAAGGGTGAAATGTTCATACTTTGGGAAGTAACACTGTTGTGGGTGTACTCCATTAAGAAATAGCCGCACCTCTGATGACACTTTCATCACAATTCTGTAGATACTTAGACTTTCCTCTCACATTTAACAGATAGTAACATGTAAAGTTACTCTGTATAAAAATTATGATATGAATTATGATTAGGCTGGTGCTCAGTCCCAGGTTGGCTCCTGCTTTGCTTTCAGTACTTCCAGAATGGTCTTCTCTTCCCAGTAAACCAAATCTGGACTAAGGGAATTAAGTGCTGGATGCTGTACTTTTTAAACTTGTGCCTTTAAATCTGAAATGCATAATGTGCAAATAAATTATCTGAGCAGGAGACTGAAAAAGGCCCTGCAGGCATATTGGGGATAGAGCGATTCCTCCTTGGTTTCTGTCCTTGATTAAATGCAATTTTCAGAAGTGTTATTCTCATTAGTGATAAACTGGGCCCCATAAATAAATTAATGAGGTGGATGTATGAAGCTGGGGGCTGACTATGAATTAATAGGAAAACAGCCCCTTAGGCAGCTTCTCCAGGAATCTTCTTTAGCATATCCCAGGTCTTACTGGTCCCTGTAAAGAACCATATCCTGTTTATAGTTCTAAAGTACTCTACTGGGTCACCTAAGAGGAGACCAAAGGAGCTGAATTGTATTTGTGAAGGATCATGTAACTCAGGAGGCTTTGCTCTCCAAAGAGAGAAGAATGTTAATGCTGGGGTGTGGGCTTGGTCCTCCTTGAAGCAGCATTTAGTACTGGATAGTGATATTTGTTTTAGTAGAACCAATATAGTGCTGCAAAATGATAAACATTCCCAGAGAGAAGGAGCAATAACGAGTATCCGACAGAATGAAGAATAGAAGAATAGAGACATGGAGGTGTGGTAGCTCATTATAGATATTGAAAGGAATGAAAGTTATGCTATGTTCCATTTACCTTGGACGTTGGATGTCAGAGCTGGGAATGACGTCACACACGAGTTGGTCACGTCTGAGCAAAACATTTGGAAAATCAGTATGGATGCGTACAGTTAAACCTTTGTTGTACTTGTTCCATCAGAATAAATAGCAGTTGATAATATCATTCTGTATTCTGCATATCCAAACACTGTAGCTGCATGTCCACAGATAGAAGTTGGACAGTACTGTATTACAACTGATTTAATGAGACACAAATATAAGTTAACAAACGATTTAACACTACAGCTCTCACTAAGGTTTGTAGTATACAGTACGTCTCCATTTTGGATTGACGTTCAGAGCTACAGGTAGCAGAGTTAAAGATGCTAAGATTTGCACTGGGAATGACGAGGATGGATAGGATTAGGAACGAGTATATTAGAGGGTCCGCTCAAGTTGGACGGTTAGGAGACAAAGTCAGAGAGGCGAATTTGCGTTGTTTTGGACATGTGCAGAGGAGAGATGCTGAGTATATTGGGAGAAGGATGTTAAAGATAGAGCTGCCAGGGAAGAGGAAAAGAGGAAGGCCTAAGAGGAGGTTTATGGATGTGGTGAAGGAGGACATGCAGGTGATGGGTGTGACAGAACAAAATGGAGAGGACAAGAAGATATGGAAGAAGATGATCTGCTGTTGCAACCACTAACAGGAGCAGCCAAAAGAAGAAGATCATAATCTGAACTCACACAAACTCAGACGTGACAGACCAGCTACCTGAATATTTGAGTTGGATATTTGACTTGAGGGGGGACTTCAGTAGAAAATTCTGACTAGGAGCTCAGAAACTTCAACTTCCCACTTCAAATGAATGCAGCATTAGGAACTTTAGTTTTTGGTATCATATTTACTTTAAAGCTAAATTAATGACACAATTTAAGAAAATTATGGAGACATTGACATCATGATGGGGTGGTGGACTGTTAGACTTGGTACCACTAAAATTAACTTACAGGTGGCCAGCTCTCAAGGAGTGAACTCTCATATGTGGATAGAGAATCAGGGAGCCCATAACTTCATATTATTATTAAAAAAAAAACAAGTTACCCAAAAACATTCAGTCTGTAATGTCCCTGGGATCACGATAATGTTCTTTGTACCCACAATGGCCCAACCCAAACAATACTTTTGAAAAAATTACCCATTGTTTAGAGGTGCTGAGACCTTAGGGGACTTTGGAGCCAAATGGGATCACAGAATCTTCCTTGCCTGGAATGTCGTCAGCACCATAATGAAGGAAGCTACTCACTACAAAGGGTTTGCAAAATCAATTAGACATTTTTAGGCAGCTGACACAGAGAAGGGTGGCACCACAGCCTCTCCCATATTTGCATGAAATGCATTTTGACATTTAATCATTAAATCAGGCTGAATTCCCATGAGAACTGGATCCAGGTTCAAGTAGCTTGACATGTAAAACTGTCTAATACTGTATATATAAAACCCAGTAAAATATTAAGGTGTGAAACTTGTTGATGTTGATATTAGAATGTAATTTAAGTTTTTAAAAACTTGGTAATATTTTGAAGCAGTGACGTTTTCTTAATACACACCTCCACGCCATCAGAAAGAATTTTGTTTCTGTAATATGTCATTCACACTCATGATCTGTTCACATGACGAGTGTAACACAAATATATAAAAAGTTCAAAAACCACATTCCAGTGACCTCACTTCAGTATAAGATGAGTATACCTTGCGTGAGAGCAGCTGAAATTACATAAGGTATACATGAAAGGCCATCTTTTATATTCTGTGTCATGTATGCTTTTAAAGGTTGTTTAAATTAGCCCTTAAGCTGGCATTCACTCCACTTGGGGCTTGAAGACAACCATAGTTTTTAAGTATACTGGGATCAAATAAATTAAATCCAAATCCTTTACTTTGAGCAATTGATGGAGCCCAATTTTAGTAAATACAGAAGAAGCTGAAGTAAAGCATCTTGAATAAGGACATAAAACAATCAATATAAATAACTCAAGGTGGTGTGCCCATAGACCTGGGGAGCCTGATTGCGGCATAATTTTTTCAGTATTAATATTGAATTGATTTTTTAAAATAGCATTAATGATGTTGAATCTGGGTGGCACAGAGGTCAGCTCGGCTGTTTCACAGCTTCTGGGACATCAGTGTGATTATTATTGTGGTCACTATGTGGATGGGCACAAGCCAGCCTCAGACAAGACACCAGTCCATCACAGGGCACACTCACTCACACATGTACACAGGACGTCAAAGTATCTTTTTCTAAAAAAAGGACAATGTACAAACTTCACACAAAGTGTATCCAGTTCAAAAAATTACACATTTACATTTATTTGTTTGGCAGATGTTTTTATCCCAAGCGACTTAGAGGTAAAAATCATTGAGTAACTTGAGGCTGGGGCCTGTTTGTTCAGAAAGTGTAATAGGACATTTAACAAAATATGATCGTCACAAGTGAAAAGATGTAATAACTAATCAATTTAAAATCATAGCTTACAATCAATAAAGGGATTTAATTCAATCTAACAACATATTAAGCAACAATATGCAGTCATATAAAAAGTTTGGGAACACCTCTTAATTCTTTGGATTTTTGTTTTATCATTGGCTGAGCTTTCAAAGTACCAACTTCCTTTTTATATATGGCATACCTTATGGAAACAGTAGTATTTCAGCAGTGACATTAAGTTTATTGGATTAACAGAAAATATGCATCATAACAAAATTAGACAGGTGCATAAATATGGGCACCCCAACAGAGATATGACATCAATACTTAGTTGAGCCTCCTTTTGCAAATCTAACGGCCTCTAGACGCCTCCTATAGCCTCTGATGAGTGCCTGGATTCTGGATGGAGGTATTTTTGACTATTCTTCCATACAAAATCTCTCCAGTTCAGTTATATTTGATGGCTGCCGAGCATGGACAGCCTGTTCAAATCATCCCATAGATTTTTGATGATATTCAAGTCAGGGGACTGTGACGGCCATTCCAGAACATTGTACTTCTCCCTCTGCATGAATGCCTTTGTAGATTTCGAACTGTGTTTTGGGTCATTGTCTTGTTGGAATATCCAACCCCTGTGTAACTTCACCTTTGTGACTGATGCTTGCACATTATCCTGAAGAATTTGTTGATATTGCGTTGAATTCACCTGACCCTCGACTTTAACAAGGGCCCCAGTCCCTGAACTAGTCACACAGACCCACCGCATGATGGAACCTCCACCACATTTGACAGTAGGTAGCAGGTGTTTTTCTTGGAATGCGGTGTTCTTCTTCCGCCATGCAAAGTGCTTTTTGTTATGACCAAATAACTCAATTTGTATCTCATCAGTCCAAAGCACTTTGTTCCAAAATGAATCTGGCTTGTCTAAATGAGCATTTGCATACAACAAGCGACTCTGTTTGTGGCGTGAGTGCAGACACCCTGCCATACAGATGTTCTTTGTGCAAATTGCGCTGAATTGTAGAACGATGTACAGATACACCATCTGCAGCAAGATGTTCTTGCAGGTCTTTGGAGGTGATCTGTGGGTTGTCTGTAACTATTCTTACAATCCTGCCTGCGCATATGCCACTCCTGTATTTTTCTTGGCCTGCCAGACCTGGGTTGGTTTAACAGCAACTGTGCCTGAGGCCTTCCATTTCCTGATTCCATTCCTTACAGTTGAAACTGACAGTTTAAACCTCTGAGATGTCTTTTTGTAGCCCTTCCCCTAAACCATGAGACTGAACAATCTTGTTTTTCAGATCTTTGGAGAGTTGCTTTGAGGATCCATGCTGTCTGTCACTCTTCAGAGGAGAGTCAAAGGGAAGCACAACTTGCAATTGACCACCTTAAATACCTTTTCTCATGATTGGACACACCTGTCTATGAAGTTCAATGCTTAACGAGCTAATCCAACTAATTTGGTGTTGCAAGTAATCAGCATTGAGCAGTGACATGCATTCAAATCAGCAAAATTACAAGGGTGCCCAAATTTTTGCACAGCCAGTTTTTCATACAACTAAATACTGCTTCACTAAAAATCTTTGTTCAGAAACCACCCCAGTACTCAGATGATCCTAGGAAATGAAAGACATACCACTGTTATCTTTTTTGTTGAGAGTAGAGTCGATTATTAAGCAGGCTGAGAGGGGTTCTCAGACTTTTCCATATGACTGTATATGTATCTTAGAGCGAGGTTTTTTTTTTCTACTTCAGTTCATTAGACAGATATTCACAGAACAAATGGGTTTTCAATTGCTTCTTAAATATGTTAAGGGAGTCAGCAGTATGGATGGAGGTTGGAAGCTCATTCCATCAACCTGGAATTACAAAGGAAAAAAAGTCTGGATTGAGATTTGATGCCACGCAGAGGTGGCATCACCAGACGCTGTTCCTTGGCAGACATGAGTTGGTGCGCAGGCGTATAGCACCTCACCAATGTCTCCATATACTCAGGTGCTGACCCATTGACTACTCTATAGGCAAGCATCAGGGATTTGAACTTAATGTGTTGCTACAGGGAGCCAATGTAGCGACCTGAAGAGAGGGGTGACGTGCTCGCCTTGGCTGGTTAAATACAAGCCAGACCGCTGCATTCAGGATCAGCTGCAGCAGCTTAATAGCACATGCGGGTACTCCTGCCAAGAGCGAAATTGCAGTAGTCCAGACGCAACAAGACCAAAGCCTGGACCAGAGGTGGTGCTGCATATTCTGTCAGATAAGGTCTGATCTTGTGGATGTTGTACAGCGTGAACGAGAAACAGTAGAAATGTGGTCAGAAAAAGATAGGCGCTCATCAATCACCACCTCAAGGTTAGGTACTGACCTGGCAGGTGTCAGCAGTGAACCAAGCGGTACAGAGTTGGGGAGTTGAAGAGACTGGCTCCTTTGCACAGCTCCCTTTTAATAAAATACTGTATAAAGTTGAGAACGTGATTAATTTTATAAACCTTATGTAGGTTATTTGTATTTTTCCACTTGTGAATCATGGAGATTTGGTTGCTTGCAATAAGCAGAAACATCCACATGTTCACTGTCTACATCCACATAGTCCTAGGAAGCTAAAACGTGTTCTTCACTGTGTGCAGCACATAATCCAACACCTGGTGGGTTGTTAGTCCATGACAGGACACAATCACACATGCACACCAACACTGACCGGGCCACTTTAGAATCCCTGGACAAAAGTCACTGGATAGAACTTTACTGGGCCAGGTTCTTAACCCGGGTCTCCTGGAGTTTTGATGTAGCAGGGTAATTTTGCACTCTCTCGGGCAACAACCCTGACCATTTTGAATGTGTGCCAGAACCACCAATGAGAAGCATCAAGGACACAATCAGCCTGTTAGGTCATCACCAGATACAGCAGTATAAAAAATGGTCCTGAATGCCAATGAAGGCTAGTGAAAGGCTATTTTATAAGCAGAAGTGAGACAGCATGAAGGAATCAGTCACCGAAAGAGGAATATGAAGACTCACAGCTACGGTGTTGCTCTCAGGGGTATAATTAACAACAGATGACAAAACAGTTTTTGTTTCAACAAAATGACAAAAATCTGCAGTTAATATGAGTGGAGGAAAACTAAAATTGAACAAATGTGGACAGGTAGAACATTGTCTTGTCAAATAAACTCCCCTATCAGCTGCTCTCTGTTGCACCCACTAGCTTATGGCAATGGCTCCATTTTGCCAGACTGGTGTTTGGCAGTGAATTCTTTTGGGGTCTGCTTTTCTGGAACATGCTACTTCGGTGGATATGTAGGGACAAATATCAGATTGTTGGAATTAATGTGAATGCTGTTGTTCATTTACTGATTGATGTGAGTCAAGGATCACCTTGGAATAGTTACAGGAATACATGTGTAGCTTGATTGTATTGAAATGGCTTACTTAGCCTCCAAACTCCAGCTCAGCCAAAAATATATTAGTCCTAAAATAGAAAGAAAAGCAAAACACCCATAGAGACAGTGAGAGAACATGCAGGGTCCTTATTTCTGGACTTTGGTGGTGTGAGGCAGCTGCACTAACTGTTGTGACAACGACTGTTACACGCATAGGATGAAAGGAAATGAAATCATACACTTGGAGAAGGAGTTTTGTGCAGTCCATGAACAGTGTAACCAGCTGGGTCAGAATGAGTGGTCCAAGCCCTGGCCAATTAGCTCTTTGAGGGCTGAATATTTTTTCCAAAAAATTCAGTTTTCTGAAAAGCACACACATCAATGGTTTCACACATAAATCAACATAAAACTTCTGTTGCTACGTGCTGTGGCTGCTGTTGGCGTATGTTTGGCATCTCTGGAGGCAGTGGCTGCATGGGGGCACCTCGATGGTCAGCAGGAATGCACGGTGGGATGGCTGCCTGGCTGTCTTCGCACAGCAGGTGGGGGGGGGGGGTTGGTGGCAGTCGCAGTGTGATACAATATGGTTTGTACCTCTTGTCATCATAAGTGGTGGTCCTCCCAGGCGAATGCTGCTGTAGGTATATCAGCTACACAAACGTGTTCAGGACCATGATCTGCTGGGGACCGATAAGCCAATGCCAGTACCTCACTTTCGTTTTTGTTCTCCATCTCCAGATCACTTACATCAAATTCCAAGTCCGCCAAGTCAAGAGTCAGATTCAGCGATAATACGTAAGACGTCCATGGAGTATTCTAATTTGCACATTCACTTTGGTCTCTTGCCAGATGTCGATGCCGTTTTAGAGGTTGTTTGCTCTTTGCTACTCGTTCACGCACAGGGAATCGAGCTTAAATCAGAAAAGGTTACTTAACTTTCCTTCTAGCAAAGAGAGTCAAACTAAAATGTAAGGGCGAGTTTTGTCACAGTCGATTACCATCCTCTACCCCTGAATTTTGATAAAAGTCAACATCAGCCCTGAAAGAGTTAAAGCTCCACCAGATTTCAAAAGGGTGTTGTTTGTTGTTAACTACATATAATTAACATGTTGGTCATGGGTCAGACCTCTGTAAATTCATCTAAATGAATTACAAATATAAAACACAAAATAATTGATGGTGTAAGTGTTCATCACCTTCAAGTCAGTCTTTAGCAGATGCACCTTTGTCTGCCATGACAGCCTTGAATCTGTTTGCTCAGGACTCTATCAGCTTTGCACAGCCAGACACGGCCATTTTTCCCCCATTCTTCTCTTCAAAACTGCTCAAACACTTTCAGGCTGCATGGAGGTCATGTGTTAACAGTCCCCTTCAAGCCTAGCCACAAATTCTCATTTGGATTGAGAGGTGGACTTTGACCTGGCGGCTCCAGAATATAAACATTGTTGTTGGGAAGCCATTCCTGTGTAGTGTTGATTTTATGCTTGAAATCATTGACTTGCTGGAAAACAAATCTTCGCCCAAAGGTCCAGTTTTCTTGTGGACTACAACAGGTTTTTATCCAATAATTTCCCTGCATTCTGTTGAACTCATTTTACCATCTGTCTTTACAATCCTTCCAGGTCCTGTTATAGAGAAGTGCCCTCACAGCCTGAAGCTTTCACTGTGGGGATGGTGTGTTTTAGAAAACATTCAGTATTCTAACATACAAGTTCATCTGATGGTTAAAAAGCTCAATTTTGGTCTCATCAGACTGAAGAAACTTTCTTCTACATGTACCATCTACTAAGATCTAGTTGAGATGTCAGGTGCATTTTTTAACAGTGGTTTTCTCTTTGCCATTCACCCATAAAGCCACGATAAGTGAAGCACTCAGGCAACAGTTGTTGGTTGCCCAATCTCTGCAGTCGAAGTCGCAGTCACTTGTAACTCCTTCAGAGTTCTCATAGGGCTACTGATGGCCTCCCTCACTAGTCGTCTTCTTGCACGATCACTCAGTTTTGTGGACAGCCTGTTCTAAGAAGATTTACAGCTGTGACATACTCTTCCCATTTCTTAATGATCGATTTAACTAGACTCTGAATGATGCATTGGCTTACTTGAATGTTATCTCGTCACCACCTCTTGACTTGTGCTCTTAAAGCACCTCTTGCTGAAGTTGTTTGTTGTGTTGTTTGTTCCTTATTGTGTAGGTTAGGCCACCATACTGACTCACCAAAAGCTGGACCTTCCACATACAGGGAAACTACAATCAGTGGAAACCCCAGACAGGTAATCTCCATTGAATTAATTTTGGGACTTCTAAAGGCAGTTGGCTGCACGACTGATGTTTTGGGGTGTCATATTAATGGGGGTGAATACTTATGTGATTAATTATTTTCTGCTTTGTATTTGTAATTAACTCTGAGTTAGATGGAAGGTCTACAGGACGGTAGTGAGACCAGCTATGTTATATGGGTTGGAGTCGGTGGCACTGACCAGAAAGCAGGAGTTAAAGATGTTAAGATTTGCATTGGGAGTGATGAGGGTGGACAGGATTAGAAACGAGGACATTAGAGGGTCAGTTCAGGTTGGACGGTTGGGAGACAAAGTCAGAGAAGTGAGATTGCGTTGGTTTGGACATGTCCAGAGGAGAGATGAGGGGTATATTGGGAGAAGGATGCTAAGGATAGAGCTGTCAGGTAAGAGGAAAAGAGGAAGGCCTAACAGAAGGTTTATGGATATGGTGAGAGAGGACATGCAGGCGATGGGTGTGACAGAGCGAGATGTGGAGGACATGAAGATATGGAAAAAGATGATCCGCTGTGGCAACCCCTAACAGGAGCAGCCAAAAGAAGAAGATCTGAAATTAACTCTGACCACTTTGCAGAGACCTGCTTTCACGTTGACATTAAAATGTCCTTTTTCTGTGGATCATTGTCAAAAAAAAAAAACAAATTAAATCCACCGAGATTCAATGTTGTATAACAATAAAATATGAAAACGTCCAATGGGGTAAGCACTTTTGACAGACACTGTACTTTTGTCTATCCAATGAAGAAAGTCTCTTTCTTATGATGTGTTTCTCATATGACAAGCTGTCAAGAATGTGGACAAAATGTATCATAGCTCCTTAAATTGTGCCTCATGTGCCTTAGGTTAACTCAGTAAACTTGAATGTTGAGCGTCAGCAATGCAGATAAACCACAACAGGTATGTTCTGGAGTGTTATTAGATTTGTTGCCCCAGGCTAAATCATACTGTAAATGGAACACGCTGAGCAGGTGTGTAAATAAAGTCACTAAAACTAGTGACGTGGTAATGGGAATGACTCATGCTAATAATGTACAGGTATACTGTAAGTAAGCAAGGAGGTAAAAAGTTGGAATGCGGAAGTTATTAAACAATCATTTGTCCCAAAACGTAAAGTAGCCTCCCACATCATCAGGAATACCAGCGCCAGTCACTCATTATTTGCTATGGTAAATCCTAGCCAATCAGGCATCAGCTTGTAGTAAGTAGGTATTCAGAGGTAATCCTTGTAAGGGGTCTTTTAAAAAATGTCTTGTATCTAAAACTCTGGCATTTCCTTCAATGAATGGAAATCAAATAATGGTGACACATTTCAGTGCATTGTCACAAATACTCCTTTTGAAAAACAGCTGGGTTTTTTTAACCACAAACAATGACATTGTGGCATACTAGTTAGTCCTACCACCTTGCACCTCTAGAGTCCATGATTTGACAGTATAAGAACTTTAAGGATGTTATGATATTTAGAGATCTCTATAATGATAATGCATTTGCACCCTTTGAATTATTATGTTCATACTGACAGCACACTATTTCTTCTATATTGAAATTAGAAATTGCAGTGGGCTGGCACCCTGCCCTGGGTTTGTTTCCTGCCTTGCGCACTGTGTTGGCTGGGATTGGCTCCAGCAGACCCCTGTGACGTTGTAGTTAGGATATAGTGGGTTGGATAATGGATGGATGGATGAAATTAGAAATATCTTTAAAAACAACCTGACCAACGTCCCTCATCTTGCAGCCATACTGGCTGGAGTGAATCAAGATTCAGAGAGCATCCCTACAGTTTGTCAACAAATCTCAAGGAATTTACCCCTTGATGATCCTATTGAATGATGGGAAAGACATCATTCACATATCAAAAGGGATCATTAAAATTAAAATTTCAGAAGAAGAATGGAATTCGGCAAAATACATTTTAGTTTAATATGCTTTAGGCATGTTATAGTTCAATCATAAATTGTTCACTGATCACCCATATTGTATCTAGTCTAAAACAGCCTAAAGCTATGCCCACACTATTTTGTCTTCATTTAAAAATGGTATTTTTAAACAAAAATGATGTTTTCACACTAGTGTTTTCACATCATTTACAAAGGTATTTCTGCCTAAAATGCTAATGAGACTCATATTCGCCTAGACTGGGCATATGCACATCTGCCAAAAAATCCTTGAAGATATAATAACACCATCAGTCACGGGAATTAATGCAAAACTGTATCAACTGGTAAATTATTTGCCTTTTGCACATGTATGCAGTTTTCAATTGTACAAAATGCAACTTAGAGGCATACTGGTAAGCAGCACAACAAGCCCTAACAGAAATCAACTCCTCTATGTCCACCATTTTGACGACCAATCAGAGAATGATACATTGTAATAAGCAGAATCCAATCAGGGAAGGACTACATAATAAGATAGATAGATAGATAGATAGATAGATAGATAGATAGATAGATAGATAGATAGATAGATAGATA
>JANRMT010062827.1:23044987-23091536 GCA_026402145.1 Polypterus bichir lapradei
GTGCTTCTACTAAATACTGAGCAAAGGGTCTGAATACTTAGGACCATATATATATATATATATATATATATAGTGGAAACCAGCTCAGACACCAACACAAGCAGACACAAGAAGTCCCAAACATACACGTTTATTTACAGTATTTACAGTCCCGCACACAATACAGTGCCCCCTGCACCAAACACCTCTCTAAAGTCCGGGCCTGTCACTGGTCCGTCCTCCACCGCCTCTGCTCCTCTGTCCCAAGCATTGTCTTCTTCCTCCCGACTGGCTATTGACTGGAGGAAGGCGGCTTCTTTTACATCCACCCAGATGTGCTCCAGGTGCCCTCTGACCATCTTCCGGCGACACTTCCTGGTGTGGCGGAAGTGCCGTATGAGCACCCAGAAGCACTACTAGTGTCCCTAGTATTCCTTCCGGCAGCACTTCCGGTTGTGGCGGAAGTGCTGCCATCCAGGGCTCCTCAATCCTCCGGGCGCCACCTTGTGGTGGCCATGGGCCCCAGTGGGGTTGAGCTTCCATGCTCGTTCCCATGGCCCCCATACAAACCAGGGCGGCTGCCTTCTCGTGGCCCAGGGGAGGTATAATCCCCCTTCCGGTCCTTCCTGTCGTCTCGGCTGGGCATAAGCCCCCATCCGCCACAATATATATATATATATATATATGTGTGTGTGTGTGTGTGTGCACGCATATATATAAATATATAATTTATACCTATTTATTTATGTATTTATTTATTTAAACAGCTTCTGTAAAAACCCAGATTTCACCCAGAGGGCAAATAAAATTCTATCTATCTACGTATATATCTGTAAGACTTTTTGAAACCATAACAAGCCAACTACAAGAACTGGCGTTATAAGCAAAATTAACATACACGGTTTGTGCGCAGACATTACAGCTACCCTCGTTATACAAATCAAACCGGAGCAACTCACGACGATTTACTGTATTATCATGGACTATACTTGACTTTTGTATGGGATAGTAAACAGTAGTAAATCGAGCTTTAAGTCACGCTGCTAATCAATCAGGTCCTAACGGGAGCAAAGAAACTTGCGACAATCAGGGTAAGGGGGCAGGGGTCTGAGCCCCACTTGTGCACATTCCTGATTTGCTCCGGTGGTGCATTGCCATCTTGTCCAGGATTAGTTCTTGTCTTGCACCACTTGCTACAAACTCAAATAAGTCCGAGATCGCCACGTCCATTGAAATAAGCGGATTCGGTAACTGAAAGGACTTTAAACATGCTAGTCAGTTTCATTTTAACAGTGTCGTTTGGATTTCTTCTTTGCGCTTGACGGCTCCTGAATTCTGGATTCAAATCCAAAGGTTTTCCTCCCAAATTTCAAAGACAGGGCGATATCCATCCATCCATTATCCAACCCGCTATATCCTAACTACAGGGTCACGGGGGTCTGCTGGAGCCAATCCCAGCCAACACAGGACGAAAGGCAGGAAACAAACCCCGGGCAGGGCGCCAGCTCACCGCAGGACAGGGCGATATGTTAGGAGATAAATGTGCACCTGTCCAGTGTGCGTAAATGCGCGCGATGCTGCATAGAAAATGGATGACCAGCGGACGTAGCCTCTGTTCTTAAAATGAATGGTTCCTTAATGGCATTTTATGGTCCTTTATTTGGTTGTGTGGTTCTTCGTTATTTGGAAAAGCAAGATTTCATTTAAAAAAGGTTCTATGCATATGAAGTTGGTTCTTTCTGCTTCGAAAAACTTTCCATTATGTAGGGACAAAAAATCTGAAATCTTTATGGTTGTCTCCCTATGGACACTAACAGACAAAGAAAACCGGACTTAGCCAGAGTTACTGTATGCAGCGAGAATCTTTTTAATATTATGAGCCACTGGTATTTCACGTATCTGTTGCCGTCTATTTATGGTTATTTACTGGAAAAAGCCTGGTATGGAACTAAATAAATAAAGGGTTCTTTCTGGACCCTTCATGTTGATGGATCTTTTGGAAACCAAAAATGGTTCCTCATGGAATCGCTCTGAAGACCCACTCTGGCACCTTTACTTCTAATGGTGTACGTTGTCTCAGTACAGTACGCTGAGAATTAACCCTCCTGTTTTTACATCGTCGTCATGACCACCAATCGCTGAACTGATTTTTTTTCTGCTTGCGATGTCATTCTTATTTCTGTGTGCTCTTCTTTTAATCGACATAAAAAACAACAAATACCAATATATATCGTCTGACGCGTTCTTCCCATTTCTAATCTCCAGACCACATTCGGTCACACCCAGCCTTATACTGGGGCCACAGGCGCGCCATCTCGCTGAGCCACCATGTAGAGCCGCCAGCTCACCGTAAAGGCTTATTGTGCTTCAGTGATGGGTACAAAGCCGGAGCTTACGGTGCAACTGATTTCACGCGTGTTTCGATGAATAGAACACGAGCAGCATAAGCGACTTCTTCGGGTAAACCATTGGTGTGAATTTACACGGCAGCCTTTGAATGTGATGTTTAATGCATTAACCATTAAGTCACTGTGCCTTTTTGTGGCAATGGCTGCGCCGCCGTGTCTCACAATAATAAAAAGTAAATAGCATCGTCTAAAACCCGCAGTATGGAGCTTTATTGGCACTTCCGAGCTGATGTTAATAACAGTCTCAGAGTCCGACTCCGTTAATAAAGGCAATCGACACCCCCCGGGATTTCAGGAGAGCTGCAGTATTGGGCGGCAACATCAGAAAATCAAATACCACCACACTTCAGCCACTACATGTTCAGTTTTTATTGAAAGAACGTGTCTAGGTGAACACACTACGCCTTACATTGTCTTAAAACCAGCGGCAATTACACTACATGACTAGAAATGAATATATGAAATACAAAGAATTATTATTATTATAAAAGGGTAGATACTGTAACTGAAATGCACGTTTACTATTTCACACTCTCGGGAAGTAAAAAAAAAAAAAAGATCGTAAAATAAGTTAAAGAGTATCAGAAATACATCACAATTTGGAAATGGCAAATCATTTTTGTTGCAATAAAATAGATTAGCAGAAAAAAATAGAATACTAAAAACAGTAAAGTAGTATGTATGAAATGAGCTTCTGTTTTGCATAATTTTTGACAAAACGTATTATTCAATTCTTTTCAAAAATGTGTATTATAAAAACCGAGTTCCTTTATAAAAGAAAAAAGCGTCTTAAATATGCTCTCAAATGAGCATCTTACGCTATAGTCGATAAACAAATAAATAGAAAATGTACACAGTTACCGCCCAAATTGTTACAAAGTAATTAGGCGTGAGCTTTTGCAATACATAGTGCTCTCTCGGTCGTAAAGAATGAAATTTATGCGAGCAGCGCGAAGGCGCCTTGTCAACCCGGTCCAGTCAGATTATTATGACTACATTGCATATGTCAGAGCCACGACATTCGATGGGAGGGTTGCGAGTATAAAAACTAAATGAATGGAAGCAGAGCTAGCAGACGCCAGCTAAACACTTACCCAGTCTAACAGCTGGGAGCTGACAGCTAAGAGGCAGGAAGGTAAGACAAGTCCATGCAAATAATTGGGCAATAAGTGCGGTTAACTGTTTAAGTTCCTTGAACATTAAAGAAAATCAATCGATTGATAGATAGGTAGGTAGAGTGTGAGGGTGTGTGGGTAAATGAAGAAGTCTACTTATTATATATGCGTTTGGATGTACTCGTTAGAAAATGAATTTCATTACAATATAACAACCTTTGGTTTTTCTTTTGTTGCTGCTATTAGTATGAAATTAATGCATAGAATACTGTAAAATTCTGTTCATCTCATTCGTATTAATCCTACACATCTTTTAATGGTGGTGTGCTGCTTTAGGATATTCTTTGTTTAAGTCTATCCGATTTTAAAGCATGTGTTCTACAGAAGGTTTTATACATGCGAACACAAAGCCACGTTTCTTTAAGATTTTAAAATGTGTTACAATTAAAACATTATTCTTTACAATTTTGCCAGATTTCTCCATTGCTCGATGTTTAAAAAAAAAGCACAAAGAAATAAAAGCAAGGTTTATACTAACCTAAAATGTCAGAGAGAATGCAAAGCAGATCAATGATTGGAAAGATAAATTAGGAGAATGAATTTATTCATTTATAGCACATTTATGAAATAAAATTGATCTAAGTTTTATGCTTTTCTATATATTATTACATTATAGGTGTATTTATTTATTAGACAAAATTCGTTTATCCAAGGAGACTTAAACAGATTTAAATTGATATGATAATATACTATTTATGTACATGTAAATATACGTCTTCCTATACCTAGCAATAATTGATCAATGATGATCCACACCTTTTATTTATTATTGTTACTGTTACTATTTTTCAAATGATCTATCTAACTAATAGTAACTGATGAAAGTTTTATGCTTTTCCATATATTATTATTACATTGTAGATGTATTTATTTATTAGACAAAATTCGTTTATCCAAGGAAACTTAAATAGATTTAAATTGATATGATGGTATACTGTATATGTACACATAAATATACATTTCTCCCTATCTACCTGGCAATAATTGATTAATGATGATCTACATTTTCTATTTATTATTGTTATTATTACTATTTTCCAAATTATCTATCTGTTGTGAATTTCCCCTTGGGATTAATTATCTATCTCTCTATCTATTGTTGAATATTCATGTATATGTCACAGCTGTAAATGCCTTATATTGAAATTTTATATTTGATTTAGTTTTGTAACTACTTATTTCTTTATGTGCACTAATTTTTAGGCCATTACACTTGAATAAATGAAAATATAATGGTTATGAGAGACTCAATACAGTAATGGAGTTTGCTTTACACAAATTTAATTAAGTGTCTGCTGTATTTTGACAGAACTCATTCAAGGCTTAACCTGTGGTTTGCATATCCAGGTAGATGAAGGAATGTCACTGAACGTGGTAGCTAAAGGGCACATTTTAAAAATAGTTATAGGGTGGAGACTTGGCTCACTTGTCCCATTTGTCTCCTTTTCAGGTCACTACTCTTCCACCATGAGTGTCAAGCGAGGATGGCACACTTGCATGTCCATTTTCAGAAGGATTTTTACTCTTTGGTTTGCTCTTCTAGTTTTGGGGGGGTTGATATGGGCTTATGTAGCAGGTTTCCAACTGGCTTCAAGCAAGTATGACATTGTTTCATTTGGAATTTATGGAGCTGTTCTGGGGATTCACATCATCATACAGAGTTTATTTGCCTTTTTGGAGCATCGGAAAATGAGAAGCAGTGCCTTGACATGCAGTTATACCAAATCAGTGGCTCTAACCATCTCAGCTTACCAGGAGGACCCTGAATACCTCAGGGAGTGTCTGAACTCAGTGAAAAACACCCAGTACCCTCCTGATAAGCTGAGAATTATAATGGTAATTGATGGCAACAGTCCTGATGATCAGTACATGATGGACATGTTCAAGGAAGTTTTCCAAAATGAAGATGTTGGCACCTTTGTCTGGAAGAACAACTACCATACTTGGGACCCTAGAGCAGCTCTGGAAGAAGCTGCTAGAAATGAAAGCCACATTTACCAAAATCTGGATGAATTAGACTATAAAGAATTTGAAGTGGAAGACCCGGAACGTCTAAAGGTGGAAGAATTGATCCAAACTAAGAGATGTGTGTGCATCATGCAGAAGTGGGGTGGAAAGAGAGAAGTCATGTATACTGCTTTCAAAGCCCTGGGAGACAGTGTTGACTATTGTCAGGTAGGTGATTTTGTATTCTAAATGTGTAAATGTAATAACGAAAGAAAGTAGTGGAAGGAAAGCTAGGACACAAAAGGAAATAATTTTAGACTCATGAGTCGTGAGACCTGCAAAAAGGGCGGAGTGGTGGCTCTGAGGCTAAGGATCTGTGCTGGTATCCCAAAGGTTGCTGGTTTGAATCCCCGTCACTGCCCAAAGAGATCCTACTCTGTTAGGCCCTTAACCTTCAATTGCTCCAGGGGCGCTGTACAATGGCCGACCCTGTGCTCTGACCCCAAGGGGTATGCGAAAACTTACAAATTCCTAATACAAGAAATTGTATAAAGTGAAATAAACAAAAAAAAAAAATTCCATTCTAGTGTTACAGATTGAGATTAGATCCCTGAAATTCTAAGACTAGTTTTAAGAGCTGCTCAAGATCCTTTAATTGGCAAGACCCAATAATAACATTTAGGTAGATCAGGGAATCAGAATGCCTTGAAATGTCTGCATTGCGGAGAGTAATGGTGCCTTGTAAATGATCTCTAAAGTGAACACGTCAAGCTAAATCACTGCTCTGGATGTCCACAGGTGTGTGATTCGGATACCAAGCTGGACCCCCTTGCCACTCTAGAGTTGGTGAAAGTTCTGGAGTCCAATGAGAAGTATGGTGCTGTAGGGGGTGACGTGAAGATTCTAAACCTCAGTGACTCTTTCATCAGCTTCATGAGCAGCCTGCGGTACTGGATGGCCTTCAATGTGGAGAGAGCTTGTCAGTCCTTCTTTGACTGTGTGTCCTGCATCAGTGGACCACTGGGTAAGGGAATCACTAAGAGATGGTCATGATGGTCTATGTCTTGTACTGCTGTTATCTTTTATAGCCTTTCATTTAATATTAGTCAAAGATGGAATGAGCTTACTAGATATCACCTAGGACCTCACACCCTCTGATGACTGCTTTTAGTTTTCACTCCTTGTAGTTTTAAGTAGGGTTGCTGCTTTTGATAGCAAAAAAAAGCAAAAGAACTCAGCAGCTAGATCTTTTAGTGTGGCAGCTGATTTCTAGGAAATATGCTATCCTATTTATAGAACATTTACTCGTGAATAAGTCAGTGTGAGGTTCTGAATCTCAGTGCCTTTCATTCTCTCACCCTGAAATGTAATTTCATCTATCCAATACATCTTTTTGTCTTCTCCAGTAATGTGATGCATTCAAACAATTTTCTTTCATTTTCAGGTCTCTATAGGAATGACCTCCTGCAGCAGTTTTTGGAGTCCTGGTACAACCAAAAATTTCTGGGTTCACATTGCACCTTTGGGGATGACCGGCACCTCACAAACAGGATGCTCAGCATTGGCTATGCTACAAAGTAAGTCCCATCGACTCCTCAGCTCGGCCAGCCTATTTGCTTATTCAGGTCCACCAGTCTTAAAATACTGCATATTCATGAAGGAAGGCATAGGGAAGCCGAATAAGGCAGTGTGAACAGGGCTTCTTTAAATGACCCCCATAACCCTTTCAACACTATGATGGATTAGAAAGTGATTATTTCACCTACTCTGCAGAGCTGTTTATCTCACACCTCCTGCAGAGGGACAGCTTTGCCATTTCTTTGTTCTGCCGTGTATAAAAGCCTGTTCCTACAGATAATCCTGCAAACTCAGAATGGTTCAATTGTGGGAGTATCAAGCATGATAAGACAGTCTTTGACACATTCAAGATTGACTAAGGAAAGATCAGGGGATTGCAGACTCTCTTAGTTTTACAAGAAGAATTGGTTTATTCTAGAACGTCTACATATACACATGTGCATTTTGGACTGCTCAACCCTCAAGACATGTCACATGTACAATATATACACATCCGTGTGCATACACTCACAAATACATATGCAAACATATTCACATACTGTACACGCAAAGCTACATACATACAAAAGCTATATTTATATACACTACTAGGTGTACACATATTGACACAAAGACTTGCACACCTTAATGTGAACATAAACACCTACATACATCTAAACACACACCCAAACATACATGAAGATATGTATTTTTGTAGATCTTCTGCACTTATATTGTTGTAACGC
This sequence comes from Polypterus bichir lapradei, assembly GCA_026402145.1. Lineage (NCBI taxonomy): Eukaryota > Metazoa > Chordata > Cladistia > Polypteriformes > Polypteridae > Polypterus > Polypterus bichir. The sequence continues at coordinate 23,052,800 of JANRMT010062827.1, forward strand.
TGAGGTAAATAATGCTGAAAGAAACACTCTGTGCTTGCAGTATAATGTCAGAAAAAATGCACATAATATCAGAGACAATGGGATGTTTATAAGATATTTGATATTATGCAGCCTTGGAGACATCAGAACATAATTCACTGCAAAGCTGGTCTCTTAAGCTTGGCCATCAAGCCCTGTGTGATCATATCTCCTTCTCTCTTTCTTGTTCAGGTACACCGCTAGATCCAAGTGCTACACGGAGACCCCTGCTCAGTTTTTGCGCTGGCTGAACCAGCAGACAAGGTGGACAAAGTCTTACTTCCGTGAGTGGCTCTACAACTCCCTGTGGTGGCACAAACACCACTTGTGGATGACCTATGAGTCCATCGTGGCTGGAATCTTCCCTTTCTTCGTCACAGCCACTGTCATAAAGCTCTTTTACACTGGCACCATATGGGATATCCTGTGGGTGCTGATCTGTATCCAGATTATTGGTCTAGTGAAGTCGATCTATGCAAGTTTACTTCGAAAGAACTTCATCATGGTCTTCATGTCTCTGTACTCCATGCTTTATATGACCAGTCTGCTGCCAGCCAAGTACTTTGCCATCCTGACCATGAATAAAAGCAGCTGGGGGACCTCTGGTCGAAAGAAAATTGTTGGTAATTACATTCCTCTTCTTCCCCTCTCTATTTGGGGTTTAATCCTGCTTTGTGGACTCATATATGCCATTTATAAAGAAGCAAGATCAGACTGGACAGCAGATGATAAGAAGGCTGAGATTCCATATTTGATTTATGGTACAGTTGCCTATGTAACCTTCTGGATTTTCATGATTTTGCTGTACTGGGTATGGTTCCGACGCTGCTGTCGGAAAAGGTCTGATTACTATGATGTTACGGTATAGAGCTTAACATCTCTTTACACCAGAACTTAAACCTGAGCCTAGTGGGAACAGTATCCCACAGAAAGTGCAACGTCTCATTCCTGGTAAAGTCTGAGACCTCCAGTACCCGCCAAGAAGCTTTAACCTGATTTAGTAAGTGAGGAACTGAAGACACAGCTACCCTGATCAGTTATAGCATCACTGTGAATGTACAGTGAATCTCCTTACACAAACTGCCTTGGCAAAGACACATCAGGCGGCTGTAGTAATAAATCACAAGCAGCTTGTTTGGGTGTGTTTACTACATTTACAACATGCAGAGCTATACTCCACCTAATAAATAGAATTATTTTTCATTTATCCTAAAACACATTCAGAAGTACGCAAAAACAATCTTTGGAGATTTACATTCTCTAACTGGAGCTTTGTGAGCTTTTTCTCTTTTGCAATTCTATGAATGTAAATCTCAGTTTAATGTAGTTTGGAAGTTCTAGTTTAAATAACAACTCCAATTCTCAGGATTTAAATAATGTAATTATAATTCTACCGCCTAACTTTTTATTTTTATTTCTCTGCCAATCCCCATTCTTAGCAATCTGGGTTGAGTTGTTACTTTCAAAGGCTGAAAGGTTTAACTTATTGCACAATGGTCTATCAGTTGATGTGATGGACATAAAGAGCACTGGGGGAGCTTTCAAGGCTTCATCTATGTTGTGTTATATTTATTTATTGATTTTTTTGTCACTGTATTTATATATGCTTTACTTTGAAAATTATGTCTTAATATAAATCACAAAGAACTCTGATGCAATTCGATCACACACAATGAAAGGTACTGTATTTAATAAAATAGATCAATTTTTAACAATAACTTTTTATCAAAACACAGCTTCTTTACAGAAAAAAAATTTGTAGAGTTGCTACATGCAATAAATACTCACAAAAATGACAATGATATTGAACCAGTGTTGACGTTCTGAATAGTACAACAAAGAAAAAATCTCCTGGAGGAGTCCCTCTCTCTACCTCAGTCCTAGCTTGGAGGCTCCACAGGAACTAGTTTCTTTATGGCTATGCCTCCCTGCAGGCTGTGCTGTTTTAGCTCTGTGGTTGGCTCTCAGATACTTACTAATGAAGGATGCAGGCTAAACTGAGAGCCCTTCATACACTTCCCATTTCTCTGTTAAACAGTGAGTGAAGCACTTGAATATCAAAGCAGAAAGTGCACTGCGCTAACTCTCAGGTGAGCTCACATCACATAAACCTGTAAAGTCATTATGTCAGAATGGGTGGGAGTTGTACAGAGTTATATGATTGTGCAAAATGAAGTTGCCAATTTGTATTTGTTGTGGAAATTCAGGCTTTTTTTTCAATGTGCAAACTATTTATTTTTGTCATTTCTAGCTGAGACTTGTTCCAGCATGTTCATTTGTGACTGTGTGAATGTATTTAATCATAAATAAAATATTTTGTTTAATAAAAATAAAATAAAACGTTGTCCAGTTTTGGGTTTAAGACAGAATTTAATAATACCAACGAGCAGTCAATTGATCCTGGGCTTTTATGGTAAAACGCCCATAAAAGAGCTGAAGAATTTTGCATCTCTTGGGACACAATTCCCATCTTTATTGGACAAGTGCAGAAAACTAATTTGTCCACAATATTCTTCTTAGGAGAAAACATGTGGCGGACATAATGTGGTGTATCTTTTAAAAAATATATTTTTTTTTGGCCAGTTCTCTCTTGCAAAGGGACATATAAATCAAAAGAGCATAAAAACATATGTGAATTATAAAAAAAATTAAATACTTAAAATGACTCCATAGGTATCTCATAAATTAAGTTGTAAAACACATCAACTAGACAAAACTGTAAATGGTGATGATTAGCGAATAAAACTAGACAAAATTACATCATGAGAAGAGTCACAGGCTCAGCTGGTAACCCATAAATTTTAAGCCATACAAACAATAGAATTTAAGGGGTTACATTTCAGTCCTTTTGCAAGTATTTACCACATGAATTAATAAACAAGAAATTGCCATATATATGTTAATTGAGTAGTTATTTATGAAAACAGAAACACTTTAACCGAGAACAAAGAATGAAAGCACAGTGAAGAGTCTTGGCAATACAGCTGTACCTTCCTTACATAAAAGACTTGCCAAAGAAATTCTGTTATAATAAACATCAAGTTTAGCTAACATTCAAATTCAAACCACAAGTAATCTTCTGACTGCCTTATTAAAGTTTCATATATTTTAGCAACAAGTATCTTTCCACAAGTTTTTTATCCACTTTTTAAACCCACTCTTTCCATTACAGGGTTGTGGGGAGACAGAGTCTCACCTGCTGGTAGCATCAAACACATGGCCTGATCCAGGTCTGGATGGGACACCAGTCCATTGTGGAGTGCAGTCACATATTCATACCATATTAATTTGCCAAACTAGCAGATCTTTGGGAAATCTAAATACCCAGAGAAACCCTCATGCACACAGAAAGAAGATGCAATGGGTATTGAACAAAGCTCTTCAGGCAGCAAAATTAAACATTACACCATTTTCACAATTCTGTCAACTGGAGAACAGGAAATGTTTTTTTTTTTGTACCAAAATGAAAATCTATCAAGTGTTATATTCTAATAGATGTGCATTTGAATATTACTATGAGTCCAGATAGAAGTGACTTTTATATTTAAAGACCCATAAAGATGCATTATCCTATGGGTCTCCTACTCTACATAATGCTTTACTATGTCTCTCATGCCTAATGAGTTAAACATGAGGTGCTGGTAGAAGTTACAAAACATGGTGCAATATTAAACCTGATCATCACATTTTAGCAGTGTCACATCTCACACACGCATTACAAGAGTGTGTGGAAGGCTTGGTTCATGAGGGTCACTTGGTGCCACTGCTCTACTACCTGCCTGTGAAAAGGTCATCACAGATAAAGGAGCATGGGAATGATTAGGTAGAAGGGTCCTTTCATCAGATTGGCCAGCCTAGCACTGACTCAGCTGTAGAATGGCCAATGGGGTGAGGCGGCTCGTTGGCTTAGGTCTCCAGGACTCTGATTGTGTCTGGCTTGTCTCTGATGCCTTTTCTACCATCTGGACAGAGTTCTACAATTAGCTGATGGACAGATGTTGTTGTTTTTCATTTATGTTAATTAGTTTCTACTTTGTTTGTGATAGTACTGTATTACGTGAGTAGTATAATCTATGCTTGCATTTTGCTTTGAGAGTTATTGCTTGCACTTGTTGAGAAGTGCAGTACATGAACAAAGTAGTTTGTATGGTTGTATTGTATTTCTGCGGTGGCCATGATAGATCTGTCAGGTAGCTATACAAAGAGGATTACTTGTGTTCTGTTTTGTGTGTTGTATTTACCCCATTGTTTGACACTCAATACATACCCAGCCTACCTGAAAGAGAGTCACTCTCTGAATTGCCCTTCCCAAGACTCATTCATTTTTTCCCCACAAGGTTTTTTTGGGAGTTTTTTCTTAGATAGTCAAGGCTGGGGGATTGCCAAAAAGCAGGGCCTGGTAAAGCCCAATGAGGAATTCTTTGTGTGATTTTTGGCTATCCAAGAAATTAATTGCTGTAAACTAGGGGATAAATAAGGGTGAGATGCATCTACTAACCTCTCCTCCTCTTCCAGCCCTAGAGTAGAAGAAGACCCCTCCAAAATGAATGACGTACATAGACGTCCCACCCTATTTGTCACTCTGTCATAACTGAAACAACATAACCAGAAGTCGCCATTCATTCAATGAACTTTGAGTGTCAGAGCCAGACTGCCTGCAGAATCATCAAAATTAAGATGATCAGTGAATGTTTGTTGTTCATGATTCTTGGTAATAATTTTTCTTTATCTTAGCATTGTCACTATTATAAAAAGGCCTCACTGTGTCCATTTAGCTAATTTGTTAATCTGACATTTGCTTTACAATGTTATAGGGAGCATGAGCATGTCATAGCAGTATCAAATATAGGACAGGCATCAAGCCTGAACAGAATCCCAGCCCATCACAGGGCAAAGGGATACTAAGCCAGCCTAGAGTCACCAAAGATCTTAACGTGCAATGCTGCTGTCTCACAGCTCTAGGGTTCTGGATTTAAATCATCTGTGAAGAGCTCATGTTCTCCACAAGTCTTTTTGTAGATATTTTGTGTACTCCAGTTGTCTTTCTACATCCCAAATATGAGCAGAAAAGACTGATTGGCCAGTTTAAATCGTCTATCTGTGTGTGTGATCATGTACCATACTGCCAGGGTAAAGCCAGTTTAAATTGTCTATCTGTGTGTGTGTGATCATGTACCATACTGCCAGGGTAAGCATTGGCTCCCCTCAGCCCTGAATTGGAAAAGCTACTTCTGAAATGGATTGCCTCTTTGAATACGACGTTCAAATCCCATCTTGGTCCATGTTTTTGTCTGTGTAGGTTTTTCTCCAGGTACATTTGTTTAATCAAACTGTTAAAAGATTCTTGGTTGGTTTATTAGTAACTCAAACTGGATAAATGTGGGTTTGTGTATAAGGATGCCTTGTGCACTGCCAACCTATCCAAGGTTGAGTTCTGCCTTATCTTTCAATACTACTGACACAGACTCTGCAACCTCATCAGAACTGAAATAAGTGGGGTTGAAACAGATGGATTTTGGAATGTATAGATATTGTGCTTTTTTTATAGACACCTGAGGACAAATATAAGAAAGTAGAAGGACAAACTGTACATTAAAGATAAAAAGTAAACAATGTTATACTGGGATTGTGAGAATCTGTAGCAAACTGACGATGCAGCCAATTAATCAATTTATTTGGCATAGTCAATGTAAAATACTCTTATAAACAGACTTAAAAATCATTTTAGTTTTTATAAAGGCTACAGATTACTTTACTAAAAGCTAACCACAATAAGAATGAGGTGCCTGGTCTCTTCTTACTTGTAAATGTTCATGTTCAGATCCTTTACTTTGTTTAACTTCTCTACTATATGGCTGGAAGCTGGTATTATATTTGAAGCCTTATTACATACGAAGTGGTTAAAGGCTGCATTGTAGAATATGGAGTGTAGAAACAGTTTATGAACGCTGCTTAAACAATGTGGGTCTATCTGATATTGAAACTTACATTTTTCTTACAAAGTTATATGGGCAGAGGCACATTAACTTGTCATTTTTTTATCCAGGTCCATAGAATTCTATTGACTTATTGCCTCTTTCTCCTAAAATGGGCAAACTGTCATTCCCACAAAATTTACAAGAAAATGAAAATTATTTATTAAGGTTTTTTTTTCTCCCAACAGGTTACAAGTCACAGGTGAGCAATGCAATCACAAGGGGCACAAGGTGCACTAGAATGTCAGGAGAGAGAGCTCAACAGGGCTCCTATATGAGCAGATGGGGTGGTAGAGTTGTGTGGGTATCTTATGCTAGATGACAGCCAAATCTCCAAAGGTTTACTATAAATGGTGATTATTGTCACATGGACACAGTACTGTGAAGTTCTTACTTGCATGGGTTAACTCAATATCTGCAAGTCAAAAGAGCTGGTGGAGGACTTCAAACTGGACTGGTCTGACAACACAGTGGTGCTGGACAAGAAGGGCCAGTGCAGACTGTACTTGCTAAGGAGACTCGGGTCTTTTAATTAGTGCAGCAAGCTGCTGGAAATGTTCAACCAGTCCATAGTAGCCAGTGTGGTGTTCTATGTTATGGTCTCGTGGGGACGCAACCCAGGCTCAAAAGAAGCATAATGCCTGAACAAACTCCATCACAGGGCAAACCCTTGACATTCTGGAAGCTGTTGTGGAAAAGAAGATGATGGCAAAATTGGATGCCATCATGAAAAATCTTCTCCATCCCCTTCAGGAGGTGCTTTCTCGGAGCACTTTTAGCCACAGGCTCATTCCACCAAGAAGCGCTTCCGAGGGTCTTTCCTGCCCACTGCTATCAGGCAATTCAATGCTTCCACCACACTTGTGAGAATTATTTTATGTATTTATTTAGTTATCATTTGATCGATTGGTTGTATTATTTGTCCTGTGAGTGTGTATCCTTGCTTTTTTTTATGTTTCTGCTGCTGTGTGCATCTGAATTTCCCTTTAGGATTAATAAAGTTTATCTAATCTAAACAACAAGAAACACTTCATCAATCTATGGCGCCATGATTAGTGAGTATAACTACCTTAACTCAAAACATCTGTCAACATGCATTTTTTGTCAAAATCTGAACATATGTAGTTTGTGCGTTGTACTGAAAATAGGGACACAAAGATGCACTACTGGAATCCGTTGCAGATTTTCCATTTAATGGCCATGTGCTGAAAAAAATTAAGTAACAAAAATACAAGGGCTGTATGGCCCATAGGAATGTTCATTCGTAAGACAATTTAGTTGCCCTTAATGAGATAACTCCATCTTCATCAAAGGCTGTTTCTAGACTGAAAGCCGACCTCCTGATTGGCAGTTGCTTATAATGTGGACCAGATTGAAGAGTTTGGACTTCCATGGTAAGAAAGGAAGCAATGTAAGAAATCTTCAGCGGTGTCCTCCTTCGCTGTAGGGACAAAGAGGGAAATGTAGTCAACGACTGTGTCACCCAAATTCAGTCCTTGTATTCCGTACCTTTACAGAACCCGTGAAACACTTTCTTGGTGTGTGAGACTGACAGCATGTTTATGTTCAATTTAGATCAAAGCTGGTAAAGATGAATTTGCTATATTTTGTGTTTCTTTTGATTATAGCCTCCTGCTTCACTCTCATACCTATGCTTATGTTCCAGAAGTCACTGAGTGTATACAGCATATAAATAAACATGTAACAAAATGTAAAAGTCAGATGGGAAATCCTTGGGTGACCTGCACATAGTTTCAGATTGGTCTGCAGTGCTGGGTCTTTTGATGAAACAAGACTTGGCAATCAATGCTTCACAAATGACTCTGATATGTAATTTGGATAGCAAAACAATGACATCAGATGTTTAGCCAAACTTTTTTTTCACTCTTTCTGAATGTTTAATGGACATTGTTGAGCTAAATTCTTGGGGCATATGGGTTGGCCAGTTTCTCCACAAATCTTAAGGGTACTGGAGTGAACATGTTTATATCTGAATGCCCTTTCTGATGCCAGTCTCCTTGAGTGGCCTTTTAAGACTTGCAGGAGGGATGCTGACATTATATGGGCACTGAATATTAATTGCTGTTCTGGTCTTCAAGTTAACTGCCAGAGTAGACTGCTTAACCTTTAAAGATGAAATAACTGGAATTTAATTAACTCAAGTCCTGCCGCTCAACCTAGTGTAAATGCAGTTTCACATTTTGTTCCATATTGAAGAAAAAGACCCCCATGGCCTCTGCAGAGTATTAATAGAAGACAACTGCCTAAATACTCTAAGGGCCAGTCTCCAACCTGCCTCATTTGTTCATTTTAAACTCTTTTTTACATTCCAAAGTTAAATGTTTCATAGTAAATCCCCGAAGCTTTGTCACTTTTTCTGCTAAATCTACAATTATCACTAAGATTAAGAACTTCAGAAGACAGTAAGTCTCCCACCAAAAATCTTGATGATGGCAAAAACCTGTTTAGTCAGCTGTCAACTGTTACCTGTAAGCGCTTGATAATTTGTTGAATGTTCTAAGAGGAGTGCATAGTTCTTTAAAGCTGACACACACAAAACATCAGAATATGCAAGTTTTATTTAGTATGACAAATGAGCCGTCACTTAAGGGGAGTCCCAGTTTTGGTAGAACATACAGTTTTGTACCAAAGGTCAATTTTTTACATGTGTTAGCTTTCTGCACCTTTTGTCTTGATGTGCGTGCTACCAGTGTGTCCCAGCGGGACTTAGTCTGTCTTGTTAAGTTGCCCAACATGTCAGCCTCTTACTCACTGGCAGCATCGCATCAGCAAAGAATTCTAACAGGCAGCGTCACTCTTCTTTGAAGCAAACTGGGAAACACAAAACAAATTAACTGCTGGAAAAAAGCACGTAATGCTTTTCTTGCAGGAGGGAGTGGAGTTAGATTTACAGAAAATAAACATACCAAATGGCTTAATTTATGATGAAAACATTGCGTTCTCTTATTGCTTTCTTCGAGTCACCCAAGCTATAAATTTTCTATAAAGAACTTGTAGTATTGAACTTTTTTTCACTACTGTGTTCCTTTCCTTTTTAATGGTACGGATCAGTGGTATCCATACTGTACAAATACAGGACATTCAGTGACTGTAAAAAAGTGTATGGCCATTGGGCCCTTAATGTAATACATTATACTGCCATTTATTTATTTATTTATTCATTCATTCATTCATTCATCCTTTTCAAGATCTTGGGGGATGTGTTCTACTATGGAACTTTAATTTATGAGAACTATCAACACTAAAAAATTCAAAACCACAACAACAAGGTTCTTCACACACTTTGCAGTGAATCATAATAAAAAGTATGGATTTCTTTAGTACAAGAATTACCAGAAGTATTGATCATATTGGAATTGCCGATACCACCTGCCTTATACACCTGTACATTGTAGAAGCAATTTATTTATTAAAATAAAATAATTCCAGTGTTTGAAAATATAAACATAGAAAAGTCTGGATATATACAGTGCATCCGGAAAGTATTCACAGAGCATCACTTTTTCCACATTTTGTTATGTTACAGCCTTATTCCAAAATGGATTAAATTCATTTTTTTTCCTCCAAATACTACACACCACACCCCATAATGACAATGTGAAAAAAGTTTACTTGAGGTTTTTGCAAATTTATTAAAAATAAAAAAAACTGAGAAATCACATGTACATAAGTATTCACAGCCTTTGCTCAATACTTTGTCGATGCACCTTTGGCAGCAATTACAGCCTCAAGTCTTTTTGAATATGATGCCACAAGCTTGGCACACCTATCCTTGGCCAGTTTCGCCCATTCCTCTTTGCAGCACCTCTCAAGCTCCATCAGGTTGGATGGGAAGCGTCGGTGTACAGCCATTTTAAGATCTCTCCAGAGATGTTCAATCGGATTCAAGTCTGGGCTCTGGCTGGGCCACTCAAGGACATTCACAGAGTTGTCCTGAAGCCACTCCTTTGATATCTTGGCTGTGTGCTTAGGGTCATTGTCCTGCTGAAAGATGAACTGTCGCCCCAGTATGAGGTCAAGAGCGCTCTGGAGAAGGTTTTCATCCAGGATGTCTCTGTACATTGCTGCAGTCATCTTTTCCTTTATCCTGATTAGTCTCTCAGTTCCTGCCGCTGAAAAACATCCCCACAGCATGATGCTGCCACCACCATGCTTCACTGTAGGGATGGTATTGGCCTGGTGATGAGCGGTGCCTGGTTTCCTCCAAACGTGACGCCTGGCATTCACACCAAAGAGTTCAATCTTTGTCTCATCAGACCAGAGAATTTTGTTTCTCATGGTCTGAGAGTCCTTCAGGTGCCTTTTGGCAAACTCCAGACGGGCTGCCATGTGCCTTTTACTAAGGAGTGGCTTCTGTCTGGCCACTCTACCATATAGGCCTGATTGGTGGATTGCTGCAAAGATGGTTGTCCTTCTGGAAGGTTCTCCTCTCTCCACAGAGTACCTTTGGAGCACTGACAGAGTGACCATCGGGTTCTTGGTCACCTCCCTGACTAAGGCCCTTCTCCCCTGATCGCTCAGTTTAGATGACCGGCCAGCTCTAGGAAGAGTCCTGGTGGTTTTGAACTTCTTCCACTTAAGGATGATGGAGGCCACTGTGCTCATTGGGACCTTCAAAGCAGCAGAAATTTTTCTGTAACCTTCCCCTGATTTGTGCCTCGAGACAATCCTGCCTTGGAGGTCTACAGATAATTCCTTTGACTTCATGCTTGGTTTGTGCTCTGACATGAACTGTCAACTGTGGGACCTTATATAGACAGGTGTGTGCCTTTCCAAATCATGTCCAATCAATTGAATTTACCACAGGCGGACTCCAATTAAGCTGCAGAAACATCTCAAGGATGATCAGGGGAAACAGGATGCACCTGAGCTCAATTTTGAGCTTCATGGCAAAGGCTGTGAATAATTATGTACACGTGATTTCTCAGTTTTTTTATTTTTAATAAATTTGCAAAAACCTGAAGTAAACTTTTTTCACGTTGTCATTATGGGGTATTGTGTGTAGAATTCTGAGGAAAAAAATGAATTTAATCTATTTTGGAATAAGGCTGTAACATAACAAAATGTGGAAAAAGTGATGCACTGTGAATATTTTCTGGATGCACTGTACATTATAGTCTTTGAAAGCTTACTAAAAATTAGCGACAATGTCAAAAGAGGATGTTGTCCTGGGCAGCTTTTAGAAACAGCAGTCAGCCTGATGGATGAATCACACTCTCCGATGTCCAGATGGAATGGTATCTCTTTCTCTGACGTACCGCTGACTCTGACGTCACTCTCTAGGCTCTCGGATGGGCTGTTATTTAAGTCAGAAATTCACGTGGGGTTGTGGAATTCATGATACTGAACACATACAATTGGCAAGCTATCCTAGTGATGGGTGGCTCTCCGTAAAAGCTTTGATCCTCATATTTAATCTGTGCATTCATCTGCTGTCTCCAGTTCTTTTTTTTTTAATAAAGTCTGAATTAATATAAACTGCCCTAATTTGTTGTGTTCATAAGAAATGTAATGATTTACTTCATTAGGTAGAAGTGCATAAACAACATTAGTTGCATAAAATATTTGAAATCTTAAAATGTGTGCATCAATTTAAAGTCCAAATATTCTTGCATATAGAAAAATATTATTTTTCACTGTCTGATGGAAGACAATAGAGAGATAGATCCTTAGTAAAGGATGAAAAAATTAAAAATAATATCAATTCGTAATCACTGACCTTGAAATAGTCTAAAACGATAACCCACATGCTTATGCTTGAAATTTGTCATTTTAAACCATCTGGGAGATGCTCTTAGAGACCTAGGACCACTGATAAAGAATCAGATATCAAACATATTATCATATTCATGATCAGCAACCTCAAAATTGCATTAAACAGCACTCTACATACCTATATTATTGATCCTCATTTCTTAAAGTTTTGTGAAAAGGAGTAACTTTCAAACCCTTGTATCCCATTAGGGGATAAACTCCTGGGGTCAGTTGATGTGGCAAGTACACCTTCAAGTCCTTCTGATCACTTTTGCTTTGGTTTACTCTTTACAATAATGGTGTAACTTCCTGCACAACATACGGTCCAAATTCTCTAAGAATTACTGTTTTTGGGGTCTAGAGGGCCAAACATAGGGGAAAATCCAAAAAAGATCGACGTCTTGCATAACTAGACATCAAAGCATGTTGAAAGTATATCACTTGTGGAGGTTTGCTTGTACCAGTGAGTCAGGAAGCACTGGACAAAAAAAAAAAAAACTGAAGTGATTGCAAAACATTCATAAGTAACTCTTACGAACATAAATGTTGGGCTATTTTAAACTGAGAGTACCATAAATTATTTAGATAACAATAACGAATGTACAGATGTAATTAGATAAATAAGAAAGAAAGATACACAAATAAATTAAAGTAATAAATTAATTCTCACAAGAAAGAATGAATGCGGATGTAGTTAACTAAATTGCTTTCTAGCCTGAGGCAAATTGAAGCTTGTTTTTAATATAGTGTCTTTACTTCCAAAATTATAATTTTATCTCTCCAGCACAGATGAGAATTTTGTCAAAAAGTAAAGAGAAGCACTTCAATATCATTTACATACAGGAATTTTCTATTCACATCCTCTGTGTACTGACTGCGCAGGTTGGCAGCAGTATAAAGTAAAATGTAATCAGAAGATGGATTGTATGTGTATTAACTAGCCAAGATGGGAGTGCTGGAATTAAACAAACAAAGGCCAGGATGTGAAACAAACTCGGAAATCAAGAAATACAGCAAAATATTTCAAGTCAAAACACAAGATGTAAGTCAAAGCTTTGCAACCAGAGACAGCTTTAAAGAATAATAATGAGAGGATTTAATTTAGTTTTGATCTATCCACAAAATTGGACAGTCAGGAAATGTATGACACTGACCGTCATACGGCCGTGGTAATGACGCCATGCATTGTAAAAATCACGTTCATCCCATCTAGCAACCCTGCATCACAAAGGGGATGTCCATAGTAAAACCAAAATGAACGGAGGCAAGACATATTCATAAAATAATATTCCAAATCAGAAAACCAACCTTACCATTAAATTCCTTGACCTCTAAAACCCAAAAATGATATATATTATTTTAGATTCTAAAGAAAAGTCCAGATAATGACATTTATTGAACTGTAACATTAATATATTAATTGCTTTTAGTACTGGTATTTACCCTTTTGGAGAACACACTGAAAAAGAACCTCAAGCCAATATTTGTCTTTATAAATTGCATAAGTAGTTGAAAAAGCCACTGTATGCACAATGAATGTATTTCCCAAAATTCCATATTAAATATATCATTCATTCAGTTGGTGTACAAAGCTCATTCTTCCACTACAAGGCTGTGGGGTGTGTGTGACCTTTGATGGGCCATCGTTCCATTACAAGGCACACTCACTCATATGAGACCAATTTAGAGGCAGAAGTCAATCTCATAAAACGTTTTGGGAACTTAAGATGAATAAAGATTACCCTAAGAAAACCCACGGGAAAAAAAAAAAAACATGCAGCTTCAAAAATGACAGTGACAAGATTCAAAGTCAGTTTCCACTCACTAACCACAGAACCATTCTGCTTTTCTTTGGTCAGTACAGATCTTAACAAGAAACCACATCATGGGAATAAAATAAATCTTTAAAATTACTGGTGAAGGGAAGGGTTTAAGAATGGTTTTGTGGCACTGGAAACATCTCAAATTATAACAAAGTCATTTTAAAGAAAATATGGCATAGCTAGCAATGTGACCTGCATATGGAGACCTCCAAAACTAGTAGTCTGGAGAAGATGGTGTTTTATCATGAAAGTGTCCAGGAAAGGAAATTTGGTCTCCAAAGTTAATCCTGGAAATGCCTTTGTTTTACACACACGCACCCAATACTCACATCTAGAAATGTTAATAAGGACTGGATATCTTTGTAAAGGCTACCACGCTAAACCTCTCAAACACCTTAACAATGGCTGGGACCAAACATGCTCTCAGTTTTCCCCACTACAAGGGCTGAACTGTTTCTAATAGGGACTGGTTGCCCTGGAATGACTTTACACCAAAAACCCTAACAAAGGCCAAGTAGTCTGTTCCTGTCAAGATCACAGCTCTAAAAGGATTTAACCTGGATGAGCACAACTCCTTATATAGCTGAACATCTTAATACTTATGACTTGATTTAGATTGCTAGTGTCAGTAAACAACACGGCCGTTTTTAGTGAAATGATACTCAAAACATTTTTCAGTCTAAGCTTATATTTACTTGATGAGAAACCAGGCATATTACACACTAGATGTCATAACAGAAGAAAACAAACAACCTGCAAGCTTCATGTCAGGTGGCTAATTGGCTTTTGGTTGCTACAGTGTCTGCTTTCTTAGGCCAGATGTGATGGTCATTTTCTCTTCTCTCTTCCAGATGTTTCTCTCTCACTCTCTATGCCAATTGTGATGTCTCTGACGATGCTTTTCAAATCCTTTCCCTTTACAGAGTGCCATGGTGACTAATAGAAATACTTGCATCAGCCAAAATTGGACAAATGATAATTTTCCAATGCTTTTGTTACTTGTCAGTGAAGCTAAGATAACATGTTGATGGCAAGGTCCCAAAAAACCTATTTCATATCTTCTTACAGACATATACATACTGGTCAGTTTATCTGAGTTTACAATTATACAATCTAATAGTGACACTGTTTTAGTGTTTGCATTTACTTATGCACATTTCCTAGTATTTTACAATCTTATTCACATGCATCCCAGTGTCCTCTCTCTTGAAAAACAGCCAATGCCATGTTTTAAAGGGTACCTGTCTGCTCAACTCTTGTCTACATATACTCCATCAAAAATCAGTTAGCTTTTCAGCTTTATAATCCTATATAATTCTGATATCCACATGAATTAAATATCCATCCATCCATCCATTATCCAACCCATTATATCCTAACTACAGGGTCGCGGGGGTCTGCCGGAGCCAATCTCAGCCAACACAGGGGGCAAGGCAGGAACAAATCCTGGGCAGGGCGCCAGCCCACCACAGTGAATGAAATATTATGAGTGTTATTTAACAAACTGTAAACAGCACAATTTTTTCACCCCACTACAGATGGGCACTACTCAGAGGAGCCAGGAAGTGTCCAATGGAAATTGTAAAGGACATGAAAAAACTGTGCACATGACAACTGGTTGGGACGCTGTAGTACTGTCCCAATTGGAAAGGAGGGAAGTGAAATCCATTGTGGAAAAATCACCTGAAAAAATACAGCAAACTTACAGGAAGATTTTGCAGTCTTATGAGATCAATATGACATTAGAACAATCTAGACGAGAACAGGACATTCAGACCAACAAAGCTCGCCGGTCCTATCCACTTAATTCTTCCAAAAAACATCAAGTCTAGTTCTGAAAGTCCCTAAAGTCTTACTATCTGCCACGCTATTTGGTAGCTTATTCCAAGTGACTATGGTTCTCTGTGTAAAGAAAAACTTTCTAAAGTTTGTGTGAAATTTACCCTTAACAAGTTTCCATCTGTGTCCCTGTGTTCTTGATGAACTCATTTTAAAATAACAGTCTCTATCCACTGTACTAATTCCCTTCATAATTTGAAACACTTCAATCATGTCACCTCTTAATCTTCTTTTGCTTAAACTGTGTAGGCTCAGCTCTTTTAATCTTTCTTCATAATTCATCTCCTGTAGCCCTGGTATGAACCTGGTTACTCTTCTCTAGACCTTTTCTAGCGCTGCCATGTCCTTTTTATAGCCTGGAGATGGAAACTGCACACAGTACTGCAGATGAGGCCTCACCAGTGTGTTATACAGCTTGAGCAGAACCTCCTTGGACTTGTACTCCACACATCATGCTATAAAACCTAATAATCTGTTTGCCTTCTTAATGGCTTCAGAATACTATATGGAAGTTGACAGAGCAGAACCGCTACAACTCCTAAATCGTTCTCATAAGGTGTACTCTCAATTTTCAGACCCCCAATTGTGTATTCAAACCTAACATTTTTACTCCCTATGTGTAATATTTTACATTTACTGACATTAAATTTCACCTGCCACAAATCTGCCCAAGCCTGTATGCTGTCCAAATACTTCTTTAACAATTTAACGGATTCCAAATTATCTGCCAATCCACCTATCTTGGTGTCATCTGCAAATTTAGCCAGCTTGTTATTTATATTCTTATCTTAATCATTTATATATATATTAAAAATAGAAGCAGCCCTGGCACTGATCCCTGTGGAACACCACTCTTAACATCAGCCAATTCTGATAATGTTCCTCGCATCATAACCTTCTGCTTCCTGTGTCTGAACCAGTTCTGCACCCATCACAAACATCACCCTGAACTCCCATTTCTTTTAGTTTGATGCCCAACCTCTCATGTGGCACCTTATCAAATGCTTTCTGAAAGTCAAGATAAATAATATCATATACTCCTCTTTGATCATATCCTTTTGTTGCTTCCTCATAGAATTCCAGTATGTTGGTAAAATATGACCTCCCTCTTCTGAACCCATGCCGACTGTTCAGAAAAACTCCTGTGTACTTGCCATATGCTGCACAATCTTATCCTTAATAATTACTTCCATTAATTTTCCTGTGATGCATGTTACTCTTACTGGCCTATAGCTGCTTAGATCTGCCCTGTCACCCTTTTTATATAACGGGATAATATTGCCCATTTTCCAGTCCTTCGGAATCCTTCAGAATCTCCCCAGTGTGCAGTGACTTCCTAAAAATAAATGTGAAGGGTATATATATGTACTTGCTAGCCTCCTTAAGAACTTGAGGGTAAATATTATCTAGTCCTGGTGACCTGTTTGATTTCAGCCTATTTAATCTGAGCAGTACTTCTCCCTCTACAATTTCTAAATCACTCAGAGCCTCCTTAGTAGTCCCATTTACTACTGGGAGGTTATCCACTTCCTTACTTGTGAAGACCTCAGAAAAATGCAACTTTTGAGTGTCCGCTATTTCACAGTCTGTATTTTTTAATTCCCCTTTACTATTCCTGATGCAGTTCACCACCTCCTTGACTGATCTTTTACTACAAAAATACTGTAAGAATCTCTTTGGGTCATCTTTTACATTTTCTGCTATATTCCTTTTTGTCTTTTAGCCTTCTTAATGGTTGCCCTCATGTTCTCATAAGCCCTATGATTCACCTTGGAGTTATAAGTCTTATATGCCTTATTCAGCTGTTTTTTCCTGTGAGATTCTTTTTTAACTCTTAATGAGCCCATTGCAGAGTTTTTTTTTTTAAATCTACTATTAATTCCCAAATTTAAGTATGTGCCTGTCCTGCTGTTCCACTGCTCCTCAACTGTCTCCACCTTTAAAAGCTTATCAGAATCTATCCTCCTTAGACTTTGCCGCATCTGCTCAAAATATGCTCTACCAAATTTAAACTTAACAATTTTAGTCTTTGCATCCACACTCTTACAAAACACTGATAACTGTATTATATTATGGTCACTTGCCCCTAGTGGTTCAATCACCTCTACACCCTCAATTCTATCCTGATTATTACAAAATACTAAATCCAGACAGGCTTCACTCCGCATTGGTGCTTTAACATACTGTGTTAAAAAACAGTCACTGATTACTTCTAAAAACTCATGCTCTTGTGTTCCGCTGTTTACAAGGTTATCCAAGTTAATACTCGGAAAACTAAAGTACCCCATGACTATAATATCCCCTTGTAAACCTGCCTTTTTAATATTAATAAAAAGATATGTTAAAATTACCATTTGCATTGAGTGATCTATAACACACTCCTAGAATAAGACCTCTTTCCCTAATGCTTTCCAGGCGAAGCCAGATGTCCTCACTAAGATGGGGCTAATTGTCCAACTGTTGAGGACTTGCCTTTAAATTCTGTTTGATATAAACAGCAACCTCACATACTTTTCGGTTCTGTCTATCCTTCCTAAAAAATGCATATCCCCCTATGTTATACTCATCCCCATTTTTTTATTTAGCCAGGTTTCCGTTATTGCTATAATATCGTAATTATGCTCTAGTACATACAACTCCAACTCACTTGCCTTATTTTTGATACTTTTAGCTATTCTAATGTGTAACTCCTTCTATATTTAAACATTTAGTTAAAATTTACATTACTACTCATTTTTATTTATACACTGTTGTTTGTTCCTCCATGTATATTTCTAAACCTGGCCTGTCTAAAACTCCCTTCCCCCCACATTCCCAAGTTTAAACAATCCTTGACTAACCTGATACACCTCCCCAATACATTGGTGCCCCTCCAGTTCAGATGTAACCTGTTGTGGCAGAACAGGTTCCATCTATTTCAAAAGGAGTTCCCATGTCCCATAAACCATTACTCTTCTACCCTGCACCAAGATTTGAGTCATGTGTTAAGCCTTCTAATCTCATCAGTCTTACCTGGACTGGTGCGTGGCACAGGCAGAACTTCAGAAAAGACTACCTTTCCAGTTCTGCTCCTCAGCCTGGGACCTAAATCTTTGAATTTGGACTGCAGAACTGATAGACTACCTTATGTATGTCATTTGTTCCAACATGGACAATGACAACTGGATCTCCCCCCCACCCTGGCCAAGAGAATATCCACCCTTCCAGGGAGGTTTGTGAACCCGGAAGGCAACACACTGTGCGGGACTTTCTGTCTCTGGAGCACACCTGCTCTTCAATCTTCCTAATGATTGAGTCCCCAACTATCACTACGTTTCTCGTTCTGTGAACTGGTTTTGAAGTGGCCCACTGGGGCTCCTCATACCTGCCTACCACCTCAGAATCATCAGGGACACCGTCCAGCTCCGCAAGGACCTGAAAACAGTTTGACACCCTTCTAATTCTGGGGTTGATACCCCTGGACAATGTGCACCCTTTACCTTACACATTGTAACTGTGACCAACCTACCTCTACCTGTCTAGTCTGGGATTTCCTCCTGTGCCATCTTAGGGGTGTACAATAGGTCTCTAAAGGACAACTGGGCCAGAACTGCCAATTCATTGCTATAGAACAGGCCAGCCAACTCCTCCTACAGTTCAGCAATATTAACAACAACAACAACAACATTTATTTATATAGCACATATTCATACAAACAGTAGCTCAAAGTGCTTTACATAATAAAGAATAGAAAAATAAAAAACACAATAAGAAAACAAAATAAATCAACATTAATTAACATCGAATAAGAGTAAGGTCAAATCCAAAGGCCAGACAGAAAAAAAAAAAAAAAAAAAACTCCAGACGGCTGGAGAAAAAAAAATAAAATCTGTAGGGATTCCAGACCATGAGACCACCCAGTCCCCTCTGGGCAATCTACCTAACATAAATGAAACAGTCCTCTTTGGATTTAGGGTTCTCACGGAAAGGCTTGATGATGATGGTCACGTAGAATTCTGCCTTTTAGTCCATCCATCATTGTTGGAGCATCATGAAGCTTTGAGTAGGTGGAGGTGGCGCAGGCCAAAGCACTCAAGGTGCTGAATCAGATGACATCTCCTGTAGATATAGTCCTCATAGTCGACTGGCTGCTCCAAGCCATCATCTAAAAAGTCAAACATCCAACAGTACTTGCATTACAAGTGATTGATCTTCCTTTCAAGTGCTGTATTTGGTTCTCATCATGTTGGGAGAATAATTCACTCCATGACTCTTTGTAGGTGTGTGTTTCACAACACCAGAACTTGGACAGAAGGCAAAATGGATGCAGAGAGGATTTAGCTTTGAGCAGGACAGTTACCTAAAAGGCATAAATGAAAAAAGGTGTTGCTTAAGAAGAAAATGGTTCAGAATTAATGGTGACCAACAAACTTCATTCAATGAATGCAATCAAGAGATTCTGCGGTAACAGCGTTAAGATGTGTGAAGCTCTTTAAGAGCTGCCAAGGGTGCTGCTGCCAAATATGGGCTCAAGGTGGGTGAATACTTGAGAGAAAAAGAAATTTTGTGTTTTTCATTTAATATTTATATTGATATACTACATTTTATCTTTGTGACTGTAGATTTATTTATTGTTGATTGGGTTAAAAGAATTCCTAAATCAATAAATTCCTTTGTCCATTATAAAAGGCAAAGCCCTCACTGACTCACTGACTGCCTGACTGACTCAGTCATTCATCACTAATTCTCCAACTTCCCGTGTAGGTAGAAGGCTGAATTTTGGCAGGCTCATTCCTTACAGGTTTCTTACAAAAGTTAAGCAGGTTTCACTTCGAAATTCTACGCGTAACGGTCATAACGGTTGACAACGTCCGCCATGTTAAACTTTCTTATTTATGACACCATCTTCACGAAATTTGGTAGGCAGCTTCCCTGCGCTAACCAAAACCGATGTACATACTTATTTCGGTGGTATGACGCCAATGTCGGCCGCCATATTGAACTTTCCAACGGTTTTTGTTGCCCTCACTGACTCACTCATCACTAATTCTTCAACTTCCCGTGTAGGTAGAAGGCTGAAATTTGGCAGGCTCATTCCTTACAGCTTACTTACAAAAGTTAAGCAGGTTTCATTTAGAAATTATACGCGTAACGGTCGACAACGTCTGCCATGTTAAAGTTTCTTATTTATGGCCCCATCTTCACAAAATTTGGTAGGCGGCTTCTCTGCGCTAACCGAAACCGATGTACATACTTATTTCGGTGGTATGACGCCACTGTCGGCCGCCATATTGAACTTTCCAACGGTCTTTGTTACCTATGGGCCCATCTTCAAGAAATTTGTTACGCGGGTTCCCAACGCTAACCAAATCCTACTTACGTACATTTATACGTCCATAGCCTGCAGCTCGGTTGCCGTGTGAGGCGGCATTGGGTCCCTCATCCCCACGCCTCCCACGTTGTTGGCTGCCTGCCTATATAAGGCCGTCCGTCGCTCCGGTCTCTTCATTCCCATCCTTTGCTTCGCCACGGTATCAGCTCCCTGCTGATAACTGCAGCCTTTTTAGTTAATCCACGGCTTCTCCGCTGTTTTATTGTTTATTACGATTATAGTTATTGTATAGGTATTTTAGACTTAGTTTACATTGTTCAGGTACCCCCATTAACATGTCTATAGAGGTGATCACCATCGATCAAAGAACTGTCACTTACCGAGTGGTTTCCATGCCTGGAGATGGCACCTGCCTTTTCCATTCTCTGTGTTACATATTGCAGGGCCATATCAGGCTCACTCTTGATATCTGGAGAAACATTGTGTCTTATGTATTAAATGACTGGGACAGGTTCAAGGTGTGGACTGATGACGGTACAGGAGATAATTATACTACACAGGAGCACTAGAAGAGTGAAATGCTTAAGCCCTTCAGCTATGGTTCTGCATGTGAGTTGATGGCTGCCGCTGAATTGTTCGGTTGTCACTTTCAAGTGTACCGAAATGGGCAAATGTTTTACACCTTTGGACAACCGCCAATGCCTCTTAAACATCTTAGATTCACAGGTGACGATTTGAGTAGTGGACACTTTGATGTTTATGAATGTTTAAACTCTCAAAAGCTGGATGCGAAGTTATCGATGAAACCGGTTGTATGCTTACAACACTTGACAGATGCCGAATGTCATTTCAACACAACAAGTCCTGCAAATACTGTCATAATTGAAACAAACCATGAAACTCAAACTGATTATGACAGCAGCAATCCAAGCTGTGAGATCTGAGGCAAGATTGTTTTTCACATGGCCAACTGTATGTTGCATGCTCAAGAGTAAGCTCAGCGCACAGCTTGGTCATATTACAACCGGAGGGCCGAACTGACAACGTGGCATACAAAGAGATCCTTAACAAATAATTATTGGTATATTTTCCCTCAGTTTAAAAAGGTTTACTTTTCTTCTTAATAAAAATTTTAAGGCAGTACTTCGCCGCTGCGAAGCGCGGGTATTTTGCTAGTCAAATATAATTCATTTAGTTCAGAGTCACAGGGTGGTACTGAGTGGAAGTCATGAACCAACTCTGGATGGGATACAAACATTCATTGCATGCCACACTCATACACACACCCACATGAGTCAATTTAGAGACAGCAGTTAACATTCATGACTTTCACGTATTTAGACAAAAACAGAAACACACAGACAACCACACACAAACTGTGTGGGAGCCAGCTTTCAATTCCCTGTTTATCTGGCGATTCTGAATTCTATTAGGGTATCCCATAATAAACTAATGCCCTGTCCCTTCAGCCCTTAATTTAAATGACTCGATTAAGAAAATGGATAAATGGATTGATATTGAAAATAATGACTATTATTTATGCCATAGACTTCAGCATTTACTCCATTTGTTTGCTCCAGAATGATTACGAAGAAATTCAGTTTTTAAGTTTTTGATCTCATTTGTCTCCTACTTTCTAATGACATTCTATAGGTATTCATTTCTCAAGTGACTGTTGTTTTAAAATATAAATGATATGGCTGCTAAGAAGAAAAAAATAAAGTTCATAAACGCTCACTAATCCAGCACAAAAAATGACCCATCCTAAAACAAGAACAGTATGTTTGAGAAGTGCTTAAAAATGACTGAATACAAAAGAAACCAGTCTGAACACAAGTCCCTGGGGAGCTGAAGTTCAATATGGGTAGGGCCCAGTTTCTAGGGCCTGCAGGGAATTAAAATTAACGTCACCAATTCAGAGTGGGACAGACGTCTGAGTGAAGCAACGTTCCAAATATTCCTGGATAAACATCAGGCCACACTGAAAAACTCTTTGTAAGAACATAATCCAGCCACAGCTGTGCCTGGGCTACTGGTAGCAGATCCGAACAGCTTCCTCCCACACCTTTTTTAGATAAATCCATGATGCCGTATCCAAAGAACTGAAGATTAAACATCTCACTAGCTACTTGGGAACAATGCTGGCAGCCTTTAATCAATATGCATAAGTAAATTATATTACATATCTGTATAAATAATTATTAAAAAAAAATTCTAAATTACTTTAGTGTATCATTAGAATCAAAATGATCAGAATGCAATTTTGTGCTTTTGATCAATATATAGTCAAGGAGAAACCAGTTTATGGGGTTCACCTGGAACGTTCTGAGTTGGTTATTAGTCAGAACGTGGAAAAGGCCAACAAAGACTTAATGGTACCTGGGCTAGTGAAGGAGAAGTAAAGCAACTGGCCACAGTTAAGGAGTGTTAGAGAGGGCCTCTCCAAAATGTGATAGATAAACCAATAAAAAAACTGTCAAATTCTCTTAGAAATTTCATTTGTCTGGTGTGGAACAGGGCAAATCTATGTAATTAAAGGTAATAATTGGAATTCCATATTGCCTAACAAGCACATGGACTCAAGATATGGGACTTAAAAGATTGAAAGTTGGAGTAGACTATATATTTAGGAAATGGAGAGATCCTTATTTTACTTAAGTAGTGCTTCATTGTAAGCATGCTGCAGTGCTGAGGGAGGTCTAAAGGATCTCTGCCTAATGGATGGGCATATGTTTCCTCTCCATTTGCTGGGAAAAGAAAACTCTAGAAAAAGACTACAATACACAGTAAGAAACGGGTGCTTGACCCTTTAAATAAAAATGATGGTCATCAGAGGTGAAAAGTAATTTGGTGTCTACCCTTGAGCTAAGATGGGTAATAAATGGCTGCCTCTGGTCAGGAAGAGTACACAATTGGTGTCGAGAGGCTGAACACTGTGACTTGCTGACAGGAAAGACTGGTCAAAATAAAGAAGAAATGAACAAAACCACAGAGTCACAGGAAGGTGAGGAGAGAAAACAGGCTGGTTACCCCCAAATTCACTGAGTGCCTCCAGAACAAGTTTAGATAGATTGTTTTACTCCTTTTCGTTAATTGGAAACTTTTATGTTGTGGTCTGCATAAGAGGTTTGCAGGACATGGTGGATCTTGTCACACATAAAAGAAACTGAGTTAATGTGTAATCTAAGTATACTACCTATTGTTTCAATGAAGGCAAATGTTTCTTTGAGGCAGCTGGTCTGATATTTGAACACTGAATAAATTCTTTCTTTAACCATACACATTTTAATGAATAAAGAGTATTTCCTGTTTGAAGATTTTTGTTTTTGGCATTGAGTTTAAAATGCTGTGATTCATAGCCCAGTACTGGAGAAGGTACAGTTTGGTGAGATAGTCAGTTCTTGACCAATATTAAAAGAATATTAGCCCCTAATGTGAGTGACTATGACAGAGTTTCTCCATGGTCTAAATTAGTATGTGATGCACTACAGTAAAGATTTTAATAACTATAGAGTCTCATCCTGGTTTGGTTCCTGCCTTGCACCCAGTGCAGTCAAGATAGGATCCAATCAACACTGTGATAGAAGTAATGAAGGTCCAGAAAGTAGACAGAGTGATGGATGCTTTAAACACAATTTCTAAGACATTTGATGATGACAAAGTGCTTTTAGAATATCTTGAAAAAGGTTATTTTTTTTTCTTAGGGACATCTTTAAAAGAGAATATGTTAAAAAGCACATAAGCAATTTTATTTAGCATAGACTTGAAAATGCAGCTTAGCCTGATGTTCAGAATTTACTGAAAAACTCATTTTAATAATTGTACTCACCCAGTACCAATTGCGCCAATCAGACAAACATTATTAACAAAAACGTTAGTACTAGGATGGAAACGCTGACATCACCATTGGCGAAGACATGGCAGAAACGAGAAATTTTGCAAATGAATGGAGACTATTCAATTCATCTGGCACTTTCGGTTACCTAAGAGCTTAGTTACTTCTGGTTATCTCTGCTATTCCAGACTCCCACAGCTTTCTGTATGATTAGGTAACTGTCTGGATTTCTTTTTAACGTCATCTAGGTCTTCAAATGTATTTTTTGAATGAAACTCACTGGATACAATTTCTGGCAATGCACCTGTTTGAAGGTGTTTATCATAGCAGGTGACGAGAACTAAACACAATATTTTCTCAGTTTTAAATTTTACAAATTTTCTATGACATTCTTTGATTAATATTGTGTAGTTTTAACAATATATCCTCATATTTTACTAACCTTGCATCAAATACAATGAAAAGGAAATTTTTTACCTCAATGCATATCGATTGTTTGTTTAAGAATTGTGCATAACAGTCAGTGCATGTCACAAGTGTAACCAGCACACCATTTTGTAATGCAATATTTAAAAGGGAGCAATAGAAAGAGCGTAGTTTCACCCAGAAGTGCGTAGTGCCTGACTGTTCTCGCCCTAAAAGTAAAACTGCATACTAAAAACTCAGTCCTGGCTGTAACTACAGGTCTGTCCACGAAAAAGGCTCCAGAACCAATGAGGGCAATTTGATGATCCTGGAGAAAAAGCCCCTTTGCAAAAGAACGTAAAAGTGTCCGTATCTAACTGAGGAAAATAAATACGGGTCAGGCTGGTTTCCTCACTCCTATTCATTGTTCACTTTTACATTGATAATTTCTTCATTTTAAATTAATTTAATTTTCTAGTTTCACCAAACCTATTCTTTAAAGTGACTGGTAGATTATTAAAGCCATACAAATTGTTTTGCTCAGTTTTTTTGGTTTGGTTTGTCTTCTATAAGCTTGAAGACCATAAAGTGCTCAAATCATCTGATTCTCTAGCCAACACTTTGTAGCTCAATTACACATCAGCAGACCAACAGATCTTTGCACTGATGAACATACACACAAAAATCCCTTTTATTTTACATTTTGATTATTGTGTGATTGTTTGTCAGCCTATGAAGTGATCAACCATTCCTTTTTTCAGGTAAGAAGTGCAGTTTTTTGCTAAAGAATAGAAAATGAAATGAATGAAGAATGAAGCTGTTACCTTGTTAAAAGCAGAGCATACATTTATGCTGAAGGAAATTAAAATGGCATATTTTGTGTGAGACACTTGAATTTTTTCACTAATTTCTTTCCTTGGGCTGTGAGTATTTTTTTTACAAATACTGTTATATGTCATTATTTTCAAATAAACAGAATACAGTGAAATATCTGTTAGCTTTAAATCAAAAATCTATAAAACAGAGTAACATTGATATCTTTAATTTGGTAGGAAAATAAAATGAACATTTTGTTATCTATTATAGAAGAATGCTTGTTATATGTTACATAGCCTTGCAGGGCCAGACGTGATTCTCAAATGACAGTACACGTCTGGGGACCATTCTAAGACCTGATCCACTCTGGAGTCAAGACCAAAGATCCTTACTTCAGGTACCAGCAGAGGAACAGGATAAGAAGTCCATGCTGGAAGAAAAGATTTGAGTAAAAAATGAGGGACTTCCACAAACACAGCACTCGCAAATATAAAGGGTGAAAGTTTCAGGTTCTATTGTAATGGAATCCAAGTCATACGTATGAGAAAGAGCATCAGGCTTAGTATCATGACCATCAGGGTGGTACGTGATCTCAAAATTAAAACGACTAAAATCTTCAACCAAAAAGCTTTTCTTGTAGTCATGACATTTAACAGAGTTCAAGCAGATTAAAGTTGTGTGATCTGTAAATTAAGTGAATTCATGGTTCTCTATTTCTAGCTAGTGACTCAATTCCTTCAGGGCAAGTTTAATAGCCAATAATTCATTATTTCCAACGTTGTAAACTTTGCTCTATAGGGGGATAATGTTTTTAGAAAAATAGGTGCAAGGATGTTCACCAGAATCAGTAAAGCATTGTGACAGCATAGCACTTACCCCAACGCTGGACGTATCCACCTCATCTTGAAAGGCCAAGGAGGTGTCAGGACACTGTAAAATGGGTGCTAAATTAAATTTGGCTTTGAGTGACTCGATACAAAGTTGAGCCTCAGAAATTCAAACAAACTTCCTCCCAAACTCCACCCTTAGTCAAGAAGATGACAGGCACATTGTGGAGAACTAAAGTTACAGATAAATATGTGCTGGAATTTCCAGTGAGGAATAGCAGAGACCTTCTCCAGGTCTTGATACCAGTATGACTAAAATCATAACCTAAACATAGCAGATATATTTATGGAACTCTTATTTCTCAAATTTGACAAGCAAATTGCAAATCAAACTGCAACGCACATAATAAAAATAAGTTAGTGAAAACCAAAGAACCCATAGCCTGGTCAATCAACAACAAAATCGAATGATTATGACAGGAGACTTTTTTATTATTATTTCATAATGTTAAAAATATATTGTTGCATGAAAATGCCTCATATGTACCAAAAGTTCCGCCTGAGGTGATTGCCTTGTCGTTTCATCACACGCATCAGCGCTGAGTGCAGTGTTAAGTGGACACCCCAGGAGACTTCCACGTCTACATCGATTTCAATATGGGTGAGCTGTGGTCCTGTTTTGTTATTTTATCTGTCAACATTAATATTATTTACGTATGCAGTCATCTTATGATCCAATTTGTGTGTTCTCTTCCATTTGGTTTCTAAAGCAGAACAATGCAATTGGAGCCATTGGCAAGCAGTGAGAGAAACATGTGGGTGGAAGGCTTTTGGGGGAGCTGAGAGGAAGTGCATGTCTTTCATGGACAGTTTTAAATAAATCGTTATCATTTTACAAATACACACATTCATGTTTAGCTGGATTACATTGCTTTGCATGTCAGATAAAAATCCTTTGTTCAGTTTATATTGGATGAAGAAAAGACAAAAAAGGAAATTATTCATTAGTAGAAAGATATGAATCTTTAACTTTACAGACATTAGGAATTATACATTTTCAGATATTAACATTTCTGTGCTGGTCAGAATTTAAGGCCACAAGCCTTAAAGCAATTTAATTTTTGAAATGTTTACTGTAAAAACAGAATTCTGTACTCTTCATTCTATTCATCAGTTCACAGTAAGTGACCATTTTTTGTTATTGATCAAAGTACTTTAGTAACAAATCATAAGAATAACAAGTGTTTTCAGTAATAATTAGACTTACTGTTTTTTAGTAAAGTCATATTGCTTTGGGTGAACAGTGTGTAGATCATACACTGTATTTTATTTCATTGCATTTGTTTTTCTCACACAGTAAAATTTGTGCAGATCACAATTACTTACATTCATTAACGTCTCATTGAATCTTAAATTGCATGTCCCCAATCAAATCAGCTTATAGGTTTAGTCTTGCCGAATCATTTTCCCATTTTGTTTTAACCAATGAACACAATCAAATGTTGTCACTTCCCTTTACATGCAAATTGAAACATAAAATTATGTAACACAAATAACCCCACATCTTTTGATATTTTCATTCATTGCTCCTTTCTAGGCACATGCAAGCAATGTTCATGAAATTATCAGTTTTGGTGTGATAAGTACAAAAATTTTGTTGAGAAGGTATTAGAAATAAATTTGACCCCTCAGCTTTAAAAGTCAAGGTGGAAGTGAAGAATTTAGGTGTAATCACGAACTCTGACCTAAACTTTAAATCACATATTAACCATATTACAAGAACTACATTTTTCAATTTAAGAAACATTGCAAAAGTTAGACCTCTTGTAACAGTGCAAGATGCTGAGAAATTAATTCACAATTTGGTTTTGGTCAGGTAGATTACTGTAACACACTTCTAACTGCTCTACCAAGGAAAGACATTAATGGGTTGCAGTTAGTCCAGAATGCAACAGCAAGAATCTTAGCCAAAAAAAATGAGCACATATCACCAGTGTTAGCATCCTTACAATGGTTAACAGTGTCTTTTAGAATTGACTCTAAAATATTTTTAGTGGTATATGAAGTTTTAAATAATTTTGCTTCTTCCTATATTTTGGAGTGCCTTTCTTCCTACATTCCAAGTAGTAACTTTAAATCTTCTAACGGCAGTGTGCTTATTACTCCAAAAGAAGTGGTGAGGCAGCCTTCTGCTGCTATGTACCAAAAATCTGGAATTCATTTCCAAAAGAAGTATGCTGGGATAACACTGTAGATCATTTAAAAAAAAAAAAAAAAAAAACTCCTAAAACCCCACCTTTTAATTTGGCCTTTTCGCAGCTACATTTTAGTTATCCCCCTAATAAACTATAATTACCATACATTTCAATACACCTGCAAGCTTTATTAATTTTCACTCTTCTGTTTTCTTTCTGTTTTCCCTTTCGGTTGCGCCAAACACTTGATCAAGTCCTGAGCAGCCACATGTGATGTTTAAATGTTTGAATGAAAGCAGATACCCCATCCTGCCACAAGACCCACTGTGCTGAATCCTCTAAGATGAAGCCTAAAAAAAACAATAAAGAACTACTTAAGAACATTTATGTTAGGCAAGATGCCCAGTGGGTAGCCAGGCGGTCTTTTGGTTTTGGAACCCCTACAGATTCTGCTTGTTTCTCCAGCTTAACTGGAGTTTTTTTTTCCCTGTCATCCCATGCCAACTGACCTTACCATCTGACCGTTATTTAGAGACTTAAGAAAAACTCTTCTATATCAAAGGACTCTATTTCTTTTAATGATATATCAGTCATATGTGTGAATTATTTATTTTTGTGTACTAGTTATGAATTATTATTATTATTATTATCTAATTTTAATTTGATTTTCTTTGCTTGTAACTACTTCTTTGACATATTGTAAGGCCCTTTGAGCTACATCTGTTGTATGAAAATGTGTTATAGAAATAAATATTGTCAAATGTTCCAACAATAATTAAAACAATAGTATATATGATAAAGAGTGCATAGTTTGAAATAAAAACATTTGCAAAATTTCATTCACCTGCACTAGACATGTCATCTTTGTAGTGAATATACTGCACATCTGTACTTTTTATCGTCTTTTTAATAAATATATATAATGGACAACAAAATGTTAATTCTGAATTTATATACAGTATAGCTTTTCTGAGTGTATGGATATGAAAAAGAATGGCTGTTTGTTAAACACCATTTGTCTGTTACTCTTATTTTGTCCAGAATTGTCTAAATGCAAAAATAATAATAATACACTATTTATATTGTGCCTAAAATAAACATATAACCATGCTTAAAGCACTTAACAGATACAACTCATACAAATCCTCCCAGAAGGATTAATTATTAAGTCAAAATAAAAGAAGGATTGTACCCCCTCATATCAAAATGCATACAGCTGACTTACAAGTGGCCTCCCTCTGAGATGGACATCTAAAGCATCTGGGCATTGACTCCGCCTAAGGCATTGCCGATATTTGCTCTGATATGTAAATCAGTATTTGTTTATAAAGGAGCAATCAGAAAATGAGTTAGAAAATAACGCTTGTGTAAGTTAGGTATGTATGGCCTCAGAACAAAATGAAAACTGTAACTAAGTCTGAAACAGCCTAGAGCCAAAGGTTAATTTAAGAAAAATACATGCAAATTTAAAATAATGAAAAACTCTATAGAACCTTCTCATATAAAATTGTACAGAGATGATTTCTAAGTTCTCTGACAGCCAACGAATGAATGCATTACCTAGTCCTATGATATCTAAAGAGGTGGGACAGGGTCCATGGAATTTATGGATGAAGAATATCACTGAGCTTTAAAAGTCATAAAAATGTATGGACAGAGCTTTCACCATTTATCTAACAATACTATGACTGTATCTCTCTATTATAATAAAAAAAATCCTGGGATGAGACAAGACTTTTCCAGAGAGCTACTTTCATGTCCCATAAGACGAGACTTTGTGCCAAGAGATTTAACCACGAAATAAAAGACAAAGAGTAGATGACAAAGTAGAACGTCGTAAAGAATTAAAAAATGTTGGCGTGATACACATGCAGAGCAGGTTAGAGATAATGAAAGTACTAAAAGTCTCAAAAAAATGACTTGCCTCAAAAGCTTGCATATTGTAATCTTTTTAGTTAGCCAATAAAAGGTGTCATTTTGCTTGACTTCTCACCGCAAACAAATGGAAATTATTACTCTGTGAAATAACAGAATAGTGAAAAGAGATTAAATATATTGAAGCGGCTGGGATGGGAATCAGCACCTTCAAATCCGAGACCATGGTCCTCAGCTGGAAAAGGGTGAAGTGCCCTCTCAGGGTTGGGAGCGAGATCCTGCCCCAAGTGGAGGAGTTCAAGTATCTTGGGGTCTTGTTCACGAGTGAGGGAAGAATGGAGCATGAGATCGACAGGCGGATCAATGTGGCATCCACAGTGATGCGTGCTCTGCATCGTTCTGTCGTGGTGAAAGAAGAGCTGAGCCATAAGGCAAAGCTCTCAATTTACCAGTCGATTTGCGTTCCTACCCTCACCTATGGTCATGAGCTATGGGTAGTGACCGAAAGAACGAGATCGCGAATACAAGCGGCTGAATTGAGTTTCCTCCCCAGGGTGTCTGGGCTTTCCCTTAAAGATAGGGTGAGAAGCTCAGTCATCCGGGATGGGCTCAGAGTAGAGCCGCTGCTCCTCCGCATCGAGAGGAGTCAGATGAGGTGGCTTGGGCATCTGATCAGGATGCCTCCTGGACGCCTCCCTGGTGAGGTGTTCCGGGCATGTCCAACTGGGAGGAGGCCCCAGGGAAGATCCAGGACACGCTGGAGGGACTATGTCTCCCGGCTGGCCTGGGAACGCCTTATGATTCTTCCGGAAGAGCTAGAAGAAGTGGCTGGGGAGAGGGAAGTCTGGGCCTCTCTGCTCAAGCTGCTGCCCCCGCGACCCGACCTTGGATAAGCGAAAGAGGATGGATGGATGGATGGATGGGTTTTTAAGTTGGAGATTTATAGATCATCTAATTTGTGTTGCCATCAGGGAAATGTAGTGTTTCTTTCCAATGAAGAGGCATATCCACGAGAATTAAAAGTTTTGTTGTTTGCTGAAAATTAAATCCACATACGTGAGTGGCAAAGAAGTGAAGTGGCTGGCGCATAGCGCAGGCCGGGGGTGGGGGGTTAGTGAGTGAAGCGAGCAGGGGGCAAAGCCCCCTAGCAATACTAACTATTTCAATACCAATCACAAGGATTTTAAAAATAATTTGTAAGCTTTGCTTCTAACAATTTTCTATTATTTCAGAATAATCTATTGTTCATTTCGTTTCATAGTTGAAGTGAAGAACTGATTGCCTTTGTTTATATTTTTCATAAAACGAAGTTTGTTTATTTTTATAGAAGCTGTACCTTGACAGTAATTATTATGTTTTTGTCAGGGTCAGCAGTATAAGCGTAAGGACTTATTGCAAAATAATGATGATGGAGGCTTTTGTCTCAATAATTCATTGGAGAGGAAAACAGGAGCAAAACTGGAGATTTACAAAAATGGGTTATAACACCTTAGCTTTCCGTTTAACTAATTGCTTTGATACACATCTTCATGGCCAGCTCGCTTATGGAACCTAATAGGTCATATTTCATAAACATTTCTGCACAGAGGCAGGGGTTTTGATTTTCACTGATTAAAGATAAAGTCTCATAACAAACAAAACAAACCTGCTAAACAATGTGAGCAATTTGGAACATAGCACTGTTTTTTCAAGACAAATCACTTCCATTTTCGCTTACTAAAACAACAGCACAAGAGTAACCGAAAATGCAAATACTTTTGACTTTGAATTTTTAAATAATACTCCATCTTTCACAGGTTAGATATTAATTGTTTTCATCTTTAGACTTACAACTAACAGAAAAAAACACACTGCACAAATTAAATCAGGTCAATGCTCACAGCTCTTTTTAACATACTGTATACTTTCCTTGCAATACTTCAGTTAAAACTTTAAACAGAAACTAAAAACTTGTATGTGTATAATCTCAAGTACACAAGTAACAAGTAACTCTCCAGGAAATTGTCCTTTTCTTCCTTAGAATACTTAAAATGATATAACTCTGTAAATTGATCACAAAAGATTTTTATTATATTAACTACAGATGTTCTTAGAAATCATCTTAATTTGTTAAAGACCAGCTATTAAAAGAAAGCAAACATGTTTTAGTTATTGTTCAGTTTTAAAATTTGAAAAGAAACCACACAATAAAACTAAACAAAGAATAATTTCCAAAAACGATTTCAAGTTATTAGCCAATATTCTATTGGTTTTGAAGGTTTGATAAATTTTACACATGTTTTGAAATGTGGATTTATTTTTCAAAATACTTTTTTTGATAAAGGTTGCGAAAAACTTTTAAAAATGTTAAATATGTTTATAGTATAGATGTATCAGCTTATGGAAAAAATGTGTTTAGTGTTAAATATTGCTAGTGTTAGTCAACACTTATTTAAACATGACAGCATCAGACAAATTTAGAAAAAGTACACATGCAGACTTTTAATTTAGTCTGAGAGTAATTGTTTTGAAATAGGGTGGGACAGCTATAGTAATCAATAATTAAAAATTAATATGTAACTGTGATTTGTGCTTTAAATAGTTTTGCAGATATGCTGTATAGAAATATGCTCTTTGTTTGTTAAAAATATACACAAAGCCATATACTGTATTGTCATTGGGGTAGACATACAAAGTTCTCAGCCATACATGCAGCCTTCCTGCACCTCAACAGCTGTTGTTTTTGGAAGTTTACATCAGGAAATGTCATGATAGGGGTGTTATAATTAAGAATAAAATAACTTAATGCTATTCTCCATTTAACTTGCTGGGAATGACATCATACCTGAGTTGATCACATTCAAATAAAACATTCAGAAAACCAATATGGATTGTAACAAGATGAGACTTCAGACATATAAAGGTTTGGGACAGCCACCTGTGTAATATTTTCCTGGCTGCAAAAAGTAAAGAATTTCTAAGTGCAAAGCAGTTTACAAGACTGAGTCCAAAACAGAACTGAGCTCCAGAGGAAGGGAGTGAGCTTTTATAGGAAGTCTGTGGGAAGTGATGTTGTCCTCGGGGCCAGGACCGGAAGTGATGTCGTCCTTGGGCCCAGGACCGGAAGTGCCGTGTCCCGAGTCGAGGCAGTGGTTCCTAGTGGGATTTCCTGGGAAAGTTGTGCAGGGAACTTAGAAAGAGTGTTAGTGCACCCCGCCACCCCCTGGGCAGATATGTTACCATTATTCTCCAAGCCCTTCACCTGCCTCCTATTCACACGTGTGTGACAGGATGCATCCAGGAAAAGCCTTGTTGTGCTTGCTCCGTCGGAATAAATACCAGTTAATAACAACATATTACATGATATTTTTCATATTCAAACACTGTAGCAGCTTGTCCACAGATAAATGATGGACAGTACTGTGTGTATGACTTATTTAATGAGACACAAATAGACAGAAGTGCTAATAAGCAGTATAATAATACAGCTTTCATTAAAGTTTGCAGTGTACATCACAATTTTGAATTGATGTCATTATCTGAAGTTGGACAAACTCGGACTTGAAAGACCAGCCCCAAGTTTCTGAATTTGAAATCCAACTTAAGTGGCTGATCCAATTGAAAATTCTGACTACCCACTTTAAATGGAACAATGCATAAGAAATTAAAGAAACGAGAGGATATTAATCAGTCCATCAAGCTTGTTTATTAGCTAATTGTAAGCTGTACCGATATCTCATCCAGATATTTCTTAAAGGTTGTCAAGGTTTCTGAATCAACTCGGTAGTTTATTTCAAATTTCCACACCTCTTTGAGTCCTGTATTTACATGTTTTATACTTCTATAGATGTTTTTGGTGATGTTAAAGTTCATGGATGCAAGCAGAAAACAGTTCATATGATGGTTTAGTGAGTATCTATGTAGATATTAGGTTTTCTTACTGCATCCTAAAAATGTACAGGTTAGGATGTTGGTAATTGTAATCATACTGAATGACACTCAGTTTGCTGTACAATGAACTGATGCCCTGTCCAGGGCTGGTTCCATCTTTGTTCTCAATGTTGCTGAGATACCGCTGTCCCATCAGCGGAATGTGTTGGGGAAAATGAAGAAATTAAACTGCTTTGTTTCACACATTATGAGAAAAAAATTTTACTTAACAATTTTTGAACTGAGAAAATTCCTGTTGTACAAACAATAAAAACATTTAAATGTACTTTATATGTATGTGTTAGTATTATAGAACATATTTTGCAAAAAAAAAACAATAACAACAGCAACATAAGAAGCCCGTGCAGGTTATTATTCTTGACAACCTAACTCTGAGTAGTTTGGCATGTAGGAAAGACCTTGGATCTCCATAATTCTAATGTTGATCTGAATGGGTTTAGAAAATACATGAGTCATTGATATCAAAATTTAATGTGAAGATTATAGTTCACTGCTCAGAATATCCATCCATCCATCATCCAACCCGCTATATCCTAACTACAGGGTCACAGGGGTCTGCTGGAGCCAATCCCAGCCAACACAGGGCGCAAGGCAGGAAACAAACCCCGGGCAGGGCACACACACACATTAACACACCAAGCACACACTAGGGACAATTCAGGATTGCCAATGCACCTAACCTGTACGTCTTTGGACTGTGGGAGGAAACCCACACAGACACGGGGAGAACATGCAAACTCCACGCAGGGAGGACCTGGGAAGCGAACCTGGGTCTCCTAACTGCGAGGCAGCAGCGCTACCCACTGCGCCACCATGCCGCCCCATGTTCAGAATATGTCTCTTAAAATCATAGTGGTGGTAGTCAAGGGCTGATAAGGGCTGATAACCAATAATAAAATCTAATCAGAGGATGACAGTTATCTGAAAAATACTACTTTATGCTGATATTATATAATAGCAGTTAATATTTATCTAGGAACACAAACAAAATCTTATCTTAAAGTATGACGAATAATAGGAATAAGGGTTTCATAGTAAGAATTTTAATTATCTGGTGATAACAAGTAATAGTAACACTTCAAAAAGTTTAAGAGTGTTACTAAATATTGCTAGTCATGTATATCCTATGGGTTTATGTTTTCCCTGAAACATGAAAAGGACTCTTTTTCCATATACACTGCATCTGGAAATTATTCACAGCGCATCACTTTTTCCACATTTTGTTATGTTACAGCCTTATTCCAAAATTGATTAAATTCATTTTTTTCCTCAGAATTCTACACACAACACCCCATAATGACAATGTGAAAAAAGTTTACTTGAGGTTTTTGCAAACTTATTAAAAATAAAAAAAACTGAGAAATCACATGTACATAAGTATTCACAGCCTTTGCTCAATACTTTGTCGATGCACCTTTGGCAGCAATTACAGCCTCAAGTCTTTTTGAATATGATGCCACAAGCTTGGCACACCTATCCTTGGCCAGTTTCGCCCATTCTTCTTTGCAGCACCTCTCAAGCTCCATCAGGTTGGATGGGAAGCGTCAGAGCACAGCCATTTGAAGATCTCTCCAGAGATGTTCAATCGGATTCAAGTCTGGGCTCTGGCTGGGCCACTCAAGGACATTCACAGAGTTGTCCTGAAGCCACTCCTTTGATATCTTGGCTGTGTGCTTAGGGTCGTTGTCCTGCTGAACCGTCACCCCAGTCTGAGGTCAGGAGTGCTCTGGAGCAGGTTTTCATCCAGGATGTCTCTGTACATTGCTGCAGTCATCTTTCCCTTTATCCTGACTAGTCTCCCAGTTCCTACCGCTGAAAAACGCTCAAAAACAGAATTTTGTTTCTCATGGTCTGAGAGTCCTTCAGGTGCCTTTTGGCAAACTCCAGGCGGGCTGCCATGTGCCTTTTACTAAGTAGTGGCTTCCGTCTGGCCACTCTACCATACAGGCCTGATTGGTGGATTGCTGCAGAGATGGTTGTCCTTCTGGAAGGTTCTCCTCTCTCCACAGAGGACCTCTGGAGCTCTGACAGAGTGACCATCGGGTTCTTGGTCACCTCCCTGACTAAGGCCCTTCTCCCCCGATTGCTCAGTTTAGATGGCCGGCCAGCTCTAGGAAGAGTCCTGGTGGTTTCGACCTTCTTCCACTTACGGATGATGGAGGCCACTGTGCTCATTGGGACCTTCAAAGCAGCAGAAATTTTTCTGTAACCTTCCCCTGATTTGTGCCTTGAGACAATCCTGTCTCGGAGGTCTACAGACATTTTCCTTTGACTTCATGCTTGGTTTGTGCTCTGACATGAACTGTCAACTGTGGGACCTTATATAGACAGGTGTGTGCCTTTCCAAATCATGTCCAATCAACTGAATTTACCACAGGTTGACTCCAATTAAGCTGCAGAAACATCTCAAGGATGATCAGGGGAAACAGAATGCACCTGAGCTCAATTTTGAGCTTCATGGCAAAGGCTGTGAATACTTATGTACATGTGCTTTCTCAATTTTTTTTATTTTTAATAGATTTGCAAAAATCTCAAGTAAACTTTTTTCACGTTGTCATTATGGGGTGTTGTGTGTAGAATTCTGAGGAAAAAATGGATTTAATCCATTTTGGAATAAGGCTGTAACATAACAAAATGTGGAAAAAGTGATGCGCTGTGAATACTTTCCGGATGCACTGTATTGTTGCCACCTGTTGAATATCTAAATAACTTATTTTAATATTATCAATAAATGATTTAGGGCAATGGTGGTCTTCATATAACAAGCAATTATTTTAGAAATGACCCACCAAGAGAAGCTTCCACCATTAGGAATGGACTGTGCTCCACATTGACACCTGGAAACAAACTAGTGTACCTTTCATTTGTTGATCTTCAAAAGGCTGTTCAGTAATTAAGTCAAACCTAAAAATAAACAAGAATGTCCATCCATGTTAAAACCCTGATTTCCTCCCATTTTCTTAGTGCTCAGTCTTACTAGGGCACAGATATAAAACCCATAAAGCATATCTTAAAGTAAAAATTACTCTCAGCCCCCTAAAAAATGAAACATCTAGACAAGGTACTCAGTCAACAATATACATTAAGTGAACAGGTATGAAGATAACTGACTTTTCATTGTTTTTACATTGCTGTGCAATGCTCTTGGTTCTAAGGAGTACATAAATGGAAGGTGGAATCCCTATTTCTAACTTCTCATTCTGCTCTCTTTGGATCAGTTATGTCTGCTTTCTTTGAGTTTTGCCATCTGGTCCAAATAGAATAATTGCTTCCAGAAACAATACAAGGGGAGGAGACAAGTGTGGCAGCGGAGGCCTCTCACTTGTAATCTTAAATTCTTTCTGTGCTTGGTCTCTAATTCACTTCATGTTGCTAGGTGCGTCTGCTCATAAGATTAAATAAAATTATTAGATCCTAATCATGCTGAAAAGACGTGCCCGGAATATATGACTAATATGGAAGCAGAAAGCTCACTGTAGCCCTCCAGACACTCCCTGGTGGTTTAGCCTGATAAACAGAGGTTAAAAAAACACACATCCTGAATCACCAGGCATCAGTACGTCTTGTGAAAGAGTCAAGGAATTAGGTGGTGGGGAAATTCTAAATGCTGTTGAGCTGAAAGAACTGAAAAAAAAAGATATAAGCTGCTGGAATTTAAATGAACTGAATGAGGGTCAGCACTGAGGAGTCTCAGTGACTACAATGGATCTGGACCTAAGCACTCTCTCCTGATATCAGTCTGGGAAAATTCTTTACTCACAAAATGCAAACACAAACGAAAAACATACAACTTCACCACTGTGTTTTGAAGCCAGCGCAGTTTAAGATTAAACTCTTTTAATCCTTTGCTGTAAACCCAATTGTGACCCATTGATTTGACTGGCTGCATCACATTTTGCAGAGAACAAACAGACTACTATTTTTTCTTTCTACATTTAAGAATTTCCTGGCAAAAAACATTTACATTTCAAATTGTACAAATTGCACAATCCAATGAACGTGTCCATACACAGAAGCTAAACATAAATAAATCATATGAAAGACAGCATATAAAATAAATCCAGACATAGATAGATAGATAGATAGATAGATAGATAGATAGATAGATAGATA
>JANRMT010062827.1:23096758-23161768 GCA_026402145.1 Polypterus bichir lapradei
CTGTAATTTGTCAATACACCAAATGTTACTTTCATATATACATTTCAATGATGCCAAAGGGAAACTGAAGCACATGGAGCAGTTGGTCATTCTCCACCTAACAATTTATTACTCTTTAAATACGCTTGAATTAATTAACAAGTCCCCTCCTCGAACCGCCACCTTAGTGTGGTGGAGGGGTTTGCGTGTCCCAATGATCCTAGGAGCTCTGTTGTCCGGGGCTTTATGCCCCTGGTAGGGCCACCCAAGGCAAACTGGTCCTAGGTGAGGGATGAGACAAAGAGCGGTTCAACATAACATCCTATGAAGAACAAAAAATTTGGACGGCATTTTTCCTTGCCCGGACGCGGGTCACCGGGGCCCCCCTCTGGAGCCAGGCCTGGAGGTGGGGCTTGATGGCGAGCACCTGGTGGCCGGGTCTGCACCCATGGGGCTCGGCCAGGCACAGCCCGAAGAGGCAATGTGGGTCCCCCTTCCCATGGGCTCAAAACCTATGGGAGGGGCCAAGGATGTCGGGTGCAGTGTGAGTTGGGTGGTGGCCGAAGGCGGGGATCTTGGCGGTCTGATCCTTGGCTACAGAAGCTGGCTCTTGGGACATGGAATGTCCCCTCTCTGAAGGGGAAGGAGCCTGAGCTGGTGCGTGAGGTCGAGAGGTTCCGGCTAGATATAGTCGGGCCCACCTCAACACACAGCTTGGGCTCTGGAACCAATCTCCTTGAGAAGGGCTGGACTCTCTACCACTCTGGAGCTGCCCCCAGTGAGAGGCGCCGAGCGGGTGTGGGCATACATATTGCCCCCCGACTTGGAGCCTGTTCATTGGGGTTTACCCTGGTGGACGAGAGGACAGCCTCCCTCCGCCTTCGGGTGGGGGGATGGGTCCCAACTGTTGTTTGTGCATATGCACCTAACAGCAGTTTGGAGTACCCACCCTTTTTGGAGTCCCTGGAGGGGGTGCTAGAGGGCATACCTTCTGGGGACTCCCTTGTACTGCTGGGAGATTTCAATGCTCACGTGGGCAATGACAGTGAGACCTAGAAGGGCGTGATTGGGAGGAATGGCCCCCCCGATCTGAACCCGACCTGTGTTTTGTTATTGGACTTCTGTGCTCGTCACGGATTGTCCATAATGAACACCATGT
Source organism: Polypterus bichir lapradei (assembly GCA_026402145.1). Classification (NCBI taxonomy): domain Eukaryota; kingdom Metazoa; phylum Chordata; class Cladistia; order Polypteriformes; family Polypteridae; genus Polypterus; species Polypterus bichir. The sequence continues at coordinate 23,097,897 of JANRMT010062827.1, forward strand.
TCAAGCATAGGGGTGTTCATATGTGCACTTGGCACCAGAACACCCTAGGCCTCAGTTCGATGATCGACTTTGTGGTCGTGTCGTCAGACCTGCGGCCACATGTCTTGGACACTTGGGTGAAGAGAGACGCGGAGCTGTCAACTGATCACCACCTGGTGGTGAGTTGGCTTCGATGGTGGGGGAGGATGCCGGTAAGGCCTAGTAGGCCCAAACGTGTTGTGAGGGTCTACTGGGAACGTCTGGCAGAGTCTCCTGTCAGAAGTAGCTTCATTTCCCACCTCTGGCAGAACTTCGACCACGTCCCGAGGGAGGTGGGGGAAATTGAGTCCGAATGGGCCATGTTCCGTGCCTCTATTGTTGAGGCGGCTGACCGGAGCTGTGGCCGTAAGGTGGTCGGTGCCTGTCGTGGCGGCAATCCCCAAACCTGTTGGTGGACGCCAGTGGTGAGGGATGCCATCAAGCTGAAGAAGGAGTCCTACCAGACTCTTTTGTCCTGTGGGTCTCTGGAGGCAGCTGATAGGTACCGGCAGGCCAAGCGGAATGTGGCTTCGGTGGTTGCTGAGGCAAAAGCTCGGGCATGGGAGGAGTTTGGGGAGGCCCTGGAGAACGACTTTCGGACGGCTCCGAGGAGATTCTGGTCCACCATCCTGCGTCTCAGGAGGAGGAAGCAGTGCAGTGTCAATACTGTATATGGTGGGGATGCTGCGCTGCTGACCTCGACTCAGGGCGTTGTGGGTCGGTGGGGGGAGTAATTCAAAGACCTCCTCAATCCCACTAATATGCCTTCCAATGAGGAAGGAGGTGGGCTTCCAATGAGGAAGGAGGAGGTGGGCTTCCCCATCTCTGGGACTGAGGTCACCGAGGTGGTCAAAAAACTCCTTGGTGGCAGGGCCCCGGGGTTGGATGAGATACGCCCGGAGTTCCTCAAGGCTCTGGATGTTGTACGACTGTCCTTGTTGACACGCCTCTGCAACATCGCATGGACATCGGGGACAGTGCCTCTGGATTGGAAGACCGGGGTGGTGGTCCCCCTCTTTAAGAAGGGGGACCAGAGGGTGTGTTCCAACTACAGAGGGATCACACTCCTCAGCCTCCCTGGAAAAGTCTATTCGGGGGTCATGGAGAGGAGGATCCGTCAGATAGTCGAACCTCGGATTCAGGAGGAACAGTGTGGTTTTCGTACTGGTCGCGGAACAGTGGACCAGCTCTACACCCTTAGCAGTGTCCTGGAGGGTGCATGGGAGTTTGCCCAACCAGTCTACATGTGTTTTGTGGACTTGGAAAAGGCGTTCGACCGTGTCCCTCAGGGAATCCTATGGGGGGGTGCTCCGGGAGTATGGGGTACCGGACCCCCTGATAATGGCTGTTCGGTCCCTGTACAACTAGTGTCACAGCTTGGTCTGCATTGCTGGCAGTAAGTCAAACCCATTTCCAGTGAGAGTTGGACTCTGCCAGGGCTGCCCTTTGTCACCAGTTCTGTTCCTAATTTTTATGGACAGAATTTCTAGGCACAGCCAGGGCATTGAGGGGGTCTGGTTTGGTGGACTCAGGATTGGGTCACTGCTTTTTGCAGATGATGTTGTCCTGTCTGCTTCATCAGGCCGTGATCTTCAGCTCTCTCTGGATTGGTTCTCAGCTGAGTGTGAAGTGGCTGGGATGGGAATCAGCACCTCCAAATCCGAGACCATGGTCCTCAGCCGGAAAAGGGTGGAGTGCCCTCTCAGAGTTGGAAGCGAGATCCTGCCCCAAGTGTAGGAGTTCAAGTATCTCGAGGTTTTGTTCACGAGAGGGAAGAATTGAGCGTGAGATTGACAGGCGGATCGGTACGGGCATCCACAGTGATGCGGGCTCTGCATTGGTCTGTCATGGTGAAAAAGGAGCTGAGCCATAAGGCAAGGCTCTCAATTTACCAGTCGATATACGTTCCTACCCACACCTATGGTCATGAGCTATAGGTAGTGACCGAAAGAACGAGATCGCGAATACAAGCGGCTGAAATAAGTTTCCTCTGCAGAGTGTCTGGGCTTTCCCTTAAAGATAGGGTGAGAAGCTCAATCATCCAGGAGGGGCTCAGAATAGAGCCACTGCTCCTCTGTATTGAGAGGAGTCAGATGAGGTGGCTCGGGCATCTGATCATAATGCCTCTTGGAGTCCCCGGGGAAGACCCAGGACACGCTGGAGGGACTATGACTCTCGGCTGGCCTCGGAAAGCCCCAGGATTCCCCTGGAAGAGCTCGAAGAAGTGGCCAGGGACAGGGAAGTCTGGGCATCTCTGCTCAGGCTGCTGCCCCCGCGACCCGATCTCGGATAAGTGGAAGAGGATGGATGGATGGATAATTAACAAGTTAGGAATCTCATCAAACTCTTCTAATGTGCCCTCATTCTAAACACATGTCTAAGACGTGTGGCACGCAATGGTATTTATGGCTCCAATGGGATATTTGGACATCTTCCGTTAACACATTTTTCAGAGAAATGTTGTATTTTAGGACCTAGCAGAGCGCTTCGTTGATTGTTGACAGCCGGGATCTGGCGTTCAGACAGCACCATACCTCCCAGCACCCGACCGGAATCCAGACTGACGAAGTCATTTGCGTAGCAGATTAAGGGCACTTTGCCAACATAGGGGCTCCTCTCACTTCTCCGGTTTTGACTCAGCAGCTGTGCAGCAGATTCCCCACCCACCGCCTTCGCATTGCTAGGGCGGCTTCTTCTGACTTCAGCATGAATAACGTCTGGATAAAATTAGCCGGCCCTTTAAAGACAGGCGTTCGAATTCTGAGCAGCGCAAAAGCAGTTAGAACGCCGCCTGAAGCATGAAAAATGTGCCGGAGAAAACGATAGGCTGGAGCGCAACGCTCATTCACCAACACAATTCAATTTAATTATGAAGTCTTAGTGTGTGCTGCTAGTAAAACTCTCTTTGTTGGCAGTCCTCATAATTGTAATTGAGCGCCTAGCCGTCCATCTTCATAGCGCATGCACCCCAATTCGAATCACTGTGTAGTCTTTGTAGGTGACCCCCTACCTCCCGATCCCGTCTGTTGGCCACGGAAACCTGGCACACAGTGGAAGTTGCCAGGTCATCCCATCCAGACCTGACTCGTATTAACACTGGTTTATGTCCAGACGACTAGTAAGTGGATGTATTGTAATCCTCTTAATTGTGCTATATTACTACTTCCTTGGAATATTTTAACTATAAAAAAATCACATAAAGAACATTTTGTTTCTGCATATACTTTTATTCTCTTCATGTGGTACTGAGATTAGAAAACTGATATTTAGTTTATGCTGATTAAGCATTCTACTACATTCCACCTTAAAATGGATTAAGCAGGTTTGGTAAAAAAAAATGAAGTATGGAGGTATGGATTAGTGATGAAAGTATTGAACTGTAAACCACAAAGAAATTGGTACTGTTACCACCACTGATTCACCTTATGACTCTGACTGAGTCACTCCACCTGCAAGCAATATAATTGTAGGAGTATTGAGCTCATTGTTGAACTCACTTGAGAAGTCTATGAATTATTTTGGATAAAAGCTTTAATGTACAATACAGTCAAATTGAAGTCTGAATCCTGAAAAACCACTTCCCTTATTGCCAGTTCAATCCTTAGAACACTCATACATACAACAATAGTCACTCATTGTCTTGCTTGGGGGTTTGGGGTGAGTTTTTTGAGGTATTTTACAGACACAGATGCCTGGGGCAGTATTCGCGCTTTAGTCCCTGGTACTGACAGGCATCATCAGTGTTAACCACTCTACCACCAAATGACCAGAGACACTTACACGTCCTGCGAGATGAGTCTTTTTGCAAAGAGATTTAACCATGCCCGGGACTAGAAATAAAAGACAAAGAGTAGATGACAAAGTAGAACGTCCTAAAGAATTCAAAAACGTTGACGTGGTACACTTGCAGAGCAGGTTAGAGATAATGGGAGTATGAAAATTTGAAAGTCACAAAAAAAGGTTAGTAAAGATCGCATTAATTCAAACAAATTGAAATTATTACTCAGTGATATAATGGAACAGCGAAAAGAGATTGAATATATTGTTCGGATTTAAACTTAAAGTCAGTGACTCGTTGATCAACTAATTTGTGTTGCCATCAAGGAAAAAAAAAGTAGTGTTTCTTCCCAATGAAGAGGCATATCTGCGAGAATTAAAAGATTCCAAAATCGTTGGCGTAATACACATGCAGAGCACGGTAGAGATATTGGAAGTACGAAAATTCAAAATTCGAAAGTATCAAAAAAAGGATTGTAAAGATCGCATTAGCACAAACAAAAAGTATTACTCGGTGAAATAACGGAACAGCGAAAAGAAATCAAACATATTTTTCAGATTTAAACTTTAAGTTAGAGACTTGTAGATTGTCTAATTCGTGTTGGCAGCGAGAATTAAAAGATTCCAAAAACGCTGGCGCAGTATGAAGTCCTGTGAGACGGACACTTTTAATATGAGATTCTTTCAAGTCATGCCATACTTACAACCTTTGGAAGCAAGTCTCGTGAAACGGTGACGTTTGCCATTAGATTTTTTCAAGCCATGCCCTTCTTACAACCTTTTTCAAACAAGACCATGGTCATCGAACCTCAGTCGTGTGAATGCTTTTGTCAGACACTGTTCCTGTGCTCTCAGATCTTATTCGTGTGAATGCTTTTGGCAGACACACTTCCTGCACTCTTATCTCATAAATTTTATTAGGACAATAATTTTATATTTTCTAGATGACACGTCAACGACTAAACGAAGAAGAAAGAGCATGGACAAACATTCGAAAAAGTTGCTTAATTTATTAGAGAGAAAGAAACGATATTCACTCACAGGTGGTTATGCGTTGCGTTATCACAATGCGATCTTGAAGAAAATAATGCATATGTAACAATTCTAATGAAAATAACTATCTCTTTAAATTGTATATCCGGTTAACCAAATCCAGGGGTGGGCGAGCAAAGCGATCAGGAGTGGAGCACCCTTTTGTAGGTCAAGTGATTCATTGTCTGCTTGTAAAAACCTTTAGTGAATTATCTTATAATATAGTTTACTGCTGTTAAATATAAATCTTACAATATACAGAGGATTCAGAAAGTATTCCAATCCCTTCGCTTTTTTACATTGTTATGCAGCGTTATGCTATCCATCCATCCATCCATCCATCCATTATCCAATCCGCTATATCCCAACTACAGGATCGTGGGGGTCTGCTGGTGCCAATCCCAGCCAACACAGGGTGCAAGGCAGGAAACAAACCCCGGGCAGGGCTCCAGCCAACCGCAGTGTTATGCTAATATTAATTTTTTCCCTCATCAAACAACACTCAATACCCCTGACAAAGTGAAAACAAGATTTTAGAAATTTTTGCAAATTTATTCAAAAGAAAAAGCTGAAATATCACACTAGCACCAGTATTCAGACACTTTACTGAGTACTCAGTTGAAGCCCCTTTAGCTGCGATTACAGCACGCAGTCTTTTGGGTTTGATGCGACAAGCTTCACACATGCAGATTTGGAGATTTTTTTTGCCATTCTTCTCTGCAGATCCTCTCAAAATCTGTCAGGCTGGATGAAGACCGTCGGTGATGAGCTATTTTCAAGTCTCTCTAGAAATGTTTGATTGGGTTCATATCTGGGCAACTCAAAGACATTCCCAGAGTTTCCTTAAGCCATTCCTGCATTGTCTTTGCTTTCTGTTTGTTCTGTTGGAAGGTGAACCTTTGGCCCAGTGTGAGGTCAACAACACGCTGAAACAGGCTTTCATTAAGGATTTCTCTGTTCTTAGGTTTGATCCCTTCAGATCCAACTAGTTTCCAAGGTCCTGCCACTGAAAAACAGCTCAAGAGCATGATGTTTCCAGGTTCTTGTTTCACAGTTGGATAGATGATTAGTGGTGGTGGGTTTCTTCCAGACATGGTGCTTATCTTGATTTCATCAGAAGAGAGAATCGTCTTTCTTACAGTCCGAGAGTCCCTTAGGTGCCTTTTTTGAAAACGCCAAGTGAGCTTCCACATGTCTTTTACTGAAGAGAAGCTTCTGTCTGGCCACTCTATCATAAAGCCAAGGCTGATAGAGTGTTGCAAAGGTATTTGCCCTTTTGGACGTTTCTCCCATCTCCACACGTTTTCTGGAGATCAGCTAGATTGACCATCAGGTTCTTGGTCATCTCTTATAAAAAGGCCCTTCACCACATGATTGCCAAAGTTTTTGCTCAGATACACATTAACAACTGTGGGACCTTTTATAGACAGATGTGTGCCTTTCCTAATCAAGTCCAGTCAATTTAATTTATGGTGCGTTGACTCCAAAGAAGGTGTAGAAACATCTCAGGTGATGAGCAATAGAATGGATGCACCAGAGACAGATTTAAGCAAAGGGTCTGAATACTTGCGTCAATGTGATATTTAGTTTTTTATTTTTTAATAAATTTGCAAAAAAAAAACCTGTTTTTGCTTTGTCATTTTGGGTTGTTCATTGTTGCCTGATGTTGGGAAAAAATGAATTTAAATGGTTTTAGCACAAGACTGCAACATAAAAAAGTATGAACAAAGTGAAAGATTCTGAATAGCTTCTGAATTTGCTACAGTCTGCTCCTTTTAAAAAGATAAGACAAGCAATGGTTGTGTATGCATTTACTGTTTTCTGTTGGATAAATACCACTATCGGCATTGATTTTGGTGAGGGTCTCAGGTACACTATCAAAACACTGCATTTTTATTTGACTATTACAGACAGGTGATACAAAAAAAAACATATTAAGTTACTTGTCAAAAAGTCAGCTGTACAATCATTTGGACTCTGTTACTAAATGCTGGAGAAAACACAGAGTAGAGTAACAAATAGTTTTCTTTCCAGCACACAAATGTCTGTACTCTCAGGCTTCTGCTGCAATCTGCAAGATGACAATGGCTGTGTAAGCATACGAGAAGAATGTGTGATTATTTTTATTAACATAGTCTTCTTATAACTGTGGACATCTGCAGTACCCAAGCAAACTTCTTCATTAAATACAGAAAGCCCCTTGCATGAAATGAAGAAATTGCACTTAAGTGAAGCATATTAATGCATTGCAGTAGTGAAGAAGACAAAACAGAATGAATAAAGCAAGTTTCAGTCCACACTATTGACGTGGTTTAGTATATTTCTCTGGGTAGTGCACCGATGAAGAGGATTCTTGCCTAGCCTCAAAATGCTATTCATTTTCTAACCTTACACTGTATAATTACACTATTATGAAAATCATCATATATGGTATGTGTAAACAATAGGGAATTATGAATCCAAACATTGTAACTAGATCACTAGAACTGCTAAGCTGATGTCATTCCTGTAAAAGTAAAACCCTAAACCTCAAGCTGCAGAGGAAGTCCTTACTTTTCCAAAACCACAATTGAGACAGATGTGATTTCACCTCCAGTTTATGCCTAGTCATGACTAGCTATTCACTAATGCTTCCGGCCTGATCAGAGTCACAATCACCCTTTTTCCCATGCTTTTTAACCTTTTCAAACATCTTCCTTTCATTATATTATTCTAAACCTGGTCATTCTATTGAAACCCCCTGTTTTTATCACTTGGGAGACACTTTGGCACCATAAAGGATGATCCTTTAAGGATCAAGACCCATTCCTGTAGACTTAAGAATCTATGGTGTTCAGCAGGGAGGGCAAATCCTCTTTTACCACTCGGCTTTTTCCTATTCTGTTTGTGTACAAGCTGCTGAGATCTAATTAAGTCTTTTGGAGCCTTCTAATTAACTCTTACTTTCCCTTTTTGTATTAGCCCAGTGTATTCAAACTGAATTTGCAACACACAAAGAGATAATCAAAGACACAAATGAACTGTTCAGTCTCAAAAAGGTGATTCATTAATGGGGGTCGGTGGTAGGGGGTAGTGTTGATTGTGTTTCTGAGAATTAATTCAAAAGTAACAGCCATACTATTTAAAATAATGGGATACTTTAATATTTTCCCATTGCAAACTAAATATTTTGGTAGCAGCAGAACAGAATGATATATAGGGGGATATTAAGAGTACATATACACATATTGTAAATAGTTTGATATGTCACTGAAGTCAATATAAAAAATGCAAACTGCTGTATGTCAGCTAATCCATAAGTCCAATACATCCACACATTTTCTAAACCCATTTTTTCCATTTCATGGTTACCTGAACAAATACCATTTGAGATTGAACGAGAAACTGAAATAAAACATAAAGTAGGTTAGTTATATTTTATTATTTTTTAGAGGTAATTTATGGTGGTTGCAAATATATCTGCATGTTATTTTGGTAAATGTTGTCATTGCAGCAGAGCAAATGGGAGAAAAGCTCAACTTCCATGTTTTCAATTGCAATGAGCTTTTATCCTGTAAAAGACTGGATCTTCACTGCTGCAACCAGAATGGGATGAATTAGAGTAAATGAGAATGGATGGATGGATGGACAATCTTCATCACTAAGTATTCAAAGTTATATCACTAATATATAAGATCCTTACACTTTTATAACCTTTACTTAAATACTGTACTTTAGAATAGTGTAGAGTTTTACTTTACTGTCATTGTTGGCAAAGACAATATACCTTCTTATATAATATGCTAGCATGGCTGTCTGTTTGTCTGTCCAGGATTTTAAATCACCTGTAGCTTGCAAACCGTTTGAACTATTGACCTGAAATTTGGTATACATATACTACGTGATATCTACTGTCCGATTTCGGGTGATGATTGACCAAGGTTATTCCACTTTTTATTTTTATTTTATTTTATTTTATTGTACAATGAACTCTCAGCAGCGACCAGCAGGGTGGCTGTGTGGTGCATGTGTACGGGTGCCATTCTCATCCTTACCACCTTCGCCATCACTTTCCCTACCTCTTCATATCTTAAATCATTCTTGAGGCAGATTGAAGACTTAAGTGCCAGCTTAAGTGAAGAAATTAAGGAAAGGTACGAAGTAACTGCAAAAAAAAAAAAACGACTTAATCAGTTTTAACGTGAAATGATGCCGACAAAAGAAGAGAAGAAGTGGGCTGCTAGGGTGGAGAAAAGAAGAGCTGCTCAGGAAACAGCAAGCGCATCAACCTCTGAGCAAATGAATGCTAAACATACAGAGAAAGAGGATGAAAACTAGGAATGCTCAAGTCAAGTGTATTCACTGCACATTATTGTGCAGTGCGCTGTTACTGATATATTTATAATACTGCATTTAAATATTAAAAAAAAAACCAAAAAAACAGACATTTTCAGGGCTAACTTTGTATAGTTGGTGTTAATTCCCTTGATAATCAAAATTGGCTCCAGCCTTTTACTAACCAGGCCCTGTATAATTTAATACTTTCAAACATATGTGTTAAATGCAACACATCATAAACCTTAGGTTTAATTTGTCATTTGTTTAAAATGTAATGTAATTCCCTTTTCTTCTCTCACTGATGTAAAAAAGGAAAACAAATACAGTACATTTGCTGTGTGCTTATTTAAACATTCAGTTTCAATATTTGAATCAGTATTGCAATTATTTGTAATTGTAATGTTTACTTTTCTTAAATTGTTCTGTGTATTTGGGGTGAGTTGCTGTTACTGTTGTTTGTTATAATATTTGTAAAGTTCTATTAAAGGCTAAATTTCACCCTGGAGAGAAATTTCTATTTATCTATTGTGGCGGGTGGCCAGGACACCCCTTTGACACTGGATCTGGGGGAACACCCAGGGGCTACACCCTACATTCCCTGGAACACTTTGTGGCAGCCCCCCTGGGTTGCATCGGGCCACAATGGTGGAACACTGGAGCTCATCCCCGCCAGGGGGAGCTGCAAGGTTTAACGAGCCCATGTGGGCTGGACTGCAGCCACAACCACAAGTGCAGCCTGAAGTAAGTCAACGAGCACCTGCAGCACTTCCAGGGGTGCTATAAAAGAAGCCTGCAGCCACTACTCTAGGTGCCAGAGTCGGGAGGAGGAGGAAGAGGAAGAGGAGGAGGAATAGGAGTGGGAGGAGGAGTAGGAGTAGGAGGAGGAGTAGTAGTAGTGGTATGTGGTTTGGGGTGATTTACTTTGTGCATTGTTTTGGGACTGTGTTGGGCCTGTGGGACATGGTGAAGATGTGCCCCATGGCTGAAGAAAAATTGAAAACCTTTTTCATTTATTTCTGCACATGCCTCTGTTGTCAGTCTGTGTCGGGTCGATGCCTATATAGCGCCTTTGCCACACTATCTATATATCTAATATAGTGCCTTTTATTATCTATCTATCTATCTATCTATGATTGACTGCACAACAGAAAGGCAAATAGCAGTGTATGACAGTGTTTGTGAGCTGAAGGTCAAATGTTTTCTAATATTGTCATTTTTTGCTTTATCAGTAAATGTCCAATAAAGTTGTTTAATTTGTGCACCTATTAATGAAACTACTTACTACAAATCACTGTGGGGAGGGCTGGAGCCTCTCTCCGCACCAGTCCATTGTACACACTCAAAGACACACTCACACTCACTTTACACAGGGCCTGTTTAGAACTGGCAGTTAGCCTTGTTGAACTAAATCCGTTTCTCTCTAGTGAGTAGTAACATTGCAGAACTTATCACACTCAATTAGTAATTCCTATTACAGTAATAATATTAGTCTTTTTTATGAAAATATCATAACATATGTAATAGTTTGAAGAGATGAGCTGTAGAAACAGCAGTGGTTAATATGCACTCTGGAATACTGTACTGACAATCAAATTCTGTCTCTTGACTTACAGAAACTGTTTTTTATGGGTAAAACCCAGTTTAACGTAAAGAATGATTGAGGTTTATTTTTATTGATGGACTTAAGAAGAGAATTTCAAATCATTCAATATTATAATCATCATGGAAAGACTGCAGTGGGCTGGTGCCCTGCCCAGGGTTTGTTTCCTGCCTTGCACCCTGTGTTGGCTGGGATTGGCTCCAGCAGACCCTGGACCCTGTAGTTAGGATATAGCGGGTTGGATAATGGATGGATAGATGGAAGCAAAGGACACTCAGCTATTTGAGCTATTTTGAGCAAAAGGGCTTGAAATTGTTCATGATAACATAGCAAACAAAGGATGTAATGAACGGCTTCTTAAGGAAATAAAAAGGAGAGATGTTTTCCACTTAAGGCTTGAGAAAGACCAAACACACCTTTTTCTGCTTTCAGTTAATGAATCAAGTGCTTAAAAGATCTGATGTGGTCAGCATTGCTGCCTACTTCTTGGTGTGCAATTATTAAACGTTTCTGTTCACAAATTACCATCATCAAATGCCTACAAAATTATGTTCAAATAGCCTTTACAATAAGTCCCTGTATCCTCCTGAATTCTTGTTGAGTGAGCTTTGCACTTGTGATATACATTTTGCTGCACAATCTCTTGAGTATCTGCAAATTCATGTAAGTCTTTAGTGTCCTCAATTGATTGGCCATAAATACTGTATATGACAAAGTATTATTTTTACTTATACTGAACATCTTGGGGCGGCATGGCACACAGTGGTAGCGCTGCTGCCTTGCAGTGAGGCAACTCGGGTTCGCTTCCTGAGTCCTCCCTGCGTGGAGTTTGCATGTTCTCCCCATGTCTGCGTGGGTTTCCTCCGGGTACTCCGGTTTCCTCCCACAGTCCAAAAACATGCAGGTTAGGTGGATTGGTGATTCTAAATTGTCCCTAATGTGTGCTTGGTGTGTGTGTGTGCCCTTCGGTGGGCTGGCACCCTGCCCAGGGATTTGTTCCTGCCTTGCGCCCTGTGTTGGCTGGGATTGGCTCCAGCACAACCCCGTGACCCTGTGTTAGGATATAGCGGGTTGGAAGATGAATGACTGACTGACTGACTGAACACCTCTTCCATTACTTTCTGCATTATATCAAGTGTCCAGCTTGTAATGTGCAATACTAAAGCCTTTTGGCATAAACACTGTAGTGGTATATTCTAGAACAAATAAGTGGTTCAGTTACATAAAATGTGAAATGCTTTAGTTGTTAATGAAATGCTAACAACCAGGAACTCTGTCCTGATTAACCTACATTTGGTATGAAACAAATATTTTCACATTCAAGATTGTTGTAACTCAAAAGATGATGAAAACCACAGAGGTATGTTTGTGATATTATGAGTGTTTTTGTTTTGTAGTATGCAACATAACCTTTTAGCTTTAAGTCAGCTTCATGAAAATCCAACATTGAAGTGGAATTTTCACATTTCATTTTCTTACATATAAAATCTGTTTTGTTGAAATTGAGCTGCCTTATGAAAGTAACTGTAGCAAGTTCAAGATTGAAAGAACATTTGTACAATTTCAACCAATTCCGCAAAGTATTGGCTGTTTTCTAAAATCTCTGAAAAAGACCTCAGAAATATATCTAAATGTAAGATTTTGTTAAACAAACACAAATGAGTGATGATTCTAGGGAGCAAGAAAGTAGTATCAATACTGTAAATGCAGAAAACAGTCCCAGTATTTCCTTCAGCCTCCAAAAGGTTCTCATCCTTGGCTACTGACTAGTGAATGGAGAGGTGAGCCCACGTTACAAAAACAACTACAAAACAGCCACCATTTTCTCTCTCTCCCTTCTTCTGTTTGAAACTTTTAACATTTTTTCTGCCTACCTGCTACCTGATCTGTTGCTCCAAATCTTCACTGATTTTTTTTTTTTTTTTTACCATGGAGCAACCTTTAAAGGCCACAAGGTGTTTCCTCCAGTGGAGTCTCTGGGGCCCCCTCCAAAACCAGGTTTGCTCCTAAGTCACCTTAGAAGACTGCTGTGTACACCAGATGTTTCTGCTTCCTCATCCTCTGTACTCATTGAAAATGCCTGGCACCCAGACCTGCCCATGGGCTTACATATAATTATATATTAGGGGATATGTACTGCAATCCAGTAATTCTGACCTGCAAAAGTGCATTCAGAAAACATATGGCAGTCTCGAAATTAGTAATGACAATGAGTAAGAAATGAAACCAGAGTGACGACATTACATAGAATTTAAAATGCTAAGATCTCCACCATCAAAGTAAAAACACCAAGCTATTTAAATTTATTTTAAGCTCTGTCTTAATTACTTTTGCTTCTTTCCATCATCATATCACACTCAGTGGCACAGTTAGGAAGGGGCTTCAGGATTTTAAGCCCACGATCTTACATGTCTAGCCCCTGATCCTTGAGATCCCTTCTCTGTCTACCCCCACTATTTATTCCGACACGCACATATGACCAATGTGAAATCCAGTGGAAGTCTCCCTTTTCTCTTCAAATGGCGCTAAACCCCAAAGAGGTGACAGACTGAGGAGATCGTTCCTCCCCACACTATGCGACTCTTTAATTCCACCCGGGGGGGGTAAACAATAATATTATACAAAATTATTGTCTGTCTGTTATACCTGCATTGTTATCACTCTTTAATTTAATATTGTTCTTTATCAGTATGCTGCTGCTGGAGTATGTGAATTTCCCCTTGGGATTAATAAAGTATCTATCTATCTAAATGATCTAACGTATATGTATGACTAGCAGCATAATCAGAGGGGGGCTAAACCCCTAGTAACTGCGAAAGTTAACAATGCACCTAATCACACCTTTCAACCAATGGAGATTTTTCAAATGACAGCTATTATTATTTTTTTTTCCTTTGAACTTTGAATAAATCAATCTGTAAGCTTTGATTAACAAAGGACTTAATATTTATTACAGCGGGTTCAAAATTAAAAAAATAAAGAAACAGTATATGCAACATGGTTATGGTTTCCAGGCCAAAAGAAAGCAGCAGTAAGTTTCAAGGAGACATACTGGGTGCTTGATGTACTCAGATTAATATGAGACGCTTAGGACTGAGGGGTGTAGGCTTCCAAAGAACACTTCTGCCTAATGGTAATAGATCTTGTAGAACAATTTTTGACCCCGACACATTATTGTTGATGACCTCTATAATAATTCTGGGATGCATTTTAAACATCTCTAAAGTTTATTAACTGCACATTGGAAACTATTGGCTTAGTTACCTTTCATAACATAGACAAAAATAAGAGGAAGGCAGCTTGGCTAACATCCACTCCCTTTTTTTGGTTAATAAAACACTAACCTTTTATATGTTCTGTGGTATACTGTACAAACAATAGATTCCTGATAGGTTCCTCTCACAATACTTTTTACATCAGGATTGAAAGAATTACATTTTTTTTGTTAATTAGTTAAGAAAAATAAGTTGTTGAACATGGTGCTGACGGCACCAATTTATCAGGAAAAAAAAAACAAAACGCACAAATCATTCCCTCAGTAAACATTCAATCCGTCATGGAGCTAGTTTGAGAATGTTTCTATAATAGCTAACGCAATTCGGCAATTCCATCCAGTTGATCATTAATAATCCTTTTCACGTTTACATCTGTGCTACAGAAATGTACTTTGGTGTCAGACTTGTTTACACATAATAGAACATTTTTCTTCTTACTTTTCAATCAATCACTTATTGTTTAAACCCTTCATCTAAAGCACTAGTGCACTTGTAGGTATTAGTACACTGAATCATAATCAGAGGAAAACAATGTCAGATGAACCAAAAGTAATTATTATTTTTTAACATTTTATTGAATTTATTAAAATCAAACAGCATTCCATACAAGCAAGTCAAATTGTACAAAACTATTACCAAAAGTAATTAAATCTCGTACAGAGCCTCATGTATGTCATTTGACTCTACAGGCAGAATGTACAATAGCTGAACTTGGAAAAAATATATACTGTAAATCAAATCACTGTTAACTGCTTTCCTATCCACTGATTTATCCAACAAAGTTTATATTTTAATACATTTTATTATAACATTAAAAAAATGACAAGAACAGGCAAAGCTCACCAGTCCCATAATTCATCCAAAATAACACCAAGTCAAGTTTTGAAAGTTCCTAAAGTCCTACTGTCTACCACAGTACTTGGTAACTTATTCCATGTGTCTGTGTTTATCTGAGTAAAGAACAACCTCCCATTTGTTTTATTCATTAGTTTTTTTGCTTTAAATAAACTATACCAACAATGATCAATGTTGCATAATATACATAAAATCAATTAATTGTAATTTAAACTTTTTTTAAGATTTAAACTGATTTATTTAAAATTGGAGTATTAGAATGTAAAATGATTCACTCAGGACCTCATAGTGAATCAATCGTCCGGAATGACCAAACAGGAATGAGAATCGCCATCCTGCTTAACACACCTTAAAGACCAGTTGACAAATACTAAGACCTATATATCAAGTTAACAAACAATAAAGTGCAACATATTCATTATTGCATGCCAAGAGCTTAGTCAAGAGGCTTCAGATCAAAACCTGCGCCTGCCTAACCGTCATTTTTTATTCCATATTGGATTTAACTTATTGGTAAAAACATACTTTATGGAGGCTCAGCATAACTTCAGTACTGGTTACAAATGGGAACCACTCCAACAGAGGGAGCCAGTATTTTGCAGACATTTGATTATTAAGATTACTAAGGGGGTGTGCCCCCAACCCCCGACTGCCTATGGTAGCCAGACTCCCGCTCGATAGCCCCCTCCGCTCGCTATCGGTACACGTGTATATTTCAACATGGTCGAAACTCTGGCCCTGAATATAGCAAATGCTAAAACTATTGGAAATGGTCGTCAATGCATGATGAAAGGTATAATCAACTTGTTGAAGAACTGCCAGTATCAAACTTAATACGCGGAAGGAATTCGACTTCTCCTGCATGATCACCAATCCTGATTTTGCCGACAATTGAATGTTTATGCAGTTTTACCATTTGTAAGCGTGTGCCATTACATATAGGCTTTATTCGTCAACTGCTAAACACTCTGCTGAACTTTTTAGTGGGACGGATGAATATAAGGTATTTTGGTTGACATGTGCGTGTTAAATTGGTTATACTTCCATGAAAGTATCATTGCTGCATTCTCCTAATGAAGACGATAAAATGTACATATATGTATGATGTACGGTTTTGAAGAAAAATGAACGTCGCATGAAAACGACACATGAAAACATTGCACGGTTTCGCTAATCTTTTTATATAGAGAGAAAACACAGAGGAAATCTTAACTGCATCTTTGACATACACTAAATGCTTGCTGATACTGTACAGTGAAAATGATCTCTGCCTAAATTTCACCTGTAAAAGCACTCCAGCAAAGTGACGTCACGACTTCTCTCCCATGAACAGATAACTGTATTGTAATATAAAACAGATTCTCAGGTCAATTTTCCCGTAATAGTCCAATTAAAATAAAGTAAATTAAAGGTTTTGTTCTGTTACACTGTGAGCAATTTCCGAACAAAATTATACCATAAATCAACTTAATTTGACTTGAATATGCCTTGTGCATTTATTTACAAATGAGTATGGTATATGAAACAAAAATAATAAATTAAACTAATATCAAAGAAAGACCTAAGATATATTACTATAATCATCATTTGAAAACCACCTAAAAATAAAGGAGCCAAAGTGGTTCTTCGGACTGATGCTACAGGGGAAACATTTTTGTCTAATCACATCCGATGTTATTCCGAGTACTTCTAACGCGTATAAAAGGATTAGGTAATGATGAACACACTTGTCTTCAAAGATGCCGTTTTAATGGATAATTGATTCGCAGACAAGGTTTTTTCTCTTCAAACCCCACCCATAGCTGTGCTGAGATAGACAAACGAGGTCTGGAGCGCCCACCATTCCCCTCGCCTTTATCCTGCCTATTTAAAAGCACAGTGCTGACCTCTACTGGACATACTGGTAATAGAGTATTTCACACAAGATGGGCCAAATTTAAAAGCCGTTGGTTAAAGAAATGGGTGCTTTGCACAAAAGGCACATGCAATTACTCGTCACCGTATAAAATAAAAGTTACTACAATTATTGTCTGCTTAATTTTTTTTTCTTCACAGTTTGCTACAGCGCAATATCAAAGGCAGGTTTTTCATTGGACTTCAAAATAACTAAGCCTTAAATGCATTTTTCTGCACTCTGCTTTGGCATCACAGTGACTCTGAGGCGCAGCGCCAATTAATATTAGCGGCACCATTGCAAAATAAAATTACTTCAGCTCAATAGACTGAGCTCTCTTTGTACATTGGAGAGTGCAAAATTTGCCAGTGAATTTCACAAGTGCTGGGTTAAGCAAAACTCAACTGCAATTTAACAAAAACATTTGTCTTTTCACAGAACTATGAAAAATTAAGGCAATGTCACATTACTCGACTTTTCCAGTGATTGTCAGCCACAGTCTTCAATTACATAGTCTTAGTAAGTCAGAGGCAGTTAGTGGTGTGGAGCGCCTCCCTTAAGTTAATCGTGTAATGTGACATACCCAGAAATTCATTCTTACTAGTCTGAAACTTGCTCTAACAAAATCAAAAAGGATCCATTTTGTCCTTAGTCATAGAGGTGAGCTCTGTGTGAGAACTGACAACCAATGAATGCCATCCATCCATGCATTATCCAGCCCGCTACATCCTAACTACAGGGTCAAGGGGATCTGCTTGAGCCAATCCCAGCCAACACAGGGCGCAAGGCAGGAAACAAGCCCCGGGCAGGGTGCCAGCCCACTGCAGGGCACGCACATAGATAGAAGGTTGGCACTCAGTCACTAAATGTGACAAGCCTAGCCATTATACTAAAATGGTCTGGCAACAAGGGCAGCAACTGTAATTGGCAAGTTTGACATGCCCAATAACTAGAAACTGTGTAATGTGACATCAGCTTTAATAGCTAACTTTACTCCATTATGCTGTTGTGGACTGTTGTGTATTGATGATTCAGCAGATACTGTATTTGCCACATTAACTGTGCCATCAAAAGACATTCTTGTGCATTTTAATGACTGCTTAAAACTGATGGCCCTCTGTATAACATCTGATCCAGGGTCTTGTGCATGACTGTTGCCATGTCTCTGGTACTTTCTGTTCACAGATTAGCCTTATGTATACCAAGGCATAAAAAGTCAAAGTGAGTTTAACAAATCAGCTCTCTGAAAATAAACAATGATAAACAATTTCACAATTTTCTATAAATTATCCAGAGAACTGTGCCTCAGATTGACTTCAGAAATAAAGCTGAATGCTTCCAAAATTCCAGCCACTCATGGTATGCTGCATGGTGGGGCAGTAGCATTAGTTACTCCTAGCTATTGTTACTAGCTCATGGATTGTTGTCAATGTCAATGGATTGTTCTCCATGTCTCTATGCAGCTGTTCCTGTGAATACTCCAAATTTCCTCCCACAACCAAAAGACAAGCAGATTGGGTTAATTTGCCATACTAAATTAGTCCTATTGTACTCCTCGCCAATTACAACATATAATTAAATAAACACTTTATTGGGAAGCCGTGGTGGTGTAAGTTATAAGGCTCTGCACCTTAAAACATAAGATCCCTTGTTCAATTCATGATTGTGGTTCATTGTGTGATCCGTAGCAAGTCACTTAACCTTTGCCCCCAACAGCCAATATCTATAAACAGCTGAAATATATTCTGATCTTGTAAATCATCATGGAAAAATGTGGAATAACAATAACAATTTATAGGGAACTTGTTACAGGACAACATAGCCGATGCTGTGTCCACTGCCCACCCAGAGTGACACTTATAGCTTTGACAATCAAACAACAGGAATTTTGGTTAAGCTTAAAATAATTAGGTTAAGCAATCACACCATAACAATTTAAATCAATGTCAGTTTTCTGAAACTGAGTGGAAGATGCAATATTGGGAATACATTTGATATCTGCAAACGGTGGATTTAGTCTTACCTAGAGGACTGGATGATTAGGATGTTTGTGCCATCACTGAACCCCTCACTGATGTTAGACTTGCACAGCCTGCTGTTTCTTGTCATTTGCAATACCTCTTCTCTCTGAGTTAATGAAATAACTTACATTGAGAATTCGCTTCTTTACAAACAAAATTAAAAAAAAAAACACAGATTTAAATAAATAAAGTTAAAGGTAATGTAAACTTAATTTACATTCACGGTTTAAGTTCTAATGAAAGAACTAATCCTTGTAAAGGCGCAGAGTTCTTTGAGGGTCAAATACGTGTGTGGTAAAGTTTTTAGTGAACATTATATAAGGAGTCATCTCCATAGTTTCCTAGATAGTAGAAAAGAAAATTCTCATATTTTAAAAGCAGCCATAAGAGGGATAATTTTAGTCGTACTTACTTATGTTTACTGAAAGATGGTCTTGGATGATGTTTCAGTGTATGGCCCACCAGCCCAAAACCCTAGAAAACAGCAGCACAAGTGTGAATCTGAATGACAATATATACCAGGGACTTGCAACAAGGAGTGGCCACCATGGCTCAAGACCCTCTCCATTGCCCACCTTGTCCCAAATGCCCTTTCTTCTCATCAGGACCTACTTGTTTACTTCTGAGCACAAGTGAAAAATCTCCTTTCATTGTACTAAGTAGAGAAAATATAGTGATAAGAAACTTGTCTTGTTAAAGCCAGGTAGGCTACTGTTTGCCTTAAAGTATGGTCTATGTTAATCATTGCGATTAATTCTTTAAAACATGTATAATATTTGTTTGCTGGTCATGTTAATTTGTGTGACATTGTGACGACTCAAAAGGTAGTAATGTCTGGGCACAATATTCACTGTGGTTATAATGACAACTTTTCCAGTTGCTTCTTCCATTTATAGATTGCGACCCATTTTTGAAATATATTAGGGTTTAATATAACAACTGTTCTTCACAGCGCACAATATTTTCTGCTTATCAACTCAAATCCTTTGCAAAAAGCAAAGCATCATAAAACTGCTGGTGTCTTTAAGAATGCATCTCCATGTCTGCTCACTTTGAAAAAAAAGATGGGGACTGATTTTGGAAGAACCAATTGAGGTGATTTGGACCGGGTCCACTGACAGAACTGAGAGAATTTCATTCTGCTTACACCTCTCCAAGGAACAGTACCCAAGCAATGCCGGGTGTGTTCCAAGAGCCTGATAGTAATTTACTTTTTCCAGCACTGTTTAAACTGCTGAAAGTTGATGCCACATTGCCTGTATTGACAACAATTGTTCAATTAAGTTTTTTTTAAGATCAGTTCTGTGAAATCCAAACTCAGAAATCTATGCGGACAAGAACAGCTTTCTAATTTTCTAATTCTGCCACGAAAGATATCACTATAACAAACATCATATAATTGCAATATATCAAAACATGAAATCTAAATGGAAGATTTTTCTATAAAACTCAAAAGCTGACAACACCCAGAAAGCTAAATTATTTCTTTTTTGCTTTTGTTACTGAGAGATCTTAATACATATAGTATATAAAATCATTTTACATCGTAGCTGAGAGCTTTGGATATTAAAATCTGTACTTTTCCCCTGAAGAAAATGTAATACACAAAAAAAAAATGGTAGTACTGTTTATGGTACCAGATGATCAGTTCCAGCGGCTACCAGAATTTCTGATCCATAATAGACACTTTATGGAGGAAAAGGAAACATTTAATTTGATGTCCTAAAATGTGAGCCCATGCTCTTAAGGCCTAATTTTTAATTTTAAGGTAACTAAATAGGAAGTCTTTGCTCTTCGGTCTTAAGCAGTGTTACAATAGGAAAGTTAAGTATATACACAGTAGAGGGTGTGTACTGACTCTTCTAAGAATTTAACACAATTAGCAATCATGGGCTAAAATTTGTTGCTACTTTGTGAATATTATAGAGACCATACTCAAATGTCCTGTGAAATTACTAAACACAAATAAAACTGAGCACTAATTTGTATCCAGCATTAAAATGTAACAAATTCTGTTCCTATAGTGCCCCTTCTCCCCTTTTTGAGCTTCTGCCTACCAACATGTCTGAGCATGTCACTGCTAAATACATTTAAATCTTTTTCAAATGATTATCTCTGAAGGTCATACTAGATGTAGCATTATCATTTCTCTTCAAAGCCAAATAAAAACACGGTTCTCTATTGAATATATCTTATCAAAAATTATTTGAATACAAGGTAGCAACTGGAAACCAGTACCATGTCATCAAGGACATTTTCAGTTTTTTATTCTTTAAGGATATACTTTATAAACATTTAAATTCTTAATCACTCTTTGTTTATATGGATTAACATATACTTGCAGGGAAAAAACGCATTCATGTTGAACTGTTATACTGTATGCTTATCTTATAAACAAGCAACTAATACAAAAAAGACATAACTCTCCTGTAAGTTAGTGAACATGGATCGCCAAATCTCCTGTTATTCAAATGTTTCAGTATCTCATAGTTTCAATACTATTCAGCTTATTTTCATCTTTTGTTTAATTCATTCATCTTAATCTGTAAGGGTGGCACAGCACTGTTTTTGCTTTATATGACTAAGATTTCTGGGTTGGTTAACCTCAGAACTGAATTTGCATGTTCTCTCTGTAGCCACTCTTGTGTTATTATAATTCAAAGACTTGAAATCATGTGGACTGGTGGCTATAATCACCCCAGTACAGATGTGAGTGTGCATTGGGGTACTGCAATAGACTGGTGTCCATTCCAGAATGTGCTCTTGAATTCCACCCAAAAAGAAGGTTTGGAAAATGGACAGATGCCTTTTTAATAAGTTAATTTCTTTGATCATTTTCTGAACAAGCTTTTTTCAAATCATGACAATTCCAAATCTGTATTGGCAGCACTGGATTCAAGGATAGAACCAGTCCTCACCAGGGTGGTCGGCAGTTGCAGGACACATTTATGGCTACATCTTAATTTATTGTTAGTGTATCAGTTTATTTCTAGGAACCAATTGAACAAATATGTCTTTGGAACATGAGAGGAAACTTTTCTGTTCAGATTTTTTGGAGAAACATGAGGTCACTGTTGATTTATGACTTAGTCTGCACAAAAGGCAGCTTAATTTTAATGTAAATATAAAGAGAATAATATGTATTGTCGCTACTAATATAATTCAATGACAAAAATGCCATTTCCTGCTGACCAAGTTCTTTTTTTAAATTTTAGATTATTTACTGAAGTGAAAGGTCAGCGTTATGTCACAACTTGAAAAATCAGGTAGCATTGCTTTATCCAATTTGCCCAACAGCTGGGAATTTTGTATTTCTCTCTCTCTGTGATAGCACATGAATACAGCAAAATGCCGGAGGTAACTGTGGCTGGGATGCCAGGCCTTCACACTTGCATATACCAACAGCCCCATTCACATTGGTCCAATTAAATAAAATTGAATGATCTAACTTACATGGGAAGAATATGCAAACAGTGACCTTACCTGGAGTTAAATCAGTTAAAGTTGTTTTTTGAAAAGAATGTTGGCAAAGAGGTTAGCACTACCACCCATGCAGCTCTAGATCTGTGAGTTAAGATCTCAGCCTGGAAAACTATCTGTGTGGATTATCTCCCTCACCTCATTCATGCACCAATTATGTTATTAACAACTCTAAATTGACCCTTTTTAAGTGGATGTGCCCTAGGATGGACAGGTGTCATGCCAAAAGCTGGTTTTTTCTTTGCAGCCAATGCTTCTGGGATAGATTTGGACTCTCAGTAACTCTGTATCAGACTAAATTGGTTTGGGGAAAAAAAAATGCGAATGAATGAGAAATAAATAAAAAATGAGGAGACTAAAATTTCCTTAAGGATAAAGTATGGAATAACTCTAGTTCATTATGCATTCAAATACATTTAAATAAAAATATATATAAAAATCAATAAAAATATAGATTTTTTTACCCAATAACAATGAGCAAGAGCACAAGCAGGGATGAGATGCAGACTGTGATGATGGTGAAGGTGTAAGGCTTGCGGTTTGCAGGGCTGAGAAGCCTGTCAAGGGTGCTGCTGACCTTTGGCAAAATGGGAGGACCTTCAATCTGAGAACTGGAATGTAGAGCTGTGTCAAAGAGCTCCTGCAGCTCTGCATCTTTGGCATTCCCTGCAGTTATTACTGTGGACAGACAAACAGAGACCTGTAACAGATGCCTGATATTAAAAAGGCATTATAAGTCTGAATGAACAGATTTTCCAGAAGCTCAGTAGCACTCTATTAAATCAACCTTTTATCTTTCTTAAAGAAAGGTTTAAAATTGCATTATAAATGCATACAAATTCAGGGAGCATTACAGTGCATTGGTAGATTATTATAAGGTGTTCAATTACATTAGTGACAAAAAAGAAAAAAGATGTTTTCTATACAATGTGTTAACATAGAAGCCAATTAGGTAATGTGTTAACACAGTTGCTTCATAAATCAACAACACTTTGCAAATGATAACCTAAGACAGGGATTCCCAAACTCAGTCCTGGGCACCCACTGTGGCTGCAGGTTTTTGTTCCAACCAGCTTCTGTTTATAATTGGACTTCAGGGCTAATTAGCTAAACTGTTATTCCCCAGATTCTGTGTTTTGGGAACAATATAGAAATTAGAAAAGTAAGTTTGGTAAAATGTACAAAGCAGTTAGATGGGAAAAATGTGTTTTTCTTTCTTTTTAACATTTTCATCTTGATTTTCATTCTACTTTTCCAGGTGTTCTAATTGTTTAATTAATCCATTATTTACTAATTAGTGGGGCTGACACTAAAGAAGTTGCAGCCTTTCATGATTCAGTGTTGTTTGCCTGGGTGTCTGCTCTGCTCATTTTTAATTGTCATTATTAAGACACAATGAAGGGAGCAAACTACACAGAGAAAGGGTGAAATATAATGAAATCATCAAAGAGAGTTAAGCATTTATATCTATGGCAAAAATAGAAATATTTCTAAAAGTCTAATAAACGTAAAAATCATGTTGCTGTGCTTTTCTGAATGTAGAATAAGAGAAAAAAAAACAGCTAATTAAATGAGATCAGTGTTATTAGGTATTGTCACTGATTATAAATCTGGTTGGAACAAAAACCTGTAGCCATAGTGGGTCCCCAGGACCAAGTTTGGTAATCCCTGACCTAAGATATTAAATGAACTATAAATAAGTTCACCTTTTAGGAAGAAGTACATTCGAATAATGGACCTTTCTTCTTCAAATACTTCACACATATAGGTACCCTGATTTGTCCTCCGGGTGACAGAAATGGTGAAAGCCTTTTCTGTGCCAACATTCAGATCTTTAAAAAGCTCCATACTTGTTGTTTTGATCTAGGAGTAAAAGACAGAGGATGCTTTTTAAGATGAATATGTTTGGAAAGATCGGTCTGAACGGTGGTTAGTAAATACTGTATGCTCCATCGAGCTTTACTCTATACAACACCTCAAGCTATTTTTATTAACTGTTTACTTTGTGGTATATTTTGGTGGTCAATGCAGGTAGAGAATGTATTATCTTACAGAAACTCCAGATTTTCATATTCATTAAGATCAATGGGTTATTAGAAGAAGAAACAATGAAAGCCATACTTGATTCTCTTGCCAGAAATCCAGAAAACAAAATTTAATACTGCATTTAGTAAACGTATCAATTGTTCGTTTCTCCTTTAGTCATCAGTTCTCTATCATCTTTTGCTTTTGCATATGCACTAAGCCTCTCATTTCCACAAACTTTTTTTAATGTTACCAATAACTTCATATTTTCTTCTTGGAGTTTTTACCTTAGTTTATATTTCAAAGACATACTATCAGGATGCTGCTAACTGAGATGAACCCATTGCTACCTACGTAGACTGTAACTGACTTCTTCAGACTATAGTAGGAATAAGCAATTTCAGACAACAGATGGATGGATAAAACATTGAAAAAAAAAAGAAAATGAGTTATTCTAAGTTGATTATTCCACTATTATGCAAAAATATTTTCTTGTTTTTAATTCTTACTTGTATTAGTCATTATAGTATTTATAGACATACATTTTACACACCTCCACATTTGCATAACCTCCACAGATGTATTGTGTAACATTAACCTATTTTGGCTGCATTATATGCAAGATGTGAATGTAGTACATTGCAAGGCATTACCACACCCAGTTCTGAATTACCACTCAACCTAAAACATGCATGTCTTAGTGATAGAGGAGTAAACAAGAGAAAACATACGAACAAACAGGAAAAATGTGTTACAGGCAAGGAAACAAACCTTGGTGTCTGAAGATGTTAGGCAGCAGCACTAACCACTCTGAGATTGGGCCACCCTGCAGATGATACAGTACCTTGAAGCATTCCGGCACATTGCCCTGCCCTTTTTAATCTCATCAATAAGTATTTGTTTTAGCAACATTCGCAGAAGCTTTACAAGTACACAACTGTTGTATCACTGTTTACAGTCATATTTCTGTTTAATTTCAAAGTTTCTTGCTCAAGATCATGTAGTGAGTCAGTGAAGGAGAGTGAAAAGGCAGTCTTCAAAATCCAGCACTTTAAACACTACACCACACTGTCTGTCTTATTAAGAAGCAGGATGTCAGTGTCATTTGAGAATGCTTTCAAAACAGCCTTCCTGCATTGATAAATAATTTGCAAATGTGCATCCAGTGGTTCCTTTAATTAATCATATATGTGCTCTTCTTCAACAACATAAAATAAGAGAGTTTTACATATTTGAACCACATTAAAAACTATGATGAAAACTCTGATTATGATATGGCTTTGACATTTTTTCCTTTTTGTAATTCAGATCAGGGTCTCATTCTGACACTCAATCTTTTGTTGTCAGAATACAATACAATTATTTTACTGCACAGCAGTTCTCAAAGTGCTTCTACTCACACAGTAAATAACAGGGAACTGAAATGAGAACAGGTCACATAAAATCAAATTGTCACAAATGTCAAAGCAACAAAACAGGAAGATCAGTTTAATCTGAGCACTAGCTGGATCTTCTCTTTCTCATGTTACCTACCTCTTTGACATACTTCCAGAATATCTGAATTTCTTCAGGAAAATCAAAGGGTGCAATGCAGTGCATTGTAGTTCTGTTTTTTTCATACACAGCCATTTCTTTAACTGCAAGAAACACATCTTTTGAGTGGGCAATTATTCAAGATTGCATGTTTGAATTTAGACTCCAGGCCGAGGTAATAATAAGTTGTTCCCTGCTTAAAATGGCTGCTTTTCCACTCCAGAAATATATCTTTAATCAATTTATACACATTCACTTCACTTGAAGATCTTCACAGGCACTTGAATAACTTCCATTCATGTCATATACTAATGTATAATGGTTCAGAGATGGAAAATCAGAATGTTCTTACCATGTTCATTTTGAATTCTACTGAGAACTTCAGTTTCATGCTACAGTGAAAAGATTTGATATTGGGTTGACTGGCCACACAAAAACTGAATGTGAGTATGACATGCAAATCACAGGTGTCATCTTTTTGGCCCCTATAATGTAGATTCAGGAAATGGGATGGACAACACACTAAAACATTCTTAATGAGTATGCTTTCTTAAAGAGACAGACAAAACACTTAATTCAATGCCATAACCTGTTAATTGAATTTAATTATTATAGTAGGACAGGGCCTAGCTTGGCATCATTAAGTTCACATTTATTTTTTGGAATATGGTAGAAAATACAGCATAACTGGTGGAGAACTCATGTAAACACAAGTCTATGCTAATTTTTTTTCTGAGTCATACAGAATAGTTCAACATTACAAAGTTGTTCACAAGAGATAAATCGATCCACTGTGTGTGGATATGGTCTAGAATCATAGCCAGGGATGCTTTCTGCCTTTCTACTACTACAACAGGACCTGGATCTGCATGCTCTTAACTCCTTTCTTCTTCACCCTGTACATGTCATACTTCAAATACAGTTATCAGATATACAACATGTAGAATTAAAAAAAAAGTATAATTATGTAGTATATAAGTGGTGGAGAGTAGGAAAAATACATTTGGATTGTAGAGGATGTTACTGAGAAGTGCGGAAAGAGCATTCGGCAGTTTGCAGTTAGAAGAAACAAAGAGAAGATGCTAGACTTGAGGGAAAACAAAGGTTCCCTAACTCCATGTCTCAATCCAGGTAGTAAAACGTGAGGAATGACTGACCTATGTACTGTAACTGCCTGTGGATGCACCAGACAAAAAAGTCATGTGTGAAAAAGACTAGGCATGACAATGTTTCCTCATTAGATATCAGCCCTTTGGCAAGATCAGAACCTTTATAGACCAAGGGGCTTTGCCCCCTGCCCGCTTTGCTCGCCAACCCCCCCCCCCCCCCCCACACCGGCCTGCACTAAGCACGAGCCACTTCACGTCTCTGCCGTGTATGTGGATTTCACTTTCACAAAACAACAAATCTTTTAATTCTCACGGATACGCCTCTTCATTGGGAAGAAACACTACTTTTCCCTGATGGCAATTAGACGATCTACAAGTCTCCGACTTAAACTTTAAATCCAAACAATATATTTGATCTCTTTTCACTGTTCCGTTATTTCAACGAGTAATAATTTCTGTTTGTTTGTGCTAATGCGAAATTTACTATCATTTTTCTGAGACTTTGAAATTTTAGTACTTTCAATATCTCTAACCTGTTCTGCATGTGTATCACGCCAATGTTTTTGAATTCTTTATGACGTTCTACTCTGTCATCTACTCTTTGTCTTTTATTTCCAGCCCCGGGCGTGGTTAAATCTCTTGGCACAAAGTCTCGTCTTGCAGGATGTGAAAGTATCTCTCCGAAAAAGTCACATCTCGTCCCAGGCTAAAAAGACACGTCTCAGGATTTTTTTATTATAATACAGAGATATGTTCTACCAGTTGGTGGTTGTAAGTGTGCTCTTCCAGTGTTGGCATGGGCATTCCCAGGACAGTGAGAGTAGGTGGGGGACAAGAGTTCATATGAGAAAGCCAAGTGACATTTTTTTTCAGTACAGTATTTCTCTCTTTGCGTTAATGAATTTGAAATGGAATTACAAAGGCAAAACCATTAATTATATTGCTCTTTCAACTTTCATTAATTATATTGTGCTTTCAATTTCCACTTTTCATTGCAGACATTGTCTTCTTAACTATACGCCAATCCTTTGGTATTTTTAATCACTTGCTTCAAGACATGACTCTGTTATATTTGAATTCAAAATGTACTATCCACATCAAAACCCTCATATGCTGAATCTGCATCCAAAAAATGCAAAAGTATATGCATGCCAGCAAAATGCTGTAATTGCTCATCCATCCAAAAAAGATGAAGAGCATGCTGCAGGCAGTCTGGCCATTGGTACTGTTGCTGTTTAATAGTGTTGTGCTTTTGATTTTTTTTTCATTAAATTAAAAATGTTTACAAAGAAAGTGTACAAGAAAAGGAACTATGCCTCCAACATCTCCTGCCACCACTCAAATGCAGTTCATTTTTTCAGTTGGTAAATAACCATTCTTTTAAAATTGCTTTATTATACAGTATTTTGCTACATGTTATAACCATTCATAATGTGTTTTAAATTGTTATATAACAGTACATGTTCATTCCAGTTTGCAAGGAAACATAACATGGTTGTGTTAATTTTTGTACTGCAACTAAACATACACACTATTTAGTTTGTGAAGTGTTAAATAGGTAAGTAATTAGTGTTTTAGATGCTTTATTTTATACAGATGCCTCCATGTTGGACTGTGCACACAGGTGTTTGAGTGTATGGATATTTTATTAACACGGTCAATAACTGACTTGCAATGGCAGAGCAGTATCCTGAACACAGAGTTGGGCAATGGCTTGTGTCACAGTACAGTACACATAATGCTCTGAACCCAACTCCCTGATGGAACTGAACTTTCTCGAAATGAATGCAGGCAAAATGAAAGCTTGACTACAGTCGTCAGTTGTTTTCAACCACTTTTTGACATGTAAATATCAGACTTTGGCATTTCTAAAGTACACTGATTTTGCTTTGTATTTTCATAGCAACATTAGTATTGATATAACATTACATGTAACAGCTTGTAGAGTGAAAAAAGTCATTTAGCACTGTGACAAGTAAGTTAAAGGCATGTTTGTATGGGCAAGGATGATGTGTTCACCTAACTAACATTCTTGAGAATAAGAATCAACCCTCAAAATTATCGGACAAAACAAGTGCTGACTTCATCTGCTGTTTAAGCAAAAGTGATTTCTCTCTTATATAATCAACATTGGATTAAAACACCCATCTCACTACCTTCACCGAACACATATGTATATTAATCAAAAATTCTGAATGTCACATACATAAATAATTAAAAGAAAGAGGGCAGAGGCTACAGTGCATGTAGAGAACAGTAGTTGCACATGCAAATGATAGTCTTCTCTATCCAACTTCAAATTTTAGACTTTACCAGTTTGTTGGAATGTATTACTAACTGAAACGCTTATTGTAAAAAATGCCTTTTAATATCCAGAAAGTAGGTGTTATTTGGGGTTAGTTTCTAATATTGATGTTTAATATTAACCAAATAAACCCATTTATCATTCTCTTATTAGTTTTATTGGTTTTAATGAACATTCCATAATTTTGTGGCTCACAGAAAATTTTGCACTCCCTTGTAAAATATTCTGCAGACACCCGTGAATGAAGGAAATGCTAATTTAATCAGGAAGGCTGGCTGTGTTTGGGTCAGTAGCCAGGACTCTGTGAAGCTATTAGGAGAGAAAAGGATGTTGGTTAGGATGTTGGCTAAAATAACCAATTCCTAACAGCTTCTAAATCCCTGGTAAATCTGCAGAGCATCTTTAGCAGTTTATTTATTATGTTATGATGATTTGAATGTAAATAATATCCACCTCCTCTACTTTTAAAAATAAATCATAAGTTTTCACTTACCAGGGCAATCTAGGGAATAACCACAGCCATCAAAGCGACATGTGATACAGTTGTACACAGCACCAGCCTTTTGATACCCTACAAGAAAGAGAGACATATCATATAGTTTACGTGTTCAAGCAGCTCACCAACAGGAAACCTCACGTGTTTCAATAAAAACTGGATTTTAGCAATATTACTTAATTGAAAGTTCAAGGAAACCATTATAGTCAGTCTAAGACCATTTAATAGCCACATTGTGGAAAGGTTTCCACCATTTACATAATATACTGTATATTAGTATATGTGTTTTTTTAATTCTTTGTCACCAAGACTATAATATCCAATCTGCAATCTGTAATCTGCTCTTACATTGAAAGGCCCCTTTTCTAAACTTTTATTGTTGTGAGGTGGCAGCTTTCCTCCATGCAAACATAAATATTTGATGCTATTTAAATTTAATAATTAGCAAAAATGTACCAAAACTTGCCATTGTTTCAGAATTTGGAACAATCTTTCATTGGCTACATTACAAATATGCAGTCTAGGTCTAACAGCTGATAATAATAATTATAATAATAATATATTTATACAGAACCTTTCCTATGCTATCAAGGCACTTATATACTAGGTTTATTTGTGCACAGCCTTTGTGGATGATTGAACTACAGTGAAGCTCAATTCTTCAGAAGACAGATAGTCATTTCCCTCATTCTATACTCACCACAGGGTGGGATGCAGCCTGATCCTATAATAAAAGAGGAAAGAAAATTGTAAAACTACTCCTTTCAAGATGTGTTGTTAGGTTTTATATTTTCAAAAACTGACTAAAATGATCCAGACTAGTGTTTTATATGCATACCTGCATTATTTAACCAAACGTGAACAGGGAAAGATGTTACACAGCATAATGCTGTAAATCACCCCATGATGATTTAAATTACTGTTTTTTCGTACTGCACACTTAACACAGCTCTTCTATAACTCTACCATATACTGAAATCAGTGTTTTGGAAATAATATATTTAGCATTATTCTAATAAAGTGTGAACTGAACAAAGAATGAGAAATAATCTAGATAAATGTCACCAACTATTAACTCTATCAAGTCAACCTAATTAGCTAATTGTTATATTGTCTTACTAGCTAGTGCAGATTTTTTATTAAAAGCTGGCATTAACTCCCAGTTCAGCTATATGCTTTATGAGAAGAAGTATGTATTGGAGATACTTTGACTATTTCAGCTGTTGGATGTCAGGTGATAGGGCTTAGCCTGTGTTTGGTTAAGCTGACCAGCAGTACAGTGTATTGTGGGAAATTTGGAACAGTTTTTCATAGGCTGCAAAAAAACAAACATGTAGGCTAGGCCTAAATGCTGTCCATCCTTACAATAAGAGATGTCATACTAGCTTGAAAGGTGAAGATGGATTCACAGTTTTTATTTTTTTTGCATAATAAGTTAGCACAGCATTTGATTTTCAGGGGAATTGACCTTGGTTCTATGTGATAATGACATTGTAACATTTTCTGTATTTCTTTCAATATACTTTGAAAAACTGTAAAATGTCAGCATGCCCTGCTAGTAAAAACGGAGTCAGATTGTTTGGGCAAAAAGGAGGGGGAGCGGATGATGTTTTTTTTTTTTTTTTTATTTTAACCTCCTTGATGTTAAACCCAAGTGTTATTCAGACTTGGAATTCTACGCAAACATGGTTATTTCCAAGTCATACAGGGGGCAACATGTAATGATCCACTTTATGGTGTTTAGCCTGAAAAATTCTCAGACAGTATTCTGCTGCCAAGAAGTGGATAAAAAACCATCATGCTGCAAACAATCTTGAACTCTAAGTAAGCTCATCAACATTAATGAGAGGGGTTGGATCCTTCAAACAAAAACACAATGGCAAACAAGAAGTTGTAAAGCCTGTTTTTAGAATATACAAACTAAAGCATTGCTTGAATTGAGCGATAGCGATGACAATGTGAATTGGTCATCAGACATTAACATCGACAGCAGAATCCCACCTGCCAAGTTTCAGTGAAGTTCGTGTTTGGGGCAGACAATTCTACACCTCCTTGTTGCTCATTTATGGGTAACTCCTATTTAAAAGTGTCTGTTAATCATAATTATCTGAATTTTTAATGATTTGTTGATTATAGTCGGGTAGAAAAAGTAGTTGTTGAAATGATTATTATGTTGAGCAGTTTCAGAAAAGTCACAATAAACCATTTATTGCCTGTTGCTGCAGTCAACATGTGGGTGTTTTTCAGACTACTAATATCACAAGGCTTAGTGAGTAAACCAGTCCAGAGATGGTACTGGTCCACAAACCAGTTATTGTAGAAACCCATTTTCAGTGAAGTTGAGTGATTATCATTTTTCACTTATTATGATATACCTGCATTTCACCAATAAAGAGGACTCTGATAATGTCTAACACCAAACGGCAATACTGTACAAACTGTGGTAAGTATATCAGGCGATCATCAAAAGGTGAATGTTTCGATTGCGATATACAGTAAGTATTGACAAAAGTCTTATAGTTACATTACATGGTAAGGCTGTCATAGATACAGTACATCGGGGTGCCAACACTTTTTCGGCTTGCGAGCTACTTTTAAAATGACCAGGTTGAAATGATCTACCTACATTAAAAATGATATATATATAGATAGATAGATAGATAGATAGATAGATAGATACTTTATTAATCCCAAGGGGAAATTCACATAATCCAGCAGCAGTATACTGATACAAAGAAACAATATTAAATTAAATAGTAATAAAATAAATAAATAAATAAAAATAAAATGTTAGCATTTACTCCCCCGGGTGGAATTGAAGAGTCGCATAGTGTGGGGGAGGAACGATCGCCTCAGTCTGTCAGTGGAGCAGGACAGTGACAAAAGTCTGTCACTGAAGCTACTCCTCTGCCTGGAGATGACACTGTTCAGTGGATGCAGTGGATTATTCATGATTGACAGGAGTTTGCTTAATGCCCGTCGCTCTGCCACAGATGTTAAACTATCCAACTTAACTCCTACAATAGAGCCTGCCTTCTTAACAAGTTTGTCCAGGCGTGAGGCATCTTTCATCTTTATGCTGCCACCCCAGCACACCACCGCGTAGAAGAGGGCACTCGCCACAACTGTCTGGTAGAACATCTGCAGCATCTTACTGCAGATGTTGAAGGATGCCAACCTTCTCAGAAAGTATAGTCTGCTCTGACCTTTCTTACATAGAGCATCAGTATTGGCAGTCCACTCCAATTTGTCATCCAGCTGCACTCCCAGATATTTATAGGTCTGCACCCTCTGCACACAGTCACCTCTGATGATCACAGGGTCTATGAGGGGCCTGGGCCTCCTAAAATCCACCACCAGCTCCTTGGTTTTGCTGGTGTTAAGATGTAAGTGGTTTGAGTCGCACCATTTAACAAAGTCTTTGATTAGCTTCCTGTACTCCTCCTCCTGCCCACTCCTGATGCAGCCCACAATAGCAGTGTCATCAGCGAACTTTTGCACGTGACAGGACTCTGAGTCATATTGGAAGTCTGATGTATATAGATTGAACAGGACCGGAGAAAGTACAGTCCCCTGCGGCGCCCCTGTATTGCTGAACACAATGTCAGACCTGCAGTTCCCAAGACGCACATATTGAGGTCTGTCTGTAAGATAGTCCACAATCCATGCCACCAGGTGTGAGTCTACTCCCATCTCAGTCAGCTTGTCTCTAAGGAGCAGAGGTTGGATGGTGTTGAAGGCGCTAGAGAAGTCCAAAAACATAATTCTTACAGCACCACTGCTTCTGTCCAGGTGGGAGAGGGATCGGTGTAGCATATAGATGATGGCATCCTCCGCTCCCACCTTCTCCTGGTATGCGAACTGCAGAGGGTCGAGGGCGTGGCGGACCTGTGGCCTCAGGTGGTGAAGCAGCAGCCGCTCCATGGTCTTCATCAGATGTGACGTCAGAGCAACAGGCTTGAGTATATATATATATATATATATATATATATAGCTTGAGTATACTTTATACATAAAATATATGTTGTCGTACCTTGCATAACTGAATAACCGTTATGGCACAATAACAATTCAATATATTTATGGTCAGTACAGTATTTGGATTTAATAATCTTCATGTGGGAAAAGGCTGACTCGCATAAATAAGTAGAGCCGAATAATGCAGTCAAGAAGCTTTTGAATTCAGCTAAGTGAAAAATGACGGCTGTCCTATTAACTGCGATTTTAGTTCCCTCTCCTTTCTCTTTCTCAGATTGCTTATCGGAAGTAAGTCAGTTTCATAGTTTTTA
The DNA here is from genome assembly GCA_026402145.1 of Polypterus bichir lapradei. NCBI lineage: Eukaryota > Metazoa > Chordata > Cladistia > Polypteriformes > Polypteridae > Polypterus > Polypterus bichir. The sequence continues at coordinate 23,131,923 of JANRMT010062827.1, forward strand.
TGAACAGTTCGAAAGTGCCTTTCCACATTTTCCTTCTTTGGAATAGCAATGATAGATTGACAGATCAGACAAACGCACTTCGATTGTGACATTGTAAGAAAAAAAATCCTCTTCCAATTCCACATCCAGCCCATACCCTCCCCAAACAATTTTTTTTTAAATCCCTTCTTTAGTCAATATAAATTGGAAGGCTAAATAGATCACAGCCGGAGTTTTGCAGTAGCTCGCGCGTGCGGGATGACCAGAGAGATCTCAGATTGGCCGCCCTGTATGTCAGTCAAGTGGCAAATGCCATAGGAAGGATATATGATAGACTAATGTTTAAAACAATTTTTATTTTAATGCAACGCGATCTACCTGCACTGCCTTTGCGATCTACTGGTTGATCGCAAAAGCGCATTGGGCACCCCTGCAGCACATCCTGTCCAAATAGGCATATTTTGGTATCAAGTTCTATGTGCTGTATGAAGTAAGCTCTGGGTACATCTGGAAGCCAATACTTTACACTAGTAGATGGACCAAGTGGGATGACAGTACAATCAATATGGCATAACTATATCATCTGTGCGGTCATTGGAGGACCCTTTGCTTGACCAAAGTTACTGTATAATGATCAATAGTTTCTATACCTCAACTGAACTGCTGGGAGATTTTACTTCAAAGGAAAAATTATGGATACAACACTGTAAGACCAACTGCCATGATATGTCTTGTGTATCTGGTCACGTGAAGCAAGGTGCAGTAGCTATGTGGCATAAATGCAAAAGGATTTCAATTAACTGGAAAGACAAGAATGTCATCCGTCTCCTAAGCGGTGTTCTCAATGTAGGAACCTTTAATGTCCATGTCAGGGGAAGCATGGAAGTCACTATGTCTTGCGCTGTGGTAGGTTGCAGTAACACAATGGGTGGTGTCGATCATACAGGTCAGGCACTGACATTCTACCCTATCATACACAAGCAACAGAAAAAATACCACAAAAAATATTTCGACTTTTGCTTGAACAGTGTCTATGGGCATTGGTGACTGCTTCAAATCATATACAAACCACATGTATTAAATCTGCTTCAGTACAACAGTGGACACTAGACATACCTTTCCTACTATTATTACATTGATGTTATGGTATTTACATGTTTCTGTTTCAGATAATAAAACTTTTTGTTGTTTTCTGGGGGTAAATATAACGCTACAGAGGTTAAAAAGGTGTCTGTGAGTTGGTGATACAAAATGACCAACATTCTTTCATCTAAGAGCATGAAAGAAAACTACTAACTGGCTATTATAGAAAGCATCTCTCTCTTATTTCAGAATCTTAGAAAACAAAACAAAAATTGTAAATTGTGACTATAATGTGACTTTCAATTCAACATTAACAGCATTGTAAACCATTAAGATTGTAGTATTTTAGGTATTTTTCAAAATCTGTAAGTGTAATCTTTTTACTGTTTTAATGAGCACAATATGTCAAATAGGGAAGTGGTTAGAATATGCTTGAAAACATAAAAAATAAGTCTCAAAAGCTTCTCCAGGGATACTTTCCAGGTCTTGTAATACACTGCTGCTGATTCCAGATGCCTGAATAAACTGATCATCAAGGCCAGCTTTATTACAGGACTGACCCTGGTGACTGCAGACATTAGTTTAAAACAAAGTTTTGACACAATGAGTAGCCATCGTGACTAATTCTCCCCACAATGTGTTGACCTGTAGGACCTTTAGCCACCATGGTGTGCTCCTTTTTTGTCCATAGCCATCAGACTTAATAACACCTCCTACCACTGTGTTCAACTTCAAACTATCCAGTTATAATACACATACTGTTATTGGAACAATATTTATTTTATGTTCATATTATTAATATGAACATTGTGTGCATTTTTCTAGGACTTCCACTTATGATACAGCTTTCATTTTTAATTGTTTTGTGCTATGTTTTGTGTTCCAAGTTGCTGTTAAATCCAATTAATTTCCCTTCAGTAATGTTAAAAGAGTTATTTTTTATTATTTTAGTATAGAAAGAAGTACATCACATGAATATGTCAAGTACAACATATTTACATGTAAATGACAAAATGATCAAGCAATTAAACCATAAAATAAGAAGCAATACAAGTTAATATTTTCTAGTAGATACATTCCACAACTTAGTCCTGTAAAAACCATTGAAGCTGCCATTTTTTCCACGCCTTTACATAATTTCTTTATTCAAATAGTGGCCTAATATTGTACTTATTCTACTCAGCTACAGATAAGCTCTGTGAGTTTGTAAAAACAAAAATACAATATGCAGTGCTGTTTTCCTGCCTTCTGACTAAGATAAGCAGAAGCCTAAACTGATAGCTCAGTCCTTGTCATGGGTTTCAGCACACAGTTTTCTGGTTATGTAGACCTGCCTTTTTTATAACTTAAACAATATACCTTCTTGTTAAAAGTCATGTCTTTTGCTTTAAATATGAAAGTTAATAAACTGCAGCTACCAAAGCAAATGACAAAGCTTTTCATTCAGCTACTAAATATTTACACTTGTGTGGTCAACCGCAAGAAGATGGTTTTGGAACTCTTAATATATTAAAATCAGAAAAACAAATCTGATTCTTTGAGTAAAGTATTATCATCTCTGGTAAAGTGTTCAGAAATATGGACTGAGTGCTCTATTAAAACAGTAAGTGAAGAATGAAGGAAATAACAACATGTTCACTAGTATTAATAATCGTTCAAGATTATGTCCTCTATCACAAATCACTAAGTGAGCCCATGAAATAACAAATCAAACGCCCAAAAGCAGCCATGGATGTGTACATGACAAAAAATAACTTTTACATCTACCAAAACATCCTGGCGTACACTAAATTGTAAAGTGAATGGCTCTGGTTAGGACTAAAAATGGGACATAAGGTATACAAAATGAGTTGTTTGAAAAGTCTGGTTATGTTTAACATAGCTAAGCATGAATTAGGCAGCTAGCATTTTGTTAATTCGAAGCGAGTTTTTAAAAAAGTCCCTGTGGCCTAGTGACTCAACTCCTAGACTGTAAACCACAAACCTGCCAGTTCAACCACTACCGGTGACTCGCTGTGTGACTCGGAGCAAATCACTTAAACGGCCTTTGCTCCAGCTATAGACATATGGATGTAATTATAAGTGTAAGGCATCTTGTGAGAATTTTCACTGCAAGGGCACACTGTATAAAATGTGTCCAGATTAGTATTCCACACTAGCTATATTTCATTGCCATAACACCATCTATGCATCCATCTGCCCATTTAGTAACATGAATACAGTTTTAGGGTGGTAGGAAACTAAAACAAACTATATTTTTTAAATACTGTTGTTGCTCTGTATGTCATTTTTAGAGTTTTTGATACTGTATATTTCAGCCAGAGTTCCTTCCTTACTGGGGTTCAATTCCTTGTTTTATGTGCTTTTTGTTCATTTTTGTGTCATTTATGTTAATGTTATTTTTAATTAAATATATGATTTGATATGCCTGTGTCAAGTGCCTTGTGGGCAGTCCCCCAAGAGGTGGGATCGCTGTTCCTGGCAGTTCACTGTATTAGGGAGTTTGTGAGTTTAAATGTGTTTTTGGCTGTCCTTGTGTGGTTTACTTATTTTATTTATTTTTTTTACCTTCTGCTGTGTTTTTTGACCATCTCTGCCTTTGCTTGCATTGGATTGCCTTATTGTTTCAGGCAACTCCTATTGTCTTTCGTGCTCCATAGCGCTTCACTGATGTTGAATCTTTATTTTTAAAGATCCTGTGGTTGCCCTTATATTTAGTCAAGGTTTGACAGTATATCCCCCTCTAGTGGGCATTTATGTAACTCTTGTGTTTCGGGATACTCAGTTCATAACAGTTTTCTGTCTTGTGGCCTTGTTTGCATTTATAAAATACACTATGCCGAGGCATTGTGCAGGCAAGGTAGTGCTAGTGAGAAAGGGAGCGTAAAAGACAGACTAAATCCTTTATAGGAGAAAAAAAAAAACTGCTACATGCTTAAAAATAATGGTTCCTTAATGGCATTTTGCTGAGCTGCACGGTTCCTTCTAAAACCATTGTTTGACAAAGAATGATTTAAATCTGGCAAGGGTTCTTTGTATATGAAATCAGCTTTTTGGGCTTTAAAAGGGTTTCTAATATGTGGACAAAACAGAAATATTTAATGTATAGTAGGCCAGCTAGCAGGATACTAACAATTATCAAGAAAATCTGAACTCAGGTTGTGTTATTTTAGGCAGCAAGACACATTTTCAAATCATGAATCCTCTTGTATTTCACAAATCTGTTATCATACTTTTGTGGCTATTTATGTTACGTGTTACTGATCTACTGAAAATATATAAAGGTTCTTTCTGAAGCCTCCGTGTAGATGGTTGTTTTAGGAACCAAAAATGGTTCCTTTATGGTATCAGCCAGAAAAAAACAGCTTTGGCACCTTTATTTTTAAGAGTGTAGGGGCAGGGGAAAAACATGCTTGCCACCATGAGTGAACAACCATTAGAGATCTCATAATGGCATGGGCTGATTGCCCAAAATAAAAGCGGTGTAGGTCACCATCTGCTAGAGGTCTGCCATATTCTGCGTACCATGGCTGAACAGCCTATAGAGGTCTGTTAAAACTACTGAGTCACAAGGAAGACCCTCAGCAACTGCAAAGTTGGTTGGCAGCCATTAGAGGTTTGCTTTACTATTATTGTAACTGCAAACTAGAATTTGGAAGATAGGGTGACTCTAAAGTTTGAGTGACCTGGAAATAATTGTTCATTGAACATTAATTTAATTGAAAGGTGCTGGGCAGTAGGCAAGAAGAACTTTCCCAGAATTGTACGTGAATAAAACATGCATAGAAGGGCAAGTTCTGGGTAAGAGAAGCAAAATTTTGAAAATCCTATTATACATAATTAGAGCACAATGATATGGAAGCTTACTTGTATCCTCATCAGTTAAGTTGTGTTCGTGCAAGTATGAACAATAGCTCAAGAATAATGCTAACCCATAATGTATTTAAATTTAGAGTTTTATTTTACTATATCTTTCCTCTTTCTTTGTCTGATATTGTGTGAAAATTTACAGGACTAGCTGAAGTTCCCATTCAGGGATAATAAAATTCACTGTGACCCTGTCCTTTTTTCATGGGAGCATTGAGTTCAAGGCAAAAACTCACCCTGGGCATGGTGCCAGTCCACTGAAGAGCATACTCATCCACACATTCTGTCATTGAAAAATGCCTATGACTTGCCAACTCAGAGAATCATAACCACCATTGTGTTGCCACAACATCCTCCACCCCCAATATTTTTATTATACTTAATTTTAGTGTGACAGGTAAGGTAAAGGTAAAATGGGTCAAGATTTCAAAAAAGTAATGTAAAGTATAACATAAATGTGTGCAGCAATTCTCCTTTGTCAGTTACAGCTAGTTAAAGCCCAAAGTAGCATCTCAGGCTGAAACCTGGAGTCATGGCCACCGAGCGGGGTGAGGTGACAAGGCAAGTGCCTTGTTGGGCACTTTGTTGCTTTTTTTTCTAACATCATAAAATAATGCATTGTACTATAAAATAGTTTAGTGTGAAAATTCAGAATTACATACACATCCAGTGACTTATTATATTCTGCCTTTAAAAACTGAGAGAAAGGTTTTCATTTTAAAAGTTTCAAATTATGCGTAACACAGTTCACAACATGTTCAGCACATATTAATGAAAAATGCTACCTCTCAGTGGCAGGATAAACAAAGCAGGTTAAGGTAGGTCTCTGTTTAACCCACCAGCCTGCCAGGTAGCTTACAGTAATGGTGACATGTCTATTATAATTACTATGTAGTCCCATAAAGTATAACCATAAAGATTATATTTAGGTCTTTGAACTAAACTGACTAATCTAATATCCTCAAAGTTCAATGAAGAAGAAGTATAATGATTAGCTATAACATTTACCCATAATTCCTGTTTATAGTATCCTCACTGATGTACCAGCAAACAATAATAACCAGCAAGTAATTCAAAATTACCATTCAATCAATGCATGATAATCACTGAGAGCCTAAATATGGAGAACTTTTTCAGCATGCCAAGAACGAATATGAAGAGTACAATCTTCAAGTCATAGATGGCAGTGATTTATTAAATGAATCCCATCTGCTTGAAGCAACAATGAGATTTTTGGTCTTCATTCCACACAGTTCATCAATTAATTCCTGCTTTTAAGATAACTCTTATTTTAATTAATCATTAAAATAAGAATTATCATTTTATGATGATAATTTTATTGGTAACTAGTTCGCTCAGCTGATGTCCCACACATTCAGATATTCTTATTAGCAAAATCAATTTTTGTTCTTGTTTTTTTTTTGATGAGGTGTTTGTGTTTATTTTCAGGATAACCCACATAAAGTTAATACTGCAAATGCATAGGGAATGTGACGACACTGTATATCATGGAGGTTGAAATACTCTTATTTATTATCCAAGTAGGTAGTGTGTATGGTTCAGCTAAAATCGGTCCCAGAACAGTTATTTTAATAAACATTTAGTCTTTCTGAGGCTGTTTATCCCAATATTAGTTTAATTTATCAAGAGGCATGAATATCAGTATACATATATTTCCTTCAATGTCCTGACCAAAGTATTCAAATCAGTCAGTCATAAAGTGCCCCGTGAAATATTTCTCCATTGTCTTCTTTTTCATGATGATATGTTGGGAAAAAAATCATAAAAATCCTCAATGACCCCCATTATATTTAGGGATGAAGCCAGTAAAGTTTGCCTTATTGTCTCTTTGGTGATTCTTAAATGTAAAGCTCCACTTAATTAAAAACCATCTGCATTCTGGATTCCAGACCATTTACCTAATGTTAAGTGTTAGATTGCTCTATTTAAACTCAAAAATACTCCACTAAAGATCAGAAAGTGTAACATTTATTGTTGACAGCAGGGTTAAACCATGCTATCTGGGGTGAAAAAAGTGAATGTGTGATCACTAAATAAATTCCATGTACAAGAAAATTTTCTTTGACTAAACATCCTGTTGGGAACGATTTTGCCTAACTGTGGCAAATCCTAAAAATGCTACCTAGGGGCACTTCCCTAATAAAGCACAGGTACTGTCACTAAATAAAGCTTGCCAGGGGGGCCTTTTCGGAACAAAACATAACATAAGGTCTTTCCAAGTACAAATGGACAATCCATGCAAAATTTGGTGGAGACAGGTTTAACGATGTTATCTTACATACCAGACAAAAACACAGAAGCACAAACACATATTCAGCTTTACATATTAGACTAGCCAACATTTAAATTCCCCATATATATCAGTCTAGGTTTTGTATGGAAGACTTTGTTTAATTCACTGATTCTCAAAGTTATTTTACTCTTTTATTTCTGTTAGATGTCTGCTACCAATTAAATTGCTGATAGCAAGCATTTAGATGTGAAATGATTGTGAATTAACAGGTCCTTTTTAATAAGCATTGTTTGCAATGGATTGTTAACTGTCATTTGTAAAAGAAAATGCATTAACACAATTGACATAAAATTAAAATGAAGATTAAATATGAAAATTTGATAGTAGCTTATATTATAAAACTCGGTCACAATCTGTGTAAATTGGACAGTGAAATGCATTATGACTCCATAATTCTGGGTTCGAATTGCATCCCGGTAACTGTATTTGTTGACTTTGGAACTCATACTGCATCTATCTGAGTTTTTCTCATACATTTCAAATATGTGGACGAGAGGTTAATTGGCAGCTCTAAATTGCCCAACTACCGGTATGAGTGAGTGTGGATGTGCATATGTTCTTGCCCTGTGATGAACTGATGCCCTATCCAGGATTGGTTTCTGCTTGAGACTAATGTTACCAGGGCTGGCTCTGTCTCCTGCATCTCCTAAATGGATTAAGCCATCTTAATAATAGATAGATGGATGACTAATTAATTAGTTGTAATAAAAAGAAGCAACCACAGTGGAACTAAAAAAGAAACAAACTTGGGAACCTCCATGACCATAATGGGCAAACTCTTCTGTGCAGCAACAGGAAACAAACTTTTAACTGCAACATATGTACAAGATCAGAGGACTTAAATGCTTAGTTAAACATGTTGGCACATACTTTAAAGCAGATTATTTTAATTTTTGCAAAAAGTACATTCAAAAGCCTATTTAAAAACAGAAGTTTGTCACTCAAGCCTGAAAATCATCATCATGTTTACAATAACAGCAAAAAGCAAACAAACTTTACTTCATACAGCATCTTTCTATAGGACATGAAAACTATCCAGGGACTAAGAACAGTTCTACAACACACGTTCTAAACTGGTGCATCAGATTACCCACTAAGGGTCAACCAATGGGCCTGTGGTGATGGATGAATGTAAAAACTTTACAGTTTATTGACATTTCCATTATGACACAGTGTTGGAAACCAAATGCAATGTAAAAAGAGGGCACTGTTGTGACAGTCTGCAACTTGAAAAATGACAGCACAAACTGCATTTCTTTTCCCTGACAAAGAAATATGAGTTATTTCTCTCCACCCTCTGCATTCTGAGTTAACATCTTTGAACTCTACTTAAAGCCTCTGCACCATCTGTCATGTCTTTTTAAAATAATTACTTCATGCTTGATTATAATGCTTTAAGACTAAAATAAATCATACAGTAGTTGTGATGTCTAATATTTGACTTTAAGAGTATTAGCAAGACATACACAATAAAGGATGAGTTGGGTTCTTGACTAATTTGAAAACAATTCATATAGATGCTCAAATTAATAACACTAGACAAAATTGTTGTGATAAAAATTAATCATTTAAACTTCATAGTTTAAAATACAAACTAACTTTTTGTGCGGAGAGTTCAACATATGTGATCCACTCACCTAATCGACAGATGCAAACTAGCTAGATATGTTAGACATTGATGGAGGAGAAGCTATATGCCTCCCAACTGCTGGTGAGCATATTAGGATACGTGATTTCCAAAACAATTTCTAGTGCTTTGTTCATTCTGACAACTAACTGACAAGAAAATACAGAACAGGCTTACCTCGTGGCAAAGCTGCTGCTCCTTCTGTGAACTTGGCAGCTGCGTTCTGAACTATTGGCTCATAGTCAACAGCTGTGACAGAACAGAAAAAAAGGGAAATAAAAATCAGAGGAGGTCATCGAGGTCACCAAGGTTTACATGAAGAAATAAAAATGCATTGTACTGAGGAAGGGAAAAAATGAAGTAAATTTAATAATTAGCTGAACAACCTGAATGTGCCCATGTCTGGATAAGAACTTAGATCCCAATTGCAGAAAATAACTCACCACTTATTTCTTTATCTTTAACTTCCATTAAAAGATCATGGACAATTTTCTTCATCAGTTCTCCCAGTCGACCATCATAGCCTCCACCTGCAAAGGGAAAGAAGGAGTGTGTCTTCCTAAAATCCTATATTTTGTTGTATGAGTTAATAAGAAAAAAATGATGTGTTTGATCTTGAAGCTTCAATCCACTACACACACAAAACAACAGAACATTCTTAAAGCTGCTTAACTCAGCTCAGGGTTGTATGAGACCTGTGCCTATTCTGGCAGCATTGGGCGCAAGCCAAAAATCAACCTTGAAAACAGTGGCTGTCCATCGCAGAGCCCACACACCCACACTCACCCTCACCCAGGGTCAATCTGAACTGCCATTTACCTTGACATGCATGAGGACAGGATATGGACGGTAGCCAGAGTATGTCAAGAAATGCCCAACCAGTCATGCAAAGAATGTGTAAACTCAGAAAGCAAGCCGGACTGGATTGATCCCAGGATATCTGATTTATAACATTGGCCACCATGTTGCTCCTAATCTGCTATGTGTTAAATCGAAACAAAGATAAGTGATTTTGCTAACAGTCATTTAATGATGAAGATTATATATCAAAGAGATCAACTGTGTCTGCCAAATTTCACTTCTGGTACTGTATGTCTCTTTATTATAAAAAAAATCTTGAAAGGAGACGAGACATGATTTTCTCGGAGAGACACTTATACATCCCGCGAGAAGGACATTTAACCATGCCCAGGGCTGGAAATAAAGGACAAAGAGTAGTTGATAAAAAAGAGCGTCATAAAGAATTAAAAAATGTTGGCGCGGTACACATACAGCGCAGGTTTGAGATAACGGAAGTACGAAAATTCAAAAGGCTCAAAAAAAGAATAGGAAAGATAGCATTAGCGCAAACAAATGGAAATTATTACTCGGTGAAATAACGGAACAGCGTTCGAATGTATTGTTTGGATTTAAACTTTAAATCAGAGACTTGCAGATTGTCTAATTCGTGTTGCCATCAGAGAAAAAAAGTAGTGTTTCTTCCCAAAGAAGAGGCGTATCCGTGAGAATTGAAAGATTCCAAAAATGTTGGTGCAGTACACATGCAAAGCAGGTTAGAGATAATGGAAGTACGAAAATTCTAAAGTCTCAAAAAAAGGATAGGAAAGATCGCATTAGTGCAAACAAATGGAAATTAATACTCGGTGAAATAAAGGAGCAGCGAAAAGAGATTGAAAATATTGTTCGGATTTAAGCTTTATAAAAATTATTGTCCTGATAAAAATTTTAAACGTTCCAGATGACACATCAACGACAAAGTGAAGAAGAAAGAGCATGGATGAACATTTGAAAAAGTCATTTTATTTATTAGAGAAAAAGAAACTATATTCACTCACAGACAGTTATACGTTGCATTGTCATGATGTAAGTCCAAACACGGAATCAAAATTCAATGTGATCTTGAAGAAAAGTTAATTCCAAATATTGTTTTAACTGAAGTTTTAAAGTAAACATGAAAAAAATGCATATGTAACAATTCCCATGAAAATAACAATCTCTTTAAATTGTATATCCGGCAAACCAAACCCGGGGGTGGGCGAATGAATCGAGCAAGAGGCGGAGCCCCCTAGTATAAGTAAATTAAAGAAACCAAAGTTTGAAATTCAATAAGTTAGCAATGGGTAAGAGCAGGTAAAAAAAGCATGTCAATACATTTTATCGTGTTTTCAGATGCTGAAGTTTAGCAATTAATCATCAAAAACATTTGAAACTCAATAAAAAGTTACAAAATTGGTGGCAGCTGCAATTATGGGGCAAAAAAGAAAGCATTCTCATTTATTATTTATTAATAATAATAATAATAATAATAATAATACATTTTATTTATAGAATGCCTTTCCCATGCTTAACGTGCTTACTTCATTTTATGCCATTCTGTAATATCTATCCTTCCATTATCAAACCCACTTAATCAAGTACATGGACACAGCATTGAAGCATGTGCCAGCAGCATGGGGCACAAGGATCTGTCTTTGTATGCTTTCTGTACACAATCTGTTCTGTTTCTCTTGGTATTCTGCACTCGTTGTATGACATGTATTATGTTACAAGGTGATATCTCTGTCCTTGAAACTCTCAGTTGCCTTAAAAGTACCATGTTGCTAAGGAAGTGCTCCTGCTACCTCACTTCATAAAGTGCCAACCAGGTCCCTAAACTACCACCTTGAGACTATGAGTTAATCTTTACTGTCTAGGGTGTCTTCTGGCTTCTTTCGATCCCTCATCAACATCAGATTTTCTCTTAAATATACCAGAAAGCCTGGAGGACCTATAGATAGAGTCACTTACAATGCTTACTGCCCCCAGCAGTGCCCTTCCCTTTGCAATGGCATGATGATATCCACTACTACTTCCTGCTTATCCCGAGTCCTGGATCATTGCCCTTAATAAGTGATATGTGGATTAAAAATTTGAAACTCCCAAAGGTTTAGTGATCTGCAACTGAACTATGCTAAAATTTATTCTGTGCCATTCTGATGATAAAGGCACATCCACTAGAGGAATTTCATTAATTTTATTGTACCTGTATAGACTGAAACTTAGCTTGGTTAAGGTTTAACAATTGGTCTTTGTTTTAGGATTGTTTGATTGGTTAAGTTTTAAGTCTTGATTATTTTTGTATATGACAAATGATTCAATGCAATCAGTCAAATAGTGTATTTGTATATGAAATATTTACTGGGTGTTTTTCTTTAGAATAAGGATAACAAGCACCCATGTCTTAGCACTCAAAGGATGGACATACCTAACAGACTGGAGATATAAACCAGACAATAACCTATACAAAGGGTCTTCTTTTTTTACACAGAATAATGAAATAAGCAGATGTGAGTCTCTAACTAAGAGATGTGCCACTTGGACAGAAAATGAAGACCATTTTAAAAATGTTTTAACTACGAGCGTCTAAGTTGGATACTTTATGTAGTACTTCTGCCTATCCTTCTCCTTATAGTATTATATTAATATGGATTACACTGAATAAAAATAATTTGCCTTCAATACTGTTTTGCCTGTGGTTTCTTTTCTGGGAAATAAGAGCTCAATATAATTCCAGGTCAAAGTAGAGGTGAGGGAAGATGTTCTCAATAGAGTCTCTACATAGTGTAGGGTTGGATGAAATGGAACTACAGTATATAAACAAGAGTCTACCTTAGTGGGTGAAGCTCCAATTACTGAGTGCAAACACTATTACTGACAAACCTTGAATCTGGTAAGACGAAATGTGAGCACATAGGTTTAAGAGATAGTCTGTGCATAGTGGAGTCATAATGGTTACCTTAGTGGCTGAAGTCACAGCTGCCTGGTGGCCACACTATAGCTGACAATCTTATCTAGGTGAAAGGGCTATATATTACTACAGTTTGGAGTATATGCACCCACATAGAAAACAACCTAAGGCAAAGCATTTTCTGTGATATTACAGTGAGTATAGAGTGCTAAACCTGCACGGAATGTATCATTTGTTATTAAATAATAGACTAAGAGGCATGAGCCTGATAAGCCAAGGATGAACTAAAGTAGCCAGCCAAAGTGACAATAGTAGCTAACTATACCCTTAAATACAAAATGTGAGCTAAATGACTAAAGAAAAAAAACAATAGGAACTAAAAGATTAAATGCTCATGTGAATGAAAACATAAAATCCTGTCATTTTGCATACTGAAGTGACTGAGCTGGATGAATGTCAGAAGTGCATTTAAATATACAAGTTAACATACTGAATCACCTCAGGTCCTGCAAGGTAATTTCTGTTGCCCAGCAACAACAAGTGGGAGGCAAAGATGGTGTCAGGTGGTGGAAAGTGCATGGCAAACCCACATGCTGTGTCTCTGCCTTTGAAAGGTAAAGTCACTCAGGGTAACAGAATCAGTGTGGAGCATCTTTGTAGCATGTCAAGGTAATCGCTGCCATGGCCCCATTTAGTGTGATGATTCACACTGATGAGTAGGAAGTGCAACACATTTCTAAAACTGGAAAATAAAATGTAAATATCTTGAATGTTATTAATTAGTAGGCAGCAGTTAAAGCACAGATATGGCAAATATCTGTTATGATAATGTCCAAAAGGTGAGGGGAACCTTCAAGATATACAAACTCTGCAGCAGCAGTATCTAAGTAAGAATGGAATCAGGAGATGGATTGTGGTTTTATTCACAGGAAAATATCAATAATAGAAAGACAATAATGAAATAAACAAGTCCAAGATATGAAACAATATTATAAATCAAAGACTTAGAGGAGGGGTCAAAAAACAAAACAATCTCACGTAACTAGAGCTAAAACAGAACATAAAACTCAGTTAATTAACAAAATAATTCATTTCCAAAAATCAGATTGAAACACTAATGAGAACACTTTCTTCGTTGTATCCACTAACTTGGATAAACCAGGAAGTGAACATCGTAGACCTTTATACCCTTGACCAGGTGATGGCATTCACTGCACACTTCCTGTTGACCTTGTCTAGAAACATTTTGGCAAACAGACCAAACAGAATGCACAAAATGATGGTGCCCTTAGTACAAACTAAATGGTGCCAAGGCAAAATATATTTGCTTTAAATGTTATGTGCATGAACAAAAAAAAAAAAAAAATTAACACAATGCACTCCTTGGTCTCACTAATCAGCAAAATGATGCCTTGGTTATTTTTAAAGATCAAGGAACAATTAGAACAGACTGAAATACAACTCTGATCATGACATAAAGTCACAGGCCAAACCAAAAATGTTCAAAGTAATAAGAACATACAAACAAAAAAGAAGTCAAAATGTCAACAATGCCGAAATTCAAAATATAAAAAAACACAAGACATAATATTCAATTAAAAACTCAAACCTAAACACAGAAGATAATTTTCTCAAGGTAGCCCATATGAAAATCCAAATAACTAATTACAAGGACAGTGCCAAAAAATCCAAAAATGTCAAAATTCTAAACTAAAGGGTTAGAAGACCTTAAAAACACGAGCAGATGAATACGACACAGAAGCACACATGTGAGCCAATGATACTCTACTGTCAGTCAAGCTGAATGAAGCTTAAATAGAACCTAAGGTGCTTTAAGGAGCTTAATTAAAGCACATGGGGGCCTGTAATTTGATTTAGGGTTTCAACCCTCTTCCACCAAATATTATGAAACACTTTATTTAATTAACTAAAAATTAACATGAAATTTTATTAACAAATGGAAATAAAAGAGGAGGATTAACAATTATGAAACAAGTAACAGAAATAAGATGAAAAGAAATCATACCAGAGCAAGAGATGAAAATAAAATACAAAAGAAACAACAAATAACGAAGGGCAGACAAAATAAAGAAAAAGGCAAAAGCAAGGTTTTAGCACACTCGAAAACAAGATAAACTGTAAAAATTGTAGTCAGCCCAATTAATTAAAAATTGAAGATCAGGAGGAAGGACAGTGTCAAATGACAAAGCAGGATCAAAGCCAAAAGTCAAAAAGAGAAATGTCTAAGCCAAATCATGAATCAAAAATCATAGTCAAAGGGCACAGCTTTATTTCAGAATACCAGTAATCAAGGCTCCAAGTCAGTAGTATGCTAAGTTTGGTCAGTCTTGGATACTCATGGCTAGTTTAGGGTAATCTCCATACTAGCACGGTGCTTCCCAAACTCGGTACTGGGGACCCACTGTGGCTGTCGGTTTTTGTTCCAACCAGCTTCTGTTTTTAATTAAACTTCTGGGCTAATTAAGTGAACTGTTATTTCCCAGATTATGTGTTCTGGGAACAATATAGAAATTAGAAAACTCAGTTTTGTTAAAAAAAAATATAGATATATATTAAAATGTACCAAGCAGTTATATGGGAATAATGTATTTTTTTTCTTTTTAACAATACTTTCATCTTGATTTCCATTCTACATTTCCAGGTATCCTAATTGTTTAATTAATCCATTATTTACTAATTAGTGGGTCTGACACTAAAGTAGGTGCAGCCTTTGATTATTCAGTGTTGTTTGCCAGCATGTCTGCTCTGCTCGTTTTTAATTGTCATTAATAAGATACTACGAAGGGGGAAAACTGCACAGAGAAAGGGCAAAATATAATGAAATCAACAAAAGAGAGTTAAGCATTTAAATCCATAGCAAAAGTAGAAATATTTCTAAATGTCTTATAAATGTAAAAATCATGCTGTTGTGCTTTTCTGAATGTAGAATAAGATAAGAGAAAAATATACCAGCTAATTAAATGAGATCAGTGTTATCAGGAGTTGTCACTGATTATGAATCTGGTTGGAACAAAAACCTGCAGCCACAGTGGGTCCCCAGGACCGAGTTTGGGAAGCACTGTGGTAGCACATCAATAACATCACAAGTCGTGCAGCCCTTGTGCTTCAAGGGAAATTCCCAAAGAAACAGACAATACAAACCCACCACATGGTGGCCTACTTTCAAAAGAAAATGGCATTGGAAAAGACAGTAAAATACATTAAGTTTCAAAACTGAAGCTCTGAACAAAATTGCTACTGCAGAATTAGAGTCCTTGGGTGTTATGTCCCTCAAAATGACACCAACATTAGTATTCTAGTTACAGGGAAACCCAAAAAAAAATCTAAAAGAAGCTCAAATCATAATAATGCTAGACTGCCAAAAGTCCATTTAAATACATATGCCACCCTCATCGTGTGACTGCCTTAAAAATCATAAGACAAATTGCGGTATCGCCATGTAGTATTTATACATTAGAAACTTGGCGAAAGGTGTGGTTGGAACTGAGATATGACGAGCAGCATCAGTAAGGTGTAGCCATGGGAGCGTCAATGAGCTATTTTAAGGTGGAGGCAGGACAATGTCTAAGTCTTACTTGGACAGGAGTAAAATTTCACCTTGGAGTTTGTAATTGAGTTACACGTCTTAGGCATCCCTGAAAACAACTGTATCACTTTTGGAATAATTCTTAAGTGTGTACCTGGATGTGAGGCTGTGGAGACAATAATTCAACAAAAAAAAACCAACATCTAACTCAAATAAAACCTACCACAATTACAAGCATTGCAAATTATGCTCTACAATGAGACTTCATTGGAAAAGAATTGTGATGGAGTCAACATTTTAAAATCACAGCTTTATTTGGAGAATATCATGTGCACGCCAAATCAGATTGTCATTCTTCTATTATTCTTTTTATAGCAAGCAGAGTGATGTTAATGAGGCTGATTAGGAGGAAAGACCTGGTCAGAACACAGTAAAAACAGTCAACAATGGGAAGATTGTGAGCACAGGTGACAAAACTCAGTATCAAAACATTGAAGACTGGGGTTGTAAGCAAAAGTTACCAGAAAGTATTACCTTGACCACAAAATGAGGGGGAGAGGCGGAATTTTTAGATCAAAAAGGCAGTCCCAAGGGCACTTACATTTCCTGCTCATGATGTGCGCTGATTTTTACGGAAGTATCTATTTAACAATATTTTAGTAAAAAACACAAGCATTTTACACATTTTCAGCATGTGACTGGAAAAACTGACGTGGATTATGGGACACAAGTAACTTGAGATTTTAATTTTTCTTTTTATCTTAAATGTTTTGCACATTGTTTGCCACTGTACAGCACTGATTACCATTGGCTTGTATTATATCATAATTTTTTAATCTCCATTCTAGATAAAAAAACATGAGATTAAAAGTTTTTCTTGGCCATCGATACAAATTACATGGGGTAAGTCCATCCATCCATCCATTATCCAACCCGCTATATCCTAACTACAGGGTCACAGGGGTCTGCTGGATCCAATCCCAGCCAACACAGGGCGCGCAAGGCAGGAAACACACCCCGGGCAGGGCGCCAGCCCACCACTGGGCGTGACATGGGGTAAGTGACAAATAAAACATTTTTGGCCTGAAAATGCTTTTAATACCTTTAATCACAGTTTTTTCCTTTTAAGATGTTAAAATTAAAGGAGAGAGACAGTAGGAACTCTCAGTTTCCATTATATATATTATATAAAACCCAGTAAAGTATTAAAGGCATAAAATGTAATGAAAGTTTCTTTGCAATTAGAGTTTAGTTGCTATGATGAATGTGTTTGAGAAATCTGAACCTCAAATGCTCAAAGTTTGACCTTAGGATTCAACTTAAAATTCACAACTCTTTCTTTCAAAGTCCTAAATGTGTACACCAAATGTTATAATCACCTGACCAGTGGTTTGGCAGTTGTTGGTACTGGCTTGAGAAAATTTCAGCTTTAAAAGCTTGAAGATGAGTAATTGGAATTCACCCTAACCCAAATCCACTTTTAAGACTAGCGAGTGCAGTTTGTCCACAAAATTTCATAAGAACTGGTCGCTCACATGATGAAGTGTCCACAAACATTTTACCACAGATACAATGACACATAAAACCACAGACATACATCTTTCCAAAAAATGTTCACAACATGTTTTCTGGATATTCCAAACAAAAAGTTGATTTTTTTCATGAACACAACATCTGCCTACCTTAAAATATAAAGTAAAAAAAAAAAAACAGCCCTCTATCCCGATGCCATATTTAAGTGATTAGAGAGACATTTGCATTTCCTGGAATGTGAAACATCCTGATTTGGGACTTGCTATATAAAATATTATGCAGACATTTTGCTTCATTTCAGCTTACCAACTTTTGCAGCGTTGAGTAGATCATTGCTCCCGAAAGCATTCTCAAAAGTTTTATGACATTCCTCTTGGTTGTGTATGTCTGGCGGAATAAAAAACCCTTTGCAAAGTTGTTGCATTGTGGCAGAATCAACGAAACAGAGCAAACAGCCAGAAGAGAAGCTGGTGTACATCCAAACAGACATTACCAGGATCTGCACTAGACTCTTGGTCATCATGGTGGACCCTGCAAAGGAAAAAACTTAAGGCAATGATGATACATGCTAAGTACACTAAAACATTGTCAAGACCAGGTGTCTATTCTTCTGTTGATCAGTGACATTGGACTAGATAAGAGGGTTGGAGTACAGACAGATGAGCGGACTTTTACATTATGTAAACAGTTAATGTTTACTGAGAAGAACACAATATATACTGTCACCCAATACATTTTTAGTCAAAAGTTGAATACTCCATTCAACTAAAATTCTTTCTTAGTTTGGCATTTTTATCACCATTTCTGGAGCATAATGGGGTATGCAAATAGCCAGCTGTGTTTTTCTTAATCAACATGACTCTACAATTTTAATTTAACCAAGCAAAGCAGTATTTACTCTTATTAAAGTATTAAATATTCCCAAAACTAGAAACACAAACAGATTATGTGTCTTGCACAGTCCATAAAGTGAGTCAGCTGTAGGTTTACACAACCTTTTGTTTGATGTCTGGTGTCTATGATTACAAAACTCCTGTGTAATCTAAAATTCAGGGGTTTCTGCTCAATGTACATGACTTGATGCTATTGCTCGAAGAACATGGACCTGTCAGATCATCTCAATCACAAATGGCCCTTGATGATAATTCTGCACAAGATCAAGGTTGTAGATATTCAGAAAAAACAAGAAACAATATCGACTTCACTACAAGTAATATTGCTCTGGGGAACATGACCAGCCACAACTATGTAAGTTTAAAAAATAAATACATTCACAATACAGAAATGAATTAATTAACAGATGCTGTCTTTTTAATCAATAAGGAAAAAATTTAGCAAAACAAAAGTGACAAATTAAATATGGCTGGAAATCCATGACTGCAAAATTGTGTTACATTACAATAAAGGATGGAGTCTACAATTTTAATTTAACTATACCCAATGGCATTAATGCTTAAAAAAAAAAAATTGAGTACAGAATTTAATAAAATGGCTCTGCATGTATTTATCGAATTACCCTCCTTCAATGCAAATTTAGAAGAATAACAAGCTCCTTCAGCCACCTGCAACAGGATCCTATGATTACATAGCCCACCAGACCGCAACACAGATTTGTCACTATGTTCCCATCAATGAGCTGATAGAACCAAATCAGCATACCAGTGTTCCAAGTCTATTTTTAAACAAAACAAATATTAGGAACAAAATTGAGAAAATCAAATTCATACATAAAGTATGTGACTAAAACCTTACTAAACATACATACAAGCCAATCTCAGACCTATTTAATCCAATTCAGGCTAATGAGAGTGGGAAATATCTCAGCAGCTTCAGCGCAAAGCAGGAACCAGTCCTGGGTATGTGTTAGTCCATCACAGAGCCCACTCATGCAAACACACACACACACACACATACATTTACACTCACACAGGGTTAATTTGGAATTACCAGTTAACCTAACCTGCGTGGCTATGGGGATATGGGAGGAAAATCATTGTGGACACAGAGAGAATGTGCAAACTTTACAGGAACAATACCCAGGTATGGCACTTGAACATGTGGTGCTGGAATTCTAAGTCGGTTCATTGAATTATAAATTACAGTAAATGAAACTGGAATATTAATAGCCTATAAATCAAAGTATGTATTGACATAATATGCCAAAAAATACATTCTGGCAAAACAGATTCAGTGATCACAGGCTGGCCATACAAATTGGTCGTGTAGCTCTTGCAACAGGTGTTGTGAGGTAAGGGTAACCAGAGAGAACTGCGTTCCTCCTAAAGAGACCCAAATATTTGGAAGTTGGGGACAAATACCTCACTGAAGTTTAAGTTGTTTTTCAAATATACTACAATTTTAATATTACAACCTTGAAAATGTAAGATTGTAGTGGATGATGCAATCATCTGTCTGTTCCACAAGGCGTACTCTCACCTGGACAAAGCCAGCAGCATTGTGAGGATTACATTTCTGATTTCTCCAGTGCCTTCAATGTCATCCTGCCATCCCTGTGAAGGGGCAATCTAAGATGTATGCAGTTGGAAGAGCCTATGGTGTTATAGATAATGACGTACCTTTCTGGCAGATCACAGTGTATCATGCTCAAGGACTGTGTCCACAAGGAACAGTCCTGTTTCTTTTTCTCTTCACTCTGCACACCTCAGACTATAAATATAACATCAGGTCATGTCACTTGTAGATATCTTCTGATGCTTCTGCGCTTATAGGGTGTACTGAGAAGGGGGAATGAGATACGAGTATTAGGAGTCAGGTGGAGAACTTTGTTTCTTGGTGCAGAAAAAAATGTGTGCAACAAAACATCAGCAAAACCAAAGAACTGCTTATTGACTTTCATGGCACTAAAGAACCTCTATGCCCGATTACTATCCAGAGAGTGGTGGTGGAGGTACTACAAGTACTTGGGGGATCCAGATCATTAAGAGGCCGCACTGGTCTCATAACTCAGTGGAACTACTTGTATATAAGAAATGGCACAGCACCTTTTTTTGTTTTTAATGGATACTGCAATCTTTAATATGAGTAGTGCCACCCTTTACATGTTCTATAACTCTGAGATGGCCAATGCCATTTTCTACACTGTGCTGTGCTGGTAATTTCAAGAAATGACCACTAAATCAACAAGCTATTTAACAAGATAGGTTTAGTTAGGGGTTGCACCGTTATCCACCTGAAGGTAGTGAATGGAAAAAAACTAAATTGATGGCCATTATGAACTATGCTGCACAACCTTTCTCTGACACACTAACACTGAGGACTTTCAGCAAATAAGTTGCTCAGCACAAGTGTGTCAAGAAACGCTACTGTGAGTTGAGTCCTTTATACCTACATACGCTTGGATAATGCCTCACTGGGACTTTAACTGCCAAGACATAAGTTTTTTTTTTCTTTTAATAATTCCGGTGTATATTTGAGAAAGGCTCGTCGTTTGTTATAAAAATATTTATTTATTGAGCTTCTGAAAAAATCCAAATTTCCCCATTGAGAAATTTCTGGTTCCAAATGTATCTATCTATCTGTCTACATTTATTGACAGTAATACAGTAGTAAATTCTTTGATGATATAACTTCTGGTCATACCTAATTAAAAATGACTGACAATTTAACATATAAATGTCCTGAAAGGAAATGTTGACAAAGGCAAAAGAAGTTATTCATCAGAGTGATAAAAATTTGAATTACTAATTCCGTTAAATCAGGTCTGGAAAAACAAGGGAAGGCTAAACAAGGAATATTGACAGTTCGCGTCAATTCTATTAATGGACCAAAGTCTAATAATACAAATTGTAATTAAAAAGAAAGATTAATGATAAGAGGTGGCTTAACTCTGACCCGCTTTGACGTTACTTGAAATCATCAGCAGCGACATCTAGAGGACTGTACACCGCAACAGCTGGAGAAAACGTAATTGCGAAACAGGACGTATCTAATTGGAAAATACAAGCATGTGAAATTTTAAAGCAGTCTAACAGAGACTTAAAAAACGTAACCCTCACTCAGTCGACATAACTGCAACCAGTCCGTACAGTGCTAAAACTCTACTAACGTCTGATAGCAGGAACCACAATTGGTGTAAATATTTCAACGGAAACTCGAAGGCGGGACTTCCTTATAAGAACCAATCACAAACTACGCACGTGTTTCTGCTCTGAAGTGACAGGAGGTGTTCAGTCCACTGACAGTTCCTAAATAGTGTTGTTTAATTTGTCTTTATTAGTTATTTTACAGGGATGTTTTTGGTCGGCATGCTTTTCCAGAGTTTCTGCACGGCAATGTCAGGATAGGTTTTCTGTACCCGAAAGTAAATTTAAAGGTAATATCGGTGCCTCGAACGAACTGATTAATTGTAACCTGACAGATATGGCAGAAGCTGGGTGGGACAACATTACTGATTTAGGTTCAATAGATGTGACATGTAAAAGCTGCATTATTAGTAAAAGTGGTACAGTATTTAGTTGCGGTCAGCGTTTAGGATTCTTACTCGTTAATGATGACGTACAAATGGTACTGTGCGCAAACTCCATCGTTTCCTTTAAATTGCGAGTTTTTAAATATATTCATCATAATTAAATCCTTAAAATCAACAAAATGAAAGAAGCGAATTTGAAAATAGCCACATTTACACAAAGCTTTTCACGAATAAATGCTTGTGAATTTTTGACGTCCAAATATATTTTATGCAGAGAAAAAAACACCTTTTGTTGTGAAGTGAATGGATAAAGGTATTGGGTGCCTATGCCATTAGTTTCACAGTAATGATATTTGTATTACTCCTTAATGATTTCATTAAGAATTAAGAACATATTTGTTAAACGAGAAATGAATTTGCTCCACAACCAGCACAGAATATAAAGGCAGTGTAATGCAAAACAGTAAAGACAACTAGAACAATGCACATAATACTGCCAGTGTACATTTAATCTAGTGTGTCCCTAAATATTGTCTTGTTGTTGGTGTGTCTGTTAAAACTGGCAAGGATGAAGATCTAGCATGATAGGAGTAAGAGCTTAATACTTGTAGTCTGAAGGTTCTGGCTGTGTGGAACAAGCCAGTTACTAAATTTGCTCCGGTATAAAGCGTCATGGAGAGATGGGCAGCATCATTCGGAATGACATTTCTTTTATGCCACTGCTCTAGTGATTCCAGGGTCAGTCCCATAATGCATCTGGCCTCCCTGATTTGTTTAAGAAATCATCTGGTACTCCCTGAGAAGGTGTTCCTCCCCCAGCAGACCGCAGTGTAGATAGAACATTATACAAACTGTGCAGTGTGCAGTTTTTTACCCAGTCTGCAGTCTACTGTTCAGGTGGATCCAAGTATTTTTAAGGATGCACCACTTCCACTTCTTTTTAGAATCTGTTGTGTAGGGCAGTGCTTCTCAAACTAAGGCCCCAAATATGTTGTTTGAATTGAAAATTCTAATAAATGAAAGAGATACTTGTAGTCTTGAGGGACACAAGGACCTCAAATTCCTAGAAGGCTAAAACAAGCAACCCTTTATACTTCTTTCCTAGTAGCGTCCCCTGTTTACCTCTGTTTGTTTCCCCCCATTTTCTTTCAGGAAAGTGCCCTATTAGTTTCTCAGTTTGCTGAAAGCAGAGTTTAGTCCCAGTACAAAAGTGGAGTAATTTGTTTAAAGCTCTATGTAGAGGTCCCCAAGGCTGATTGTCATTCCCAAAGAATTTCAACTGTAATAATGTTTACCTTTAAACTGAATTTCTTGGGAGGGGAAGCAGCTGTGAGGGTTTTTGTTTTGTCTTAGAGGCCTTGGAATAAAATAGTCTGAGAAGCAATGGTGTGGAGGATGCAGCAAAGGGGAGACAGAGCCATCGCTGTGTTGCTCACCACATGTGTCACACACATTCCTGAAGGCTCACAAACTGTCACCTGTCAGTTAGTGAGTCCAGATCCAGGACATCGTGTTATTGAATATGCTGAGGATATTGAGTCTTCTGTACTAGATGGAAAGTGTGATAATATATTTATAGGATGTTCTCTCTAAGTAGAATGTATTTTTGGTCTATTACTTGTATCAAGAAGATTTATTTAAAACAATTTTTACAAAATATAAAAATTTTCAATTAGGACTAATTCTGGTCCCTGATCACCAAAGCCAAGAATGTCCACTTTAAAACTAGTTAGATGAACCTCAGAACGTGATTTCTAAGATCATAATTTCTGTTGGTTTGTTACTATCATTGTTCAAAAACCAATTGAAACACGTGTCACTTTTGATTTTTTTTTAAAGATGGTTGGCTAGATTTATACAATGTTCTCTTCTTTGAATTAATTTATCAATGTCTTTTTTAGTTGGTGACTACATAGTCGTAACATGACTGCTTCTAAACTCAGAAATCTTCTAGTGTATATTATCTGTTCTTCTCCATTGCATACAAAA
Source organism: Polypterus bichir lapradei (assembly GCA_026402145.1). Taxonomy (NCBI): domain Eukaryota; kingdom Metazoa; phylum Chordata; class Cladistia; order Polypteriformes; family Polypteridae; genus Polypterus; species Polypterus bichir. The sequence continues at coordinate 23,156,018 of JANRMT010062827.1, forward strand.
TGAGATATTTCAGTGCCATTTGAATAAACTCAACGTTTTTAATGGCTGTGCTCATGAATTCTGATTGTCCCTCCTTAATGCAGACCTGAAGATGCTGCTGTAATAGTTATTTCCATTATTGCTCTTGATGCCCTTTTTACTCCGTGTCAATGCAAATAATACTTAGCATAGCAAACATATGTTTTTTGTTTTTAATGACGAGGTGCGCCCCTATGAAGAGGAAGATTTTCTATTCTTTTAATTGAGAAATGGAACTGTCCCTTCCGATGTTTGTTTGAAGTGTCTGAATAATGTTTCTGTCTCTAAAATCTCCTATGTATCTGTGCAACTCTGTGACTCAAGTGTGACAGCGTATGTGGGTTTCACTTTCACCAAACAACAAATCTTTTAATTCTCGCGGATACACCTCTTCATTGGGAAGAAACACTACTTTCCCTGTTGGCAACACGAATTAGACAGTTTAGTTTAAATCCAAACAATATATTCGATCACTTTTCGCTGTTCTGATATTTTACAGAGTAATAATTTCTGTTTGTTTGAGCTAATGCGATCCAGAAGCTACAGACACCTGATCAAAGTATTCTATAGCCTCCTTGGACGTTGGGAGGGATGTTGAAGATATGACTATTAACAAGACCTACTAGACCTACTACATCAAATATTCTAGGGCTACATCTCCATTACCACATTTTCCTTTAAAAACTTTGTTTATAAACCAAAAGGATTTTGGTCCCTCCTAGAGTTTATACATAATTTAAAGTATCTCCAACCACACCAAAATGAACAAAAACTCATGTGGTGTAAATGTTTGCCTACACTGGGCGTGTGCGCATCAGCATAAAAATCCTTGGAGGGAAATCATTCCACTCACCAAGGGATTTATTGCAAAACTGCAGTGACTGTGAAACTATTTGCCTTTTCCACATGCATTCAGTATTCAAACTGTACAAAATGCAATTTAGATGCTTACAAGTAAGCAATTCAACCAGCACCATGAAAAGCAACTCTTCTATAATCCACTATGTTGGACTATAGTTTTCTTCCATGAAGAGTGACCAGTCAGGGAATGAGACATTGTAAATAGCAGGATCTAATCAGGGAATGGCCTCATAACAATTCAGATCGCAATTAGAGGCTGCGTTTTTGAAAAACTGCAGTTTTGCCCTTCCACACTACAACACTGAGGTTGCATTTTCAGAAGTGGTTCTGAAGAGGATTCTCAAAAGTCTTTGTTTTCAGAGGTTGAAAACGCATGCGTAGTGCAGCCAAAAGGCAAAAATGGAGAATAACATTGGCCTTTAGTGGGTAGTGTGGACAGGTCCTCGGACTGTGCATCATCATAATCATAACTGCGCCCCCTGCTCACTTCGCTTGTCAACCCCATCCTCCCCCCAACCCCTGACCTGCGCTATGCGCCAGCCACTTCACGTCTCTGCCACTTGCATATGTGGATTTCATTTTCACCAAACAACAAATCATTTTATTCTCACAGATATGCCTCTTTATTGTGAAGAAACACTACTTTTCCCTGATGGCAACACGAATTAGACGATCTACAAGTCTCTAGCTTAAAGTTTAAATCCAAACAATTTATTTGATCTCTTTTTCGCTGTTCCATTATTTCACCAAGTAAAAATTTCCATTTGTTTGTGCTAATGTGATCTTTAATATCATTTTTTTGAGACTTTCGAATTTTCGTACTTCCATTATCTCTAACCTGCTCTACATGTGTATCGCACCAACATTTTTGAATTCTTTACGACATTCTACTTTGTCATCTACTCTTTATCCTGGGCATGGTTAAATCTCTTGGCGCAATGTCTCATCTCGCCGGACGTGAAAATGTCTCTCTTCAAAAGATCACGTATCGTCGCAGGATAAAAAGTCTCATCTCCCAAGATTTTTTTTATTATAATAGAGAGATATATTTTGCTTTTCAATTTATAATATTTGGAAACCTGAATATTTGCTGCTGACAATATAATATTCTCAAACCTGCATAATCAGGGAATAAGAGCCTGCAAGGCACAAAATAATTAAGCTGTACTGGAACATCAGTCCATCATTGGTCTTGTTCATTATTTTAGAGTCATCTGTTAACCTAAGCTGGTTATCTTTAGGAGGTGGGAGGAAAAAACTGAGTATCTGCTGAAACATTACCTGTGCACATGGAGAGAACAAGCAAATTCCACACAGACAGCAATCTGATACATAATTCAAGTCCAGGTTCTGTGAAGCTGGTGCTGTTATCACAGTGCTGCCCAAGTCTGTATTGGTACTGGAATAGTATTTATTGAGATGTGTTCATTTCATTTAAAGTGCTCAAACTTTATAAGGTGCATGTGAGTGAATTCCATAATACGCTATCACACTAAAGCCTACTTGTTGTATTCGTAATACTTTCTCAATTCATTTATTTAGAAGACTCATTGTATCTGCATGTGTGTTCTCCAGGAACCCTGGATTCTTTCTGTTTAACAGTTGAGTCAGTAGGTGAAACTAAAATGTGTCCCCATATGAGTCGGTTTGGATGGTTCCAGTCTTTTTTTTTTTTTTTTTTTTTTTAACCGTGTCCTGTTCGGCTGTGAAGCAATCAGAATTGATGTCTGAATGCTGGCGACTAGCCTTACAGTTTTTCTCTCAGGTGGAGCGTTACAGCTTCTGCTGACGCCACGCCTGATACCAAAACTTTATTAGAAATATTTTCAGATGTTTTTAAGATTCGAACCGGACACGGAGACAAAAATGAAAGAAAAAGAAGAGAGAAAAGGAGGAGATGGAGGTAAAGGGGGAAGGGGGGATTTTCGTATAGAATAAACAATAAATGAACCAGAATCCGCTTCTAGACCTGCAGAAAAAGAGGGGAAAAAAAAAAAAAAACCACAAGACAAAAACATTGATGCATCAGCTACATGAAGATATATAAAAGTAAAAATGTTTGCTAGCAATCACACAGTAATTATTACTAAGGCATTTAGGGCCAACCACAGCCTTAGGTCATGTGCTGAAGATGTCCAAGTCATACCTATGAAAGCACCATGTGAGCACCTGTGTGCGTACGCACGCTTGTATGTGTAAGGTTTCTCTATAGGAGCGTCCAATAGTGAGTGTGAAGGGCCACAGACCTGCCCCCAAAAACGTGCGGAAGATGGAGGGAGTTCCAAGCCCAGAAATCCAGTGGTCACCCCAGTCATGGTTCCAGTCTTACATCTTATGCTCTTCACTTAGAACCTGCCAGGCTGTATTGAACTGAATATGTTTAAAAAATGGGTGATTCGCCTATCATGTTTGTCTTTGACACATAGGAGAAACTGCACAACCATCTGAAAATTCAGTCAGATGTGGGGTGGGCTTAGAGTCTCCACAAACTGGGGTCAGGCCATGATTTAAACACACGATTCTGAAATTATTAGGCAGCAGCTGCCCTCGTTATGTTACTTTTATCATGTTTATTTTCTTACATACAGTATTATTTACTATGAAGTAGCCATGTTAATTTACACTTATATGTGAATAATAATAATAGGTTTGCTTGGATAAATTTTGATGTTGAGCTGCTTGTGCACATTAGAAATGGGAGCAATAGTTTTATGGAATACACATGGTGTATTTTATTTATTTTTGCAATAGTTTAATACAATAATCTCAGGAAAGTTGTAACACTGAAAAAATTAGATACGAATTGAACATTTGCAATAATTCTGCAAATAGATAAGTAACATGACTACTAGTAGAAATCATATCATAGGATTTTCAAAGCTGCTAACAATTTTTAAGCTTTATGATATTGAACAAGATCTAAAATTAAATTAGGAACATCCAGCATTCGAAAAAAATGGTTAAAACTGTTTTTGTGTGAATCGCTCACCTGAAAAAAAAAGTCGCCGGATTATTATCTGCGCAAGCGCACACGTTTAAAATGTTCTAGCCCAGCACACAAAGACTTGTCCACTACGCATGTGTAGCCCCTTCCGCGTATCAAAGGAACGTAGGCGATTCCTTGTCGCGTGCAATATTGCCACCTAGTGGAAATTTGAAAATAGGCAACCACAATAAGGCAAAATGAGTGCGACGGCATAAACGGCACCTGCGCACTCGTAGCAGAACCACATACAAAAGGTTTTTTTCTTTATAGGATCCCCGTTTTTTTGTACAGAATAGTACCATTTTATATCAGTGTTTTGTACAGATTTCAAACACGAAATAATTGACCAATATTAAATGGATTTATGTTTGAGAAAATGATTAACCATTATTGTCATTTAACTAAAGCAAAAATAAAACGCCTGAATGACCATTGTTTTATCGCTATTATATGGGGATTCCCTTTTGTAAAGGACTAACGGTTGTTGGCAGTTACCGTTCAAGTGTTTTAAACATAAAGATCCGTTTTAATATGAAAACCCCTTTAAGATGAAAACCCTACAGCGTTGAGAGCGTTAATAAAGGCGTGATATATACGGATACTGCTTTCCAGAATCAGACTTACACCCCTTGCCAAAAAAAAAAAAAAAGAAAATACCCACAAACTATTTTTTAATTTTAACATTTTTTTCCCAGGTGGAACAGTTCATATACCATCGTTCTTATTGTCAGTTATGTGGCCACATAAACAATTACAGCTTTTAATGTTTTCCTATTAATAGCAGCAAGAATTTGCTTTAGTATCACACCACATTTCTATTTAATCTACGCCTAACAAGTAATTTAGTTAATCAGGATGCTAAAGCAGCAGAGAAGCTGTTCTTCATACCGTTGTGCTGAAAAAGGTGTCAGGGCTTAAGGATATACTGTACACTGCGATAACTATTGCCTGGACATTTTAAAATGCTACTGCCCAAGTTTACTGGTCAGGGTTCTTTAGTTTTCTGTGTATGTTTTTATAATCAGAATTAGAAAACTTTATTAATCCCGAGGGATGTTGTTTATGTTACAAAAGTCCCCATAGACAAAGGCAATTGTAATATTAAGAGCAAGTATAAAAAATCATGTGAAATAAACAATATACATAGAATTTAAATATCAAAATAAAGTACAATAAATCATCATCCAGTAAGCTGTACAAGTACATGGTAATAAAATACAATAAATACTATGCACGTGAGTACAGTATCTTACAAAATCCCTAGTATACTAGACAGTAATAGCATACTGAGCTTGAAGTACTCTCATAATAATATTGGACGTTAAGTGAAAATATTGCACATTCTGAGAACAAAAATTTAATCATGTGAGAAAAACAGACAAGTTATTGCACATCTAAGTAGTTGATAATGTACCATTAAATCTATCCATTAGAGGAAAAAGAAAGATCTTAGTGTGAATGATTGACCTGAAGGGGAGTTATAGACTCTGATGGCTGTTGGGAGGAAGGATTTCCTGTGACGTTCAGTGGAGCACTTTATACTAGTCAGTATACTGCTGAAAATGGTCGTCTGTCCAACCACAACACTATGAAGTCAGTGATTAGCATTTTCAATTTTAGACTGAAGTGTACGCAACATAAACTTGTGTTAGAAAGAAATTTATAGGATGCTGTTGTCTAGCATTCAACTTTAAAAGTGAGTAAACTTCATAGATTATTTTAGCTATCTGAAATTTTGGTATGTATTTGAATTTTATTATTTTTTTCATGTTTGTGTGTTATTATATTTCTCTAGCCTATGTAAAAAGGTTTGCTTCCTTCTTGGGAATCTATCTATCTATCTATCTATCTATCTATCTATCTATCTATCTATCTATCTATCTATC
>JANRMT010062827.1:23165637-23178919 GCA_026402145.1 Polypterus bichir lapradei
TAGATAGATAGATAGATAGATAGATAGATAGATACTTTATTAATCCCAAGGGGAAATTCACATAATCCAGCAGCACCATACTGATACAAAAAACAATATTAAATTAAAGAGTAATAAAAATGCAGGTAAAAACAGACAATAACTTTGTATAATGTTAACGTTTACCCCCCCGGGTGGAATTAAAGAGTCGCATAGTGTGGGGGAGGAACGATCTCCTCAGTCTGTCAGTGGAGCAGGATCATGACAGCAGCCTGTCGCTGAAGCTGCTCCTCTGTCTGGAGATGATCCTGTTCAGTGGATGCAGTGGATTCTCCATGACTGACAGGAGCCTGCTCAGCGCCCGACACTCTGCCACAGATGTCAAACTGTCCAGCTCCGTGTCTACAATAGAGCCTGCCTTCCTCACCAGTTTGTCCAGGCGTGAGGCGTCCCTTTTCTTTATGCTGCCTCCCCAGCACACCACTGCGTAGAAGAGGGCACTCGCCACAACCGTCTGGCAGAACATCTGCAGCATCTTATTGCAGATGTTGAAGGACACCAACCTTCTAAGGAAGTATAGTCGGCTCTGACCTTTCTTACACAGTGCATCAGTACAAGACCTACTACATCAAATATTCTAGGGCTACATCTCCATTACCACATTTTCCTTTAAAAACTTTGTTTATAAACCAAAAGGATTTTGGTCCCTCCTAGAGTTTATACATAATTTATGAAAGTATCTCCATCCACACCAAAATGAACAAAACCTCATGTGGCGTAGATGTTTGCCTACACTGGGCATGTGCGCATCAGCATAAAAATCCTTGGAGGGATGATAATGCCACTCACCAAGGGATTTATTGCAAAACATGCATTCAGTATTCAAACTGTACAAAATGCAATTTAATTACAAGTAAGCAATTCAACCAGCACCATGAAAAGCAATTCTTCTATAATCCACTATGTTGGACTATTGTTTTCTTCGGTGAAGAGTGACCAGTCAGGGAATGAGACATTGTAAATAGCAGGATCTAATCAGGGAATGGCCTCATAACAATTCAGATCGCAATTAGAGGCTGCGTTTTTGAAAAACTGCAGTTTTGCCCTTCCACACTACAACACTGAGGTTGCATTTTCGGAAGTGGCTCTGCAGAGCATTCTCAAAAGTCTTTGTTTTCAGAGGATGAAATTGCATGCGTAGTGCAACCAAAAGGCAAAAATGGAGAATAGCATTGGCCTAACTACGCCCCCTGCTCACTTCGCTCATCAACCCTATCCTCCCCCACCAAACCCCAGCCACTTCATGTCTCTGCCACTTGCATATGTGGATTTCACTTTCACCAAACAACAAATCTTTAAATTCTCGCAGATATGCCTCTTTATTGTGAAGAAACACTACTTTTCCCTGATGGCAACACGAATTAGACAATCTACAAGTCATTTTTTTGAGACTTTTGAATTTTATTACTTTCATTATCTTTAACCTGCTCTGCATATGTATCACACCAACGTTTTTGAAACTCTTTACGACGTTCTTCTTTGTCATCTACTCTTTGTCTTTTATTTCCGGCCCCGTCCTGGTTAAATCTCTTGGCACAAAGTCTCGTCTCATGGGTCTTGAAAGTATCTCTCTGAAAAAGTCATGTTTCGTCCCAGGATTTTTTTATTATAACAGAGAGATAATAATAAATAATTTAATTACATTTATGTGTTGTAAAATGTTCATGTGGGACTGGATGGAGTTTTGGCTTTGGAACCCTTAAAGGATTTTTAGTTTTTTAATCAGCATCCTACTATAACTATCTTAAACTAAAAAGCTGCGTTTACTTGACCGTAATTTAAGTTAATGTAAGTTAGTGTCATTTGTTTGTTTACTTGTAAAGTTTATTGTCCTTGTAGTTGTAATTGTTTCTGATACTTCTTGTAAAGCAATTTGAGCAACAGTATTCATATGAAAATGTGCAATGTAAATGTATGCTGTTGTTGCTGTTACTAAATGAAGTGAATGAGTTTTGGGGCTAATCACTTTTTCCATTCATAGGTTATATTCATTGGAGTTTGGCCATCACTTGCCTAAAGTTCAGTAGCCTGATCAAGTCTATCAGTATGCAGTCTGATGAGGCACAATATGGATTCTTGTCCTTTGTAAACTTGTTATATAATAAATCAAGATCATACCATCAAAGAATGTAAATGTAGTTTAAACTAAGTATCAGCCCAAATCAAAAAGGGAGAGAAATACATCAGCATTCAGATTGAAATCCTAATGAATACATAATTGAATGGAAAATAGCTTTAGACATAATGTTTTGACTGTGACTTGTCTCCCAAATAACTGAGAACAGAGAAAATAAATCATCTGCCAACATTATTTTTTGTCTTAGTTATTTATCGTAAGGAAACTCCAGCATCCAAACATCATTTCCAATGTTAGTTTCATTTCACAGCTTGCATTTATGAATAAGATTTAGCAGCTCTGAAGTGTGTAGAAAGACATCAAGATCAATATTTCATAACCATGATGTACAAGCAATGAATTGGAAATCCAAAAACAATGTCTACTGTTAGTGGACATGTACACTGCAAATAGGCCGGTGCCTAACCTGGAGCGAAAAAAAAATGCAGGATTCTTGGCTTCTTTGTTACAATAACATGTCTGTAGGTCTGCAGACTGCTTTAGTGATGTGTTTGTATTTAATTTTGGTTTTGTGAAATGCTGTGAGGGGAGCTCAGTCTGCGCTAGCCATTCAGATGAATATTCAACAGATCCTCTTTTGTGTTTCATAGGATACTAAGCGAATGTCTAGTGGTGAATGGTGGGGGCGGGCAGGGAGACTGGTGGGGGGGGGGGGGGAGAAAAGAGCCTTATCGGCTTTATGATTGCTGTACTGAATGCAGGCAGGGGGCAGCAGCATCACTTTCCTGTGATAATGATACTGCTATAACAGAAAATGGTTTCATGTTCTTAATTTTTAAATTATAGAGGGCATATTGAAAATCTCAACACACCGCCATCGCTGCAGTGTATTTTCCAATGAGTCACTTTCATTAGACTCCTTCGTTTGACTATATGAGCTATCCTACTCTCTTTGTAGCATATATATATACTCACACACATAGACACATATGTTTTATATATATATATGGAAGTGAGGGTCTGTGATACAGTTTGCATATTTGTAGCTAGTAATCCACAAAGGGAGAAAATGAATCATGTATCCTAAAATAGTTTTTAATTCCTAAGTTTTTGACAACCTACCAGGTGTCATCTTCAGAGGAAAATGATTAGACATACAGGAATCAAAGGCAACATATAGCAAATGAGGGGGTTAGGGTGCAAGAGGGGTGAGTCAACAAGGAGGGTGTTATATTAATCCTGAACACACTTTCATACATATAAAAATGCTAAACTCATATTCAGGTCAAGATATTCCTGTAGCACAATGGTTAAGCCTTTGGAATGCAAACCCTGAGGTTGTGGGTTCAAATCCTGCAACTGGCTGATGCTATGAGCCTCTGCTCCAATTGGAAAAACAAAAGAAATGTAGCCAACTGTATCTCAAATAAGGGCATCAGCCCAATAAGTAGATGTAAAATAGTACTTAAAAAATCTTTAGGGTGGAGTGGTGGCTCTGAGGCTAAGCATCTGTGCTGGTATTATGCCGGTTGAAATCCCCGTCACTGTCAAAAGAGATCCTACTCTGCTGGGCCCTTGAGCAAGGCCCTTAACCTGGAGGGGCGCTGTACAATGGCTGACCCTACGCTCTGACCCCAATACAAGAAATTATATAAGGCGAAATAAAGAACAAAAAAAAAAGAAAACCCATCTTGTAAAATGGCTTAACAAGTGAGCAAGAAATAAAAAGGTGATAAACAAGTACACAAATCAGTATCAAAGCATCAAAAATAAAGCAAACACAAGGAGTATAAAAGTACATTTTTAGAAATACAGTCATCAACTGCGGTGGGCTGGCGCCCTGCCCGGTATTGGTTCCTGCCTTGTGCCCTGTGTTGGCTGGGAATGGCTCCAGCAGACCCCCGTGACCCTGTGTTCGGATTCAACGGGTTGGAAAATGGATGGATCGACAGTCATCAAGGTGAAAATCATTACAATAACATTTATTTATATAGCACATTTTCATAAAAATAATGTAGCTCAAAGTGATTTAGACACAAGGAGAATCTTCATTTTACCATAAAATTGGAAACAGGGAGTATAAAAGAACTGGTCAGTTTTCTCTCCTTGAAATGGTTTCTTATGTTTGCAGTCCAAGCTCTGAGTAGGCTTCTGAAGGTTACAGTTGGTAGGATGTACTGATTTTCAATAACCAAATGCTTGCAACAAGTTCTTCATATGTTAGAAGCATTCACAGCAGAGCTCCAGGTCCAGCCCTGAATGATATCCATATGAGTAGGAGGGTTTCCTACAGTAGTGGTTGATGCATGTGATGTTGTATGCCAGACCCTCTTCCTACCAGGTTTGTATGGAATGCGTTTACATGGCCTACCTTTGACATGAGAGTTTACACACAAAAGTCCCACAATGCAAGCTGCAGCACTTCTTTATTTCACTGGTCTATGATATGCACATTGATTTGAACTCCCTATCTCAAGTTGTGCTGATACATTTTAATAACAACTACAGTACATTTTTATGCACAGGATGTAGCTCAAAGTGATCTTAATGGTCTACTGGGGCATTAATGAGACACTAGCAGTTAAACTTTATATTCTACAGTCTTGATTCATATTTTTCCACTGAAGTTATGCAACCCCTGATTCCCCTTTCTTTCCATAAAGCCCTATATTATTGGTTTTTAAACTGTTTTTCCTCATGACCCAGTTTTGCTTTTTTTGTGTCTTCATGACCTCACAGTCTCCATGGTGTGTCATCCAGCATCCATTATCCGTTGTAGAATCTATGCCAGTCATTGTCCTTTCTCTCTTAAAGAATCTCTGCCAATCGTTGTCCTGGGAAGATTTTCGCTTGCACAAATTGACCCATCACAAGGCATTTGATATTCAGTACTATTGTGATTCACGACTCAGTGCCACCCAAGTTCAGACATCACAGTCGCAAAACCCATAGTTTATGAAACACTGCTGTCTAAGTTAGCTGCATTGTGGTAGCTGTAATGTCAAACCCCATCCATTGCTGACATTTCAACTGTTATTAAAAAGGTGTGTCATCAGAAATCAAAGCTTCAACATGAACATCTGGGTTTCAGTAGACTAGAAGATCATTTACAGGAAAGGTATATCTCTCACAAGGAATTCCAGGTATTCCACATCACACTACCATGGCATCACACATTTGGCAATGCAACAGAGTAATTCTGCTTTATGCTATAGATGTAGATCAAGTCAGAGAAAATAAATAGATTTTGGTATACAGACAAGGTTATATACAAAACATACCAAACAATTGAGCATCAGTAGGCTTTGCATCCAAGGAACCAACTTACTTGAACTATTCTATAACATTTCAGTAATTATTTACCTTTCTGATGCTGATCATTCTGATCATAAAATAGGTCATTACGATATCAATTGACGCGAAGAATTCGTAATTATTTGCAGAATTATGGAATTTGCGGGCTCTTCTTGAGTCCCTCTTTCTTTTGCACGATTTGGCTCAAAAACTAATCAGCACATTATCATCTCATAACAGGCTTAAGTTTCAAGTTTGGTATTTTCCTGTCCAGCCATCTTAACTCTAGACCTTCTTCAAGAAACTGTGACACACAGACAGAGAGATACACACCCATCATTGAGATATCGGTGTCTTCGGTATCAGGGGACCCTGAAACATCGAGATCTGTTGAAAACCAGTGATCAAAATTTTTTGGCAAATCTAAAGCTTTTGCTCCTCCCCCATAGATGATAGGTTATGGTGGGGGTTGGAGAGGAGTCGCAAAGCAAAGAGAAGCAAATGGAGACTCTAGAGTTGTAATAGTCAAGTCACCTGGTAAACCATTCTGGAACCAGAGTAACAAAAGCTGAATTGAATGAGACGGGATACAAGGCTTAAGTCAAAGTATTGACAGTTGATGGTATATTGTCTCTTTTATAATTATGTCACAAACAGGTGTCTCCTGCTGTCCACAAAGGTACAGAACACTTACACAAGACATTTGCAATGGGAATGTAGACAAGCGTGGGGTAAACTGAAAGAGCATTATGTTAGGGCTGCCTCATAATGTCCCTTTGTATTGCCTAGCCTTGCTTTAAATAATCTGTTACCATTTATTTACTACAATTTTTAAGACCAGCCATTCTTTGTTGTTCATTGTGCCTCTTTTAGTTTTGGCTTGGTCATGCAATGACTTAAGATCTTTGCCTGTGGTACGGTGACATAGTTTTAGCATTACATACTCAAGTCCTGGAAAACAGAATATGAAAGTCTCAATTCGATACCAAGGAATGATCCTATGGGTAAAGCACACAGAGATAACAGAATGACTTACTCTTTAAAGTCACAATACCTTAAACCTAGAGTAAGATGTCAACTACAAGAGATCATCTTTCAAAAGTCTCTTATCAGACCAGAAGCTGTATATTCTGTTGAGCACTTAGAAATATCACACTGAGTGAAAATAAAACTCGCCAGAACTATTCAGACATTTTATTTTACCATCATACTTGATTCAATTACCATTCTCCCATGTGCCTTATTTGTTTTTTCTACACAAAGCAAGTTTTGTCCCACTCCATTCTTCAAAGAGAACTAATTGACTGCCTAATGTGTGTTTGAAAGATTATGGCTAAAGAAGATATGACTTGAAATAGCAAAAAAAGATGTCTGTTGATTTTAAACCATTCAATTAAAAAGATGGAAACAATATCAATATTCTAACTACACACCGTCATTACTGTAGCGAATTAAATAGGTTTTTGTGCATTTTAGGTTGTTTTGAAAATTATAATTTTGAATGGTAAAGAATGAACTGAATTGAGCAATGAATTACAGTGTTGCTAAGAGCCTGGTAAGTGTTATAATTAGCCAATGCATAAAAAATGCTTAGTGTTTCCAGAGATCAATCCCATAAAATAATGACACTCATGAATGCTGGGCATGGCCTGCTTGTGAACAACCTGAAGAAATTAGTTTCGGCTTGAAACTTAGTAAGAAATCCATAATGTAGATTTGCCTGCTCAATGGAAAGAGAAAAATGAATGCTTACAGGGATGTAGCTACAGTGCCTATAAAAAGTATTCACCCTCTTGGAAGTTTTTACATTTTATTTTTATATATAGCATTGAATCAAAGTTGACTTTATAATGTCAAAGTGAAAACAGACTTCTGCAAAGTGGTCTAAATTAATTACAAGTTAAAAATACAAAATAATTAATTGCATAAGTATTGACCTTCATTCAAGTCAGTATTTAGTAGACATGCCTTTGGCCACCAAGTCAGCCTTGAGTCTTTGGGTACAGGTCTCTCTCAATCATCTCTGCACATCTGGGCACGGCCATTTTTTACCCCAAGGTCTATCAAGCGGCATGTTGGTTGAGAGTGAACAGCCATTTTCCAAGTCCAGCCTCAGATGTTCAATTGGACTGAGATCTGTGCTCCAGGGTATTCACATTGTTGTATTTCAGGTTTTCCGGCGTAGCTTTGACTTTATGCTTAGGGATGTTAACTTGCTGGAAAACAAGTGTTTTCCCAAGATGTAGGTTTCTAGACGACTGCAACTAGTTTTCTTCCAGGATTTCCATGCATTCTGCTGCTTTCGTGTTACCCTCTATCCTAAGAATCCTTCCAGGGTCTGCTGCAGAGAACTATCCCCACAGCCTGATGCTGCCACCACCATGCTTCATGGTAGAGATGATGTGTTCTTGATAATGTGCAGTGTTCAAAAATGGCATTTAGTATGACAGCTAAAAAAACTCTATGTTGGTCTGATGAGACCACCGAACCTTGTTCCAGCTCACTTCAGAGTCTCCCATGTGCCTTCTCGTAAACTCTAGCTGAGATGTCATGTGTGTTTTTTTGTCTTTGCCACTCTCCCATAAAAATGTGACTGGTGAAATACCCGGCCACAGTTGTTGTCTGCACATTCTCTCCAATCTCATCCGTCGTAGCTTACAACTCCTTCAGAATTACCCGAGGACTCTTGGTGGCCTCCCTCATAAATCTTCTTCTTACACAACCCCTCAGTTTTTGTGGACAGCCTGCTCTTGGCAGATTTACAGCTGTGCCATCCTCCCGTTTTTTAATGGTTGATTTATTTGGGCTACAAGAGATTTTCAGCATCTTGGACATTTTCTTGTCTTCTCCATCCCCTGACTTGTACTTTTCAATCTCTTTTTTATGGAGTTGCTTGGAGTGTCCTTTTGTCTTCATTGTGGAGGTTGGACTACCATTCTGACTCACCCCAAGTTGGACCTTCCACATACAGGGGGCTTTATACTGCAATCAGCTGAAACCCCAGATAGTTCATCTTCACTGAACTAATTCTGTGACTTCAAAAACCAATTGTCTGTACCAAGTGTTGATTTAGAGGTGTCATATTAATGGGGGAGAGTACTTAAGAGAACAATTATTTTGTGTTTTACATTTGTAATTAATCCAGACCACCTTGCAGAGATCTGTTTTCACTCTGACATTAAAGAGTCTTTGTCTGTTGATCGGTGTCAATAAAGCCAAATTAAATCCTCTACAATTCTAATGTGGTGGCGGAGTGGTGGCTCTGAGCCTAGGGATCTTCACTACGGTTCAAATCCCGTAAATGCCAATAGGGACTCTGCTCTGTTGGGCCCTTGAGCAAGGCCCTTAACCTGCAATTGCTGAGCGCTTTGAGTAGTGAGAAAAGCGCTATAGAAATGCAAAGAATTATTATTATTATTAATGTTGTATAACAGTGAAATGTGGAAATTTCCAAGAGGTTGAGTGCTTTTTACAGACACTGTAAGTGTCCTAAGCATATTTATTAAATAAGAGTTTCAAATATTTAGAGGCATCAGACTGACACAATATATGAGGCCTATTGATACATTGGTCACCTTTTAACTCTGCAACAGAGAAGAGAATAAAAATGCAGACAAACGTGCACACACACACACTCACGCACACACACACACACACACACACACACACACACACACACACTCACGCACACACACACACGCATACGCACACACAAGCACTCAAGCAGCTCAATTGGACTAATATCACAGGTCATCGCTGCAAATGAGAAAAAATAATTTGACCTTACAGAGCAGACCACTATTAATGACAGCAGTAATGCAGTCAGAAGATTAAGCCTTTGTAAATGTAAAGATTTTCTAACATAAAACTATCATATTAAAAAAAAAATAATTTGGAGCTATTTTAGTGCTTTGAAACAAAAATATCACAGAGAGTAAAATTTTGGTGTAGGATTTTAGGGTTTGTTAATATTTAGTAAAATTAGAGACTTGGTACTTTTAAATTCTTTCACACACATACTGTACATATATATATTTATAAATATAAATCAGTTTAGGCTCTTGGGCTGGAGGAGTTTAGCTCCCAAGATAGGGGCACATATTCATTGTTGGACACACTCATTTTTAACAGGAAAATTTAAAGTCCCCCATTTAACTCGGAACCTCTTTCCCAGTTTCAGTGCAGATTTAAAAAGTGTCACATTCCATGTCTCGAACCCCGGCTGCCTGAGACCTTGAAACAAGCGAATGATGTGTTCTCCTTCTGAGCTGCTCCTCATATCCTGGAATGCTTTTTGTTTTCAGAGCCGAGCACTGTTGAAAGTTCTCCGGGTCAAGCTTGAGTTCACATCTCTAAACTCATTTGTTCGTCTTTGCGTCTAAATGAGATTCCAGGTGGCCCAGTTGCCAGACAAAGGAACAGGCTCGTCTGGGACCCTGAAACATGTAGTGGAGGCGCAATGAATGCCTGATAAATCTATTTTGTCTGAAGAGCACATCATTATGGGATTAATCCAGCAATGCCCACAATTCCCAGGGCCCCCTGCTACTGTTTGGACCCTGAGAAGTGCTGATGTATCCAGTAAAGCTATAAGAGCCAGGCAGCGGGGGTCTGTCAGATGATGGAGATGAGGCTCCAAGTGTTTCAATAACCAAACATACTGAAACAATACAACACAATTTGTCTGTTTCCAGTGAAGATGAGTGCATTTTGCTTCCTGGGAGAGCTAAGGTTTTATAGAGGCCACACATCCTTGGAGAAAATGAAAAGAACTTGAATTCAGGAGACAGCTGGCTGAACTTCTTATACAACAATCGACTAATTTATTGTTTTTTTTTTTTTTTTCCTACAGCAAAGTGCTCAGAAATATGGTTTGGTTATGATCACATTTGATGTAATTGTCATGCATTTGTAAAAGCCTTTTGAAAAGAAGTACGTTCTCTTTTTCAGTTAAGATTTAATGAGAACTGATCCAAGTGGTCAACAGTAACTGATCAGATAGGAATCTGGGCCTGCATGAAGGGTGCAGAGCTGTGGCTGGCACTTGAGTTTAGCTCCAGGCTTGGTCACTGTCCGTGTTCAGTTTTCTCCTGTGTTCATATTCTCCTGTGTCCTTTCTGTCCAAGTTTTTATTTATTTTTCTTCCCAAAGATGTTCTCGTTGGACTGACTGACGACTGTTATGGGTGTGCCTTGTAAAGGACTGATGTCCTGTCAAGTGTTAATTCCCACAGTTAGAAATTTGAGGGACGGAATCTTGCTTGATTTAACTTCTTCTTATCCAAGTCTTTGTATTTTATAGACTTTTTTAAATTAATTTGCTTCTATGGAGTGGCACACAAAAATGTAGCATGCAAATCATGGAGGATGTGACCTTTAAGACATGCTTGTCACACTGAGTTGACTTATGAGTGCTTCTTGCCATACGATCCGTATTGTTGCTGACAGCTTCTGGGTTGAGGATAGAAGGCTTTCATGGTTTTGGGACTTTGCCCACAGAGCCATTATAATACTGCTTTTTCAACAAATTGCTGAATTGTGCATTTTGCACAAACACTCAACTTGAAGAACCTGTATAAACATATACTGTATCTCCATAATCTAAATATGGAGTTCCAGTAAATATGGTGCTTCTTCTCGTCAGCACACATAGACAACAGAACTAAAAAAATTAAAGAAAACATACATTGGTACTTCCTGCCAGCTTCGCCTGATTATGTTTGCTGCTATTAAAATCCGGGCAGGCCCCCTGAAACTGTGTAGGGCTATGTTTTCATAAAATAAAGAGAAAAACTTATTAAATGACTACTTTTCAACTGATTTACTGTCATCTATGATAATACTGGTTCGATGGTACTGTTACGGCAAGTGCTTTTAAGTAGCTTATAATAACCATGCCATGCATTTTCATTTATTTCAGCACTCTTCTAATTTCTACCCTAAAAATAAATAATACCATGTATGTATATTGCAATATTTCCAAAAGTCATCTGATACAGCATTCTAGATATAGCATAACACTGATCTGTGGTCTACAGTGTGACTGGCGAGTGTCAAAACCAGAGAATTTTCACGAGCCGCCTAGAGAAGCAGTTCAGCGCAGTAAACATCTGCCTGAGACTTGATGGATTCTACTTGACATCTAAAGCTGACAGAACAGGCTCCAGTCCCCATGACCCCAAACTGGACTCAGGGCTAATAGAGAAATAATGCTTTCTGAGGCAAAGTGAATTTTTGCCGCCTATCTAAACCCCCCAATAACACCAACCAGTCTTTACTAGACATGAGATGATACTTTGAGATAATCGGCCCGGACACAAACAGACTGACAGCGGCAGTTCTCAAAAACACACACATTTATTAGAATTTGTCCCCAAAGTCCAAATCCCGCACACACACAGTGCTCCCAGCACCAAACACCCTTACATTCGTGGGTCGCCTTTCTTCGTCTTGTCGCTGGAGCTTCATCCACCTCCAGCTCCTGACTCTAGCTCCCTGACTGTAGGAAGGCAGCCCCCTTTATAGTCACCCGGAAGTGCTCCATGTGCTCGCTGACGTTCTTCCAGCGGCACTTCCTGGTGTGGCGGAAGTGCTGCATGAGCACCCGGAAGCACTTCGGGCATCCCTGGAAGGTCCTTCCTCCACCTTCCCAGGTGTGGCATAAGTGCAGATCTCCAGGGCTCCACTATGCTCGGGGTGCCCCCTGGCGGCGGCCATGGGCCTCAATGGGTTTGAGCCTCCTTGCTCCATCCCCGTGGTCCCTTCTTTGTCTAGGGCGGTTGACACCTCGTGGCTCGGGGAACGTATAAACTGCCTCCTGGTTCTTCCAGGCGTCCCGGCTGGGTCTGGCCACCAGCCTCCTGCCACAATACATACAATGCATACTGCTATACAGGTTTTGTGATACTGTGCATTCTCTGATCAACAGACAAAACAATTAATAATATATTCTTTTTTGGAAAAAATGTGAAACAATGAAAAAGATTAGCTTTAAAGCAATTAAACACAAAGTTGCCAATAAAAAGAGTTCAAATGTATTATATAAAAGTGAACGCGAAACTAAACTTGATCGTACTGCTCCTTCTGCACATGTCTCCAAATACCTTGGATATTTTAAACTCTGTTCCACAAGCTAAAGGGCACCCGTCTTTTCTAACCAAACACACATGGTGCAAATTTAAAGGACTTAGTGACTGGCAACTTAATGAGAATCTGGAAATGAAGAACATTTTACAAAATGCCAGAATCAGTATATACACAATGTGATATGCATGGGCACCAGCCTTTCATAAGCACAAGGAGAAAGGGCAAAAATATTATAGGCTACAGCATAATTTAGCAACAATATCAACAATGATGAGAAAAATGGTAAAACTGCCATAGCATAGGAGACTCAGACATGTCAAAGTAAAATTAAATAATTGACACTGCAACTCTAGGCTTTAAATTCATTGCTAAAGACTAATTAGATCCAAAGTATAATCATCTATCAAATGGGCTTACATTAAAACTTGTGATAAAACCCTGCAAATTCCATCCTCGGTCGTTGGTCACCATCAATGACTTGATAATTATACTCTTCTCTCCTAGTGCGCTAAAGACTTCTCTGTCATTGATCCCTCTCAGTTAAAAACATAGTCTTCGCATTAAAACATTCTGGCCCCCCTGGAGGTAGTAGCAAAGTAGATAATTAAAATAAAACTGATTGCCATTATGGACAATGCTGCAAATCCTCTATCTGACACTATATAGATATTTATCTATCTATTTATGCATTTATTTAAAGAGCTTCTGTAAAAAAGTTCCCCCTTGGAACAAAATAAAGTTCTATCTATCTATCTATCTATCTATCTATCTATCTATCTATCTATCT
>JANRMT010062827.1:23178929-23196655 GCA_026402145.1 Polypterus bichir lapradei
TCTATCTATCTATCTATCTATCTATCTATCTATCTATCTATCTATCTGGATGGTGATATTGCATTCTTTGAATAAATTAGTGAAGATATGGTAAACAGGAATTATGGACATGTTTAGAGATAATCATTATACTTCAATTGAATTTTGAGATTATATTAACCTAGTCAGTTTATTTTAAAGGCCCCAATATAATCTATACTGTTATAGATTGTGGAGCTGCATATTAAAATTATAATGGTGCTGTCACCATCACTGTAAGCTACCTGGCAGGCTAAATAATGAACTACCACAAGTAACTCTTGACTATGCTGCCATTGAAAAATAACAGTTTTTACTCATGTGACCTAGATGTAATCTTTGTTACAGAAATGAGATACTGTATGTGAAATGGCAAAAAACAGGAAGTCTGCCGACTAACTGACGATAACTAACTGCTGCATGTTACTGCAATGTTATGCCTCAGACTCATATTTTTCAGATTCTTGCAGGCAGATTAGGTGTTGATGATTCCAATCAAAGCAACTATGAGCACTACCCGCCAAGAGCACATGCCCTGCACTGTAAGCACTTTGAATTCAGCATGTCACTGGTATTCATGTTTGTTTATTAAGTTGCCTATTTGTTATTATGCTGCACCTTATAATTAGTTCATTTTTTAAATTTTGCAGAATTTCAAAATTTTATTTGAATAGTCAAAAAGGAGAATTGATACGCACTTAACTGTGTTGAATATAACCAGAGAAGATTGTAGCAACATATACAGTCAAATACAGCTGGTATGGAATTTTCAACTAATTTTTACCATCATCTAGCTTTGCTCCAGGATTGCCCATTATAGATGGCAACTAAGGTGATACAAAATAATGAATGGCAAATACCATGTGCTGACATGTGACTTTCAAATGTGCATTGTCGTTTTGATTTTTGAGCTCTTATGCTCAAAAAAAATGTGAAACTTTTAAAATGAAAATATTTCTCACAATTTTTAAAGGTTGTTGTAGTTGCGGGTGTGTAAGGCAGGATTAATCACGGGTAAAATGTATGCCAAAAGAAATCTCTTAGTCAAAAAGTTTGTTTTAAAATATTTAGTGAAAATGCAAAGCAAACAATCCACACAAGAATAAAGAAAAAAAGTTGTTACACACGTAGAATAAAAGGCAAAAAAAAGAGAAAAAATGTATCTTCTCTAAACTTAGATTTTCTTGTCAAACTTTAGTTGTTTCTATACTTAAAAGTGCTTTACTTCTTCTTCTGTATGTTTTAAATGTACGGCGCTGCACATTCAATAGAGCATATTGTCTTTCATGTTACTTGGCATGGAAGGCACGATTTCAAACCATGTGCCCTCAACGCCTTACCACAGCAAGGCAGGTCACTGAGTATAATGTATCGTCAGAGAGGCTAGAAGCATTTAGAATATACCAATTCAATTCAACTTATCGGGGTTGTAGGAACCTCCCTTAGACTATGCACTAATATTTGGGCAAATATTTATATAACTAAAATAACTACAAATGGCTCTTACAGTAGTATACTGTATAAATAAGGTATTAGATGTGTGTGGAATTGCTAAGGTTAACACTTATTTTTTATGTATTATTGTTTTGCAATGGATAAAGAAAGTAAAATTAAAACTTGCATCTCTGACCATCATGCCGCCTGAGGCGATTGTCTCACGTGCCAGTCCTGATTGGACCACATAGCTTTGTGAAGTTTGTAGAAAGGTTTCTAAAGAGGAAGAATGAGTAGATGTGGTGACGCTGCCATTTTTAACAAACTTTCTATCACACCTGGGTAATGGTGACTGTGTGTGGACTTGAAAAAATATGAGCCAGCTAAATGACGCAATTCTACTGATTTTAATAGACAGCCATTCAGATACCTCCTTGATTTGATGTGAACCAGGCAAGAGGAGCATTTTTTTGTTTTTCTAATATTGTAATAACTTTCTCTCTACTTTTTTATGTATAAATAACATTCAGCAAATTGAATTACATTAAAGCCTTAACCTTCACAGACAATACATGTAAAGACAGAATCCTAACAATGAGTCTCTGAGTCTCCAGTGGAATAGTATAAGAAAGATTCATTGTTAGGGTATGAATAAGCGCCAGAGCACATGACAATCCCAGGTATACAAAGTTTCTGAACCAGATTGTTCCCCACTGTTCAGGGATGTTTTGCAATATGAAAGTCAAGAACTTTTGAGAACAAGAAGCCAACACTTTTCTTACACTGGAATGAATGATTGGTTTCCATGGGATCAGGCCAGCATGACAATCAGACTACTCCATGTAGACCCTGCCCATTCATTAAATCCACTTTCAATGACCACCTTGGTAAATTTTGTACTGAGTGACATGTTGTTGGCATAATATTGAAGAAAGGGGCTTATAGGTATAGCCTAGTCTTATCAGCCTACTATAGTCCAAATGCAGAGCAGATTGTGTTGTCCATTCAGATACCTTTAGATAAATTTACAAATCCTGACAAGCTGCACTTGAGGCAGAAGGCATTGATGGGCATGGTGGCAACATGGAGAACATGCCTTAGCCTCTACTGAAAGACACAGATATGCAAAGCTCAAAATAGAGAAGGATATCATTTAATTCATAAAAGAGCAAGGGCAGGAATGGAGAAAGTAAGAGCTAGCAAGATGGTGGGGCTCAAGCAGGAAGGAGCCTGAAAAAAGCGAACAGTCACCTGAGCAAACATTCAGCAGGCCGACTTCCATCGGGTCCATTGTCAGGTTTAAGATGTATATGACCCCTTAGTGCGTTGCCTGCCTGCCCTCTTTGCACTGGGAGAGAATCCTTGGAACACCTTCACAGCAGTTGCTCAGGACCCTTTGGAGATGGCTGCTATTGATGATGTCATGACCAAGTGCTAAAGGCAATTGTAGATCATGTTGTCACAGCTATTAATGCTGGTCAAAAGGTCCACTCAGCTCCTAGAACAAGAAACAGGCCTCCTAAGCACAGCTTCCAACTGGCAGCTGAGAGTGGATTTATTTGAGCAAGCAGTTGAGGTTCCCAGAAAACGTCACACTTACAGCTCTGCCCAGACATGATCATCTTCTCAAACAAACAAATTGTGATGTTAGAGTTCAAGGTGCCTTCACAGAGATTGGATGAAGCCAACAAGTGGAAATGGGCAAAGTACCATGAGCTTTTAGAATAATCTTGGAGGAAAGATTGGCAAACACACTGTGAGTTCATTGAGAAGGGCTATTGGGTGCTCGCTGTACAAAGCCCAAACAGTGCTGGACATTACAGAGGAGGAGATGATGAAGACCAGTGGACCAGCTGCTAAAACCTCAGGGAGAGCCACCAGCGCAGACCCATGGTCACTTGCTTCTGGGATAAAGGTTGGGGCTTGACCAACACTATCTGGGTGATTTGGATGAGGGTGTCTGATGTTGACTGAACTGAGACACCCAATGACCCCAAACCATAATGTTGCTGTACCTTGGTGTGAACGGAGTTACAAGTTTAAGTTACAGCTGTTGAATTCTGAGGGGCATGACAGTGTGCAAGGTTCATAGTGTTATTCATTGGTAAGCAGAAATTATATTTGATGGATTAATAGCTGTATACCTGCAAAATGCAATTGGTGTTGCCATTGTTAATTAGAGGCATAAATACAATCGTTTACATTAGTTCAACTAATTGAATTTTTTTCACTAATACAATACAGTACAATACAAAACAATTTATTTTTCTATAGCCCAAAATCACACAAGGAGTGCCGCAATGGGCTTTAACAAGCCCTGCCTCTTGACAGACCCCCAGCCTTGACTCTCTCAGAAGACAAGCAAAAACACACAAAAAAACCCCAGTAGGGAAAAAATGGAAGAAACCTCGGGAAAGGCAGTTCAAAGACAGACCCCTTTCCAGGTAGGATGGGCATGCAGTGGGTGTCAAAAAGAAGAGGGTCAATACAATACACAGAACAGAACAAATCCTCAATACAGTATAAAAATAAAAATCTTAGAAGTACGCAGCAGAGTTTAACAATGGATGACATCACATAATAAGATTTGGATTTGTTTATAATCCTGGAGACCTCAGCCATTAAGCTGCCTCCCCCATTTGGCCATTCCACAGCTGAAACAGTGCTGGGCCAGCCAATCCGATGAAAGGACCCCTCTTTCCCACGATTCCAGCGATCCTCTATCAGGGATGACTTTACCATAAGCAAGCACAACAACCTGGCAGGTGGGCCGTGGCACCAAGTGCCACATTTGAATACCGAGAAGAGAAACAGAATAAGTGAGGGTTAGTATCCAATTATAACTATCATATTACTTATGTTTTAGTGCTAATGACTAACAACAGAGATGCAGTCTGTACAGTACATCAGCAGCTCTAGTCAGGGTATGCTAAACTGAAGTAGTGAGTCTTCAGCCGAGATTTGAAAGCTGAGACCGAAGGGGCATCTCTTATAGTAGCAGGCAGACCATTCCACAGTTTAGGTGCCCTGTAACTAAAAGCTTGACCTCCCACTGTTATTAATCCTTGGCATCATAAGCAGACCAGCATCTTGAGATCTTAATGTGCGCTCCAGTTTGTAAGTCATGATAAGTTCAGACAAGTAAGCCGGACCTTGGCCATTTAATGCTTTATGTGTTAAAAGGAGGATTTTGAAATCTGCCCTAAACTTAACTGGGAGCCAGTTTAAGGATTTAAGAACTGGAGTTATGCGTTTGTATTTTCTTGTTCTTGTAATAATTCTTGCAGCAGCATTTCAGATTAACTGGAGGCTGTATAAAGAACAGTTTGAACATCCAGCGAACACCGCATTGCAGTAGTCAATCCTACTAGAAATAAATGTATGAAGCGCCTTAATTTCCTAACATTTTTAAGATGGAAGAAACATGATTTAGACAACTTTGTAATATATGCTTTAAATGACATGCTAGAGTTAAAGAGAACTCTGAGATTTCGGGCTGATTCAGTAAAATTAATGGTGATTCCAAATGAGTTAAATAATGACAGAATATTGTTGTGATCAACGTCATTCCCTCCAACAATTAACATCTCTGTTTTAATAACGTAAATGAGCTAAACAAACCATAAACCACAATTTGAAAATCTCACACACTTTTGAGTTTTACACTTGTGACATAATTAGTGGTTCTCAAAACTAACTGCTCATCCTAAATGGGCAGAAGTTTTCATGCTGATATTCTAAGAGAGACCCGTCATCTGGATGAGTTTGATTCTCATTTCCCAAAATCCCCGTCTTCCCTTCACACTCTGGTGATTGTTAACATGGTAATTGGAAATGGGCAAAATGTGTACTGATACACCAAATTCTACAGACATAGTGTGCCCCCTATCCTCCAACAGGTGCATTACAAAATGCAGAAAATATGATTTGACAGCCATCTGCATTCGTTTGTGATCATATGATACAAACATGACAAAAGGGTTTAAGGTCTACTAAAAGTCCCAAAAAGTAGGCCAGGACCTTTACAGCCCAGCCCAGATATGGCCTTACCTCAGGCAGCCAGCCCCTAACTACTACCTGCAGGCTTCAGCTTACACTGGCCCAAATATGCACTGTTGGCTTTAAAAGTTCAAAATGAACTAAAAGTCCTGAGATATACTAAAATGCTTTACAAAGGAGGGGGTAACTATAACTTGTTAAAACAACCCAAACAAGAATATCATTGTCAATTAAAATTTATTAACAAAAATAGCCATAAACAAAAGTAGGAAATGAAAAGGATTTGCCTAAAGGCAATCGAGGCCTAACAAGTCCAGAAAAGTAATTCAGAAATCAGAGTCCAAAAACAGCAGGAAAATCCACAAAAAAGCAGAACATCTAAAGAAAAGGAAATACTCACAAACTCCAAACAACACTCAATGATAACATGAAAGAAGCCATTTCTTCCACCAGAATATGAAAGTGGATGGTGGTCCCTCAGGTGTGACAGCATGGTGGTCCTGTCTCTTGTGGTTTCACCTACAGAACACAAGGAGCATATATAAACTTAAAGGCACAGTATGTAAATACTAAAAAATAAATGCATGCAAGTGGAGTGGTGGCTCTGTGGCTGGGGATCTGTGCTGGTATCTAAAAAGTTGCTGGTTCAAATCCTGTTTCTGCCAGAAGGGA
Source organism: Polypterus bichir lapradei (assembly GCA_026402145.1). Lineage (NCBI taxonomy): Eukaryota > Metazoa > Chordata > Cladistia > Polypteriformes > Polypteridae > Polypterus > Polypterus bichir. The sequence continues at coordinate 23,185,053 of JANRMT010062827.1, forward strand.
TCCTAGTCTGCCAGGCCTATGAGCAAGACCCTTAACCTGAAAATTGCTCCAGGGGTGCTGTATAATGGCTGACACTGCTTTCTGACTCCCAAACTATACCAAAAGACAATTTCACCTCAGGAATTAACAAAGTGTATCAAATAAAAATACCAAAAACAATAATAGAACAGAAAATACACGTATGCCAGCTAATAAACCCTAGCTGAAACATAACACATCCATCCTGTTGCAATGCTGGACCACAGTGTAAAGAAATTGTGCTCACGACTTAATTTGAAAATGGTTTTCAGAGGGGTGACATGGTGGTCCATTTGTAAGTAATGCTGCCATAGAGCTCCAGGGACCACCCGGCTTGGTCAGTGTCTAAGCAGAGTTCATATGTCTTTGTGAGTCCCCCTTACATTTTGCCTGAAAGGTGTCATTTTGCTTGACTTCTCACTTTGTCCCCCTTAGGAACTCCATTTTCCTGTCACAATGTTAAAGGCATGCATATTTTGTTAATTGGGTTGATTATAAGTGATTGTGTTTTTCCAGTGGACTGACATTCTAACTCAGGGGTGTCGAACTCCGGGCCTGGAGGTCCGCAGTGGCTGCAGGTTTTCATTCTAACCCTTTTCCTAATCAGTTTTCACTGCTAATTAACTCCTTTTTCCTTCATTTTAAGTCCACTGATTGTATTCTTTTCATCAATATATGGCAGCCAAACAGAAATGAGATGTGAAACGAGCCGACAGATGACCAGCTAAACTGGGATTTCAAACTCCAACCAATTTCACTCCAACCAGTTTCTCAATGAGAAACCGATTCTTGCTGCTAATTAAACCCGTCACTTAATTCCTTGGCCTGTTGCCGCTCTCATTCTGCCACAGCAGACATTTCCAAAATTGTCGATTTTTCTCTTTTTTTTAAAAACGTCGTCATAATGTTTTGGTGACCTGAGAGATCAAACCTCACTGAGAACTTCACCTTTCTTTATTTTCAGATATTGTGTGATGAGTGCAGGTGAGCTGGTCATGTGGCGGCTCATTTTGTGTCTCATTATTGTTTGGCTGGTAATTAAGGAAAGTGAAGCAACTAAGAGGCCTGAGTCAAGTCAATTAAAAATAAGGCAAAAGCCGTAAATTAGCAACAAAAACTGGTCACTAATTAGGAAGATGGTTAGAATGAAAACCTGCAGCCATGCGGCCCACCAGGACTGGAGTTCGACACCCGTATGATCCAGAAAATTAACAGATGGATGGCGCTGTCAGTTACACTGTAAGTATACCCGATAGATATTTTCAACCACATCTATTTGTCTTCATGTCTGGGGTTTACAAGAAGAAAATGCTGACAGTAGAAGCACCACTGTAGTTACCGACCTGTGGTAGTTTGTTATCAACACCATTATCCATCCATCCATCTTCTGAGCCAACTTATTCCATGGCAGGATCTTAAGAAGCCAGCCTGCTTTTATGATTGGCGGCTCAGAAGGTGAAACCTGAAAATAGATGGGGCACAGACCAGTGGTAATCAGGGATTGCTTAAGTGCCCTAGTGCTGGCTGAACACTGAAATCTTATTCTGGTATTATGGGATATACATCTAACTATAAAAAATGCTATCAGTTTGGATATGCACATCTTGAACAGATGAATCACATCCCACACATATCAGCAATCTGCAAACACAAGTCATAGCTACCATCTTGTACTTCTAACCAGCGTCATACTGAACAGCCATTTCTGAGGATGTGCATGCGATGCTCAAATGGTGGTTTCATCATGCAGAAAAGGCAAGTGCTTGCCATGAACCAGTTCTGAATCCTGCTACAGGACAGTTCTGCAGCTCTATTTAGTTTAGAACAGAAGAACGGAAGGCAAAAGGCTCACCATTTCATGTCTACAATAACGCAGTATTCCTGTAGAACATGAACATTCATGGCATCACAGTTCCATTAACATCCATCACTTTCTGTTATCCACTGTCACACTTTACAATCATTGTGGTCGAGGCTAGCACTGAGCACTGTGTGGGGCTCCTATTCATTCATTTCATATCTTCTTCTCAAATCCTGTCAAAGCTTTTCAAAGGACGTGACTCCCTTCCTTCTCTGCTGGGTGGGCTGCTGCCCCTCAAGCGTATCACCCGGGCTCAGGCTCTCAAGGGCTGGTCTGCTGGCTTTTTTTTTTTTTTATTTAATTTTCTAGGACCCCCTGGTATTTCACGTCTTGGTGAAGATCATCTCAGAGATAGTTGCTGTACATTGGTTATTAAAAGCTATGAAAAGTTCCTCTGTTGTATAATTTCTGGGATTCCTCATATTGATTTCTTTCATAGCTCTCACTTCTCTTCATGTTCAATGCCAAGCATCTCCTTTTATGATTTATTTCAACTATCTGCCAGCAGCTGAACTGGCTTACCGTGTACTTTCTCACTGATTTGTTTGTTTATTGGGATCTCAGAAGTTTTTCAATTTGTGCCAGCATTTCTGGGGCTCTCCAATATTTAGTTTTCTGCAGTTATTTTGAGTTTTGCCTTTTTAAATCTCTAAAAAGGTCTTTCCTTTCAGTTGTCTTTCTGTTTTTTTCAGCCTGATTATTTTTCACTGGTACAGTAGCCTGAGGATGTTCTCGTATTTGAACCACATTTCTATGCAATGCAGTGTGGAATATGCTTCATCGTTAGGTTTCTTTTGTAGCAATATCTGTGAACCAACACTTTTATCATATATATTTTAATAATCCCAGAAGCACTGGACAGAAGGCAGGATCCAACTCAGAACAGAGAGCCAGTGCATCGCATGGTCCACTAACACGTGCACTCACACCATACAGTTGATCAAACCAGCATGTCTTTAGGGAAAGGGATGGAAATTAACAGCACCCTAAGGGAAACCTACAAAGACATTTGGAGAACATATAGACTCCACAGAGACAATATCCAGGTGCAAGGTTTGAACCCAGACGCCACTATGCTCCCTATTCCCCTAGTGTATTTATATGAAGCTATTGTCAAACATTGTCATTTTTGGCATTGTCCATCCATCCATCCATTTTCCAACCCGCTGAATCTGAACATAGGGTCACGGGGGTCTGCCGGAGCCAATCCCAGCCAACACAGGGCACAAGGCAGGGTGCCAACCCACAGCAGGACACACACAAACACACCCACACACCAAGCACACACTAGTGCCAATTTAGAATCGCCAATCCACCTAACCTGCATGTCTTTGGACTGTGGGAGGAAACCGGAGCACCCGAAGGAAATCCACACAGACACGGGGAGAACATGCAAACTCTACACAGGGAGGACCCGGGAAGCGAACCTGGGTCTCCTAACTGAGAGGCAACAGTGCTACCACTGCGCCACCATGCCGCCCCATTTTTGGCATTGTGAATCACTAACATTTTCCCATCCATCCATCCTCTTCCGCTTATCCGAGATCGGGTCGTGGGGGCAACAGCTTGAGCAGAGATGCCCAGACTTCCCTCTCCCCATCCACTCCTACTAGCTCTTTCGGAGGAATTCCAAGGCGTTCCCAGGCCAGCGGAGAGACATAGTCCCTCCAGCATGTCCTGGGTCTTCCCTGGGGCCTCCTCCCAGTTAGACGTGCCCGGAACACCTCACCAGGGAGGCACCCAGGAGGCATTCTGATCAGATGCCCAAGTCACCTCATCTGATTCCTCTCGATGCGGAGGAGCAGCGGATCTACTCTGAGCTCCTCCCGGATGACTGAACTTCTCACCCTATCTTTACGGGAAAGCCCAGACACCCTGAAGAGGAAACTCATTTCAGCCGCTTGTATTCGCAAACTCGTTCTTTCGGTCACTACCCACAGCTCATGACCATAGGTGAGGGTAGGGACGTAGATCGACTGGTAAATTGAGACCTTTGCTTTTCAGCTCAGCTCCTTTTTCACCACGACAGACCAATGCAGAGCCCCCATCACGGCGGACGCCTCACCAATCCACCTGTTGATCTCACGCTCCATTCTTCCCTCAGTCGTGAACAAGACCCCGAGATACTTGAACTCCTCCACTTGGGGCAGGATCTCGCTCCCAACCCTGAGAGGGCACTCCACCCTTTTCCGGCTGAGTTTTCCCAAACGGGACCATTCGGTACATCAGGGTTGTTTAGTGTCTAATACAGTAATGGAAAAGTCACCTCAGATACTGGGAGCATTAGAATCATCAGAATGAAAGAATCTGTAATGAGACTGGACAGCCCAGCATGGACAGAAGGTTGGGATGGCTAACTGGCCGAGGTCTCCAGGACTGTGACTGTGCCCGACTTCCTCTTTCTATCTGACTGTGGACCCATACTCCTCCCGACCCCACCAGCTTTTTGTTTTTTTTTTGCCAGGGATGCTACTGACTGAAGTTTATGTTTTCCTCTCCTCCATTCAGGGCTGGAATAACCATCAACCAAAAGCACATGGGGAGCACCACAGAAACTTTCCACTGCTGGATTTATCATGGACCATATTGTACAAAATAGCAAAATAAACATTATTTTTCCATCTTACTGTAAGTCTTGTTTCATTTTGAAAAATATTTTTTTTTTATGACTTATTATTGTAAATATTTTGAATTTGACATATATGGGGGCACCAAAATCTTTGCTTTGCTGTGCTTAGGGCCTCTAAAGGTCTTAATGTGTCCCTGCCTCTGTTGTTAATTAATTGACAGATATTGTTGGATTTCTTGTTTGTTAATTAGTTTCTACTTTGATTTTCGTGTGTTTTAACTAACCTGTGTTTTTATGTGTACTGATTTTGTATTTAGTAATTTGTAAAATGTATACTTGCATCTATATTTGCATTTTACTGTACCTAAAAACTTGTCACAGTGCTCTGCGGCTGCATTCAGTAAACAGTGCTCTAAAGAAATAAACTGAAAATTGAAAAACCGTAGGAGTCTCCACTTCTACAACAAAATATGTTGTTCTTAATTCAGACAGCTCTTACCCCTTGACTTTCAGCAGTGGGACTTCTTGTTAAACACTCTACTTAATCGACGGCACCTGTCATCAGCCACTCATACCCTTCAGTATGGCAGATGATACCAAAGCATCAAGGCACAAACTAGCAGATCCAGAGACTTTTTGAATCTTCTCTCTTTATCTATTGTAATGGCATTTGTATTTCTGTTCAGCCAGCTCTTTAGAATGCATATGTTGTCCTAATGTTTCTTGCCTGTTGCGTAATTGCTATTGATATTGTTGCTGTGCTATTGATATAAGTGCTAGTCCTCTGTAGAATTTGCATTTAGTTTTTATATATTAATTAGATTATTTTTCTGTGTTTAAATATGTTAATAGGCTTCCCTTCACTTTGCAAAGGTAATCTGTTCCTGAACATTCCTTCGTAGAGCAAATCTTCATAACATGAACACATAATTACAGTTCATTTAAGTGTAAAAAAATTAAGCATTCCCTTGTCCCAAAAATGACCATCATTTTTACTCACATAACACAACGATACATGAACACTGACAGCATTGGTTTAGTAATAACATTATATCTTTATATATAATACGCTACCTATGGTGGGCTGGCGCCCTGCCCAGGGTTTGTTTCCTGCCTAGTGCCCTGTGTTGGCTGGGATTGGCTCCAGCAGACCCCCGTGACCCTGTAGTCAGGATATAGCGGGTTGGATAATGGATGGATGGATGGATAATACACTACCGTGGCTGTTAGTTTGTCTGTCCAGGATTTTAAATCGCCTGTAGCTCGCAAACCGTTTGACCTACTGTCCTGAAATTTGGTACAGATATACTATGTGACGTCTACAATCCACTTTCGGGGTGATGATTGACCTCCAAGATTATTCCTCGTTTCATTTTTATTTTATTTTATTGTAGAATCAACACTCAGCAGCAGCCAGCAGGGTGGCTGTGTGACGCATGCATACGGCTTCTGTTCTCATCCCTTCACCGTCACTTCCCCTACCTCTTTTTTATCTTAAATCATTCTTGAGGCAGGTTGAAGACTTAAGTGTCAGCTTAAGTGAAAAATTAAAGTAAGTAATTGCAACGCAAACACTGCCTTAATCATTTTTAACGCGAAGATATGCCAACGAAAGAAGAGAAGAAGCGGGCTGCTAAGGTGGAGAAAAGAAGAGCTGCTCAGGAAGCAGCAAGCACATCAACCTCTGAGCAAATGAATGATAAACGTACAGAGAAAGAGGAGGAAAGCTAGGAATGCTCAAGTCAAGTGTATTCTACAGTGCGCCGTTACTGGTTATATCATAACTACTGTATATTCTCTCAAAGGTTTCCAATAAAATGGTAGAATATTAAAACTAGTATCAAATTTAGCTCTTATGAGCACAGTGGCTAATGTGGCTGCTTCACAACTTTATCATTCTGGGTTCAAACCCCAGCCCTGTCACTCTCTGTGGGGAGCTGTTTTGTTGTGGTGGAGTGACAGGCATTATAGGCATCATTGATAAACAGTGCTGAAGCGGATAGGATGAGTGTGGCTGGGTATTAGTTTTAGGGTGCAAGAGTAGGCCAACCAATAATGAATTTGGGGAAAAAAAGTGTTAAAATGAATAAGGTATTCTAGGACCCCACCATGACAAAATACTTGGCGTAGCCAGCAGGATTTTTGGGTAACCATGTTTTGCACCCTGTTTATGAATGCTTTAAGTTCTTTAAGTTTCACATAGGGCATCTGGTGTGAGGAGACTGCCATTTATCTTTCTCACAGAGTTAGTACGCTGAGAGGGATGCCTCTAAAGAAATACACCTCACGGGGAAAGTAAAATATCCTTGGCTGTTAAGTGGCTTTAATCAAGGTGTATGAGCCTGAAGTTTAGGTTATGTCCAGGGACACAGCGTAGGTGTGCCAGCCTTTATATGTCTAGGGTATTCTCAGGGACCAAGGTAACCTTAGGCCTAGGTTATAAACCCATGTGTAGCAGGGATGTGCGGTCAGGGGAGGCATGAAAAGTAAAAAAACTAATAATGACAACATAAAATAAATGTGTCCACTGGCCTATGCTATAAATTTGTTTTCTGTATGATTCCAATAATTTTGATCATTTTTATAATTAAAATTGCTGACTTTGCACATTTCTTGTTCAAATACAGAGGAGAAATGCAAGGTGAAGCAGCGACGAGCCTCACCTTGGACTGCACTCTCCCTCACACATGGGGTCGATGCCTGCAATTGGCGCGTGCCAGTTGCTGTCTCTCTGTATGTCGCCAACATAAGGTTTGCAGACACGTTTATTATACACCATGACTTTCCACAGTCTGGCTAATATCTTTAATGAATGTGTGTGACATATTCAGTCTTGCTGATCGGACATAAACCACAGTGAAAAGGCACACGGTGAGGCAGACAGTATCGTGCCGCCCTGAAGGGGGCGCATGTGAGCCCATCAGGTGCTCGTTGCTGCTGTTCTTCTATGCAGAGGCTCTCTGTGCCAATAAGTTACCGATATCAGAAAGTCAAGTGCACTGAAGCGGTCTGTTTATTTTTATTTTTATTTTTTGTTCTGCCTGACTGCCAAAATGGAAGATTAAGACTTTTAAAACTAAAGGAAAATAAGAAGGATTTTTACAAGAAAGTGACGGAGATTTTTGTGGGGAAGGATAGGCACATGGACTTCATTAACAAATAAAGGTAAGACCATAAACAGAAAAATGTGATCAAACTAAGAAAAAAAAAATCCAATATTTAAAACTAAATTTTGACCTTTTCTTTTGTTTCTCTTGCTATCCTTTTGTTGAACAGTCTGCATTTAAATTGATTAAAGCCTCAGAATTAAAAGCTTTTAAAAACAACTACATATTTTAATTAAGGTCGAAATTGAAATTTGTTTTTTTTTTTTGTACACCACTCTGTACTGTAGTTTGTATTGAATGAGTTTGAATTGTGGAATTGCAATGGCAAATTTAGAGCACATGGATGGTGTGGAGCAAATGTGCTCCCTCCGCTATAAATGTAACGTTCTTTCTTAGCCAAATATGTCCCTTACCTATGTGCGTGTAAAGAATGCTGATGAGATATGAAACATAACCAGTAGTCAATATGCATGCTGGCTGCCAGTTGAATAGTAAATAAGCGACTCTTTTGGGTTCATATATTTGTAAATCTCACTCTGAAAGAGTCAGTGCCTCACCAGCCATGAACCTCACCGCACGTCACTGATGTGTATTTCATGATGAGGTCCCTTTGTGGAGTACTGAAAGTGACAGGCATTATAGGCATCACTCATGTGTTCTTGTGTGTATACGATCCTCTTTGAGAGTGGTGGGTATTACAGGCATCACTCATAACAAGTGCTACATTGGATGGTATCTGTATGAGTTTGACCATAAGTGTAAATTTAGGGTGCAGGAGTAGGCCAAACCAAAAATGAATTTTGGAGAATGAGAGAATAAAGAGAAATAGTGTCACCTTAGGATCCACTTTGACGAAACAAGAGCTTTCATTTTTCTGTCTTTGAAGCCCCCCACAGTAATCAGGTTTTCCTCCTTCATCCTTTTAACTTAACTGGCCAAGTATGAATGAGTTCAGGTGTCAAGGGGTGTCGCACACTCCACGATAAGCTGGCATCCAGGTTCCTTGGTTCCTTGCTTTGCCCCTCCTACTCCTGAAAAAGAGAATGGGGTTCGAAAAATAGATTAAATATTACAAAATGATAACATTCTGATGCATATCTCTTAGGTAAAGGTGCCAAAATAAGAGGTCAGGCTTTGAATACAATAGAGAGGAAGTGGACTTCCAGATGGGACCTGAATGTGACAAAGATGACAGTAATGCCAGTTCTGTGTCTGTGGTTTCGACCAGACTTATGAAGGGTTGAAGTTTGTAACCATATTGTCTCACTGTTCATATGGAGGTTAATGACAAGTTAAAGGGGCAACGTGCTTAATGAAATCATGCTGTTCAGAACATTTTAAGAATCAAATAGCAGCATCCTGAGCACAGAATGAAATCTGACCTGCCTCAGCTACAGCATGCTCTCTGATTTTCCTTGTTTTTTTAGTTTGTGATAAAGAGAACATTTTTAAGCTGACTGAGGGCCAAGGACCCTTCTGTAATTGTGTGGTAACAGTCAACAATTTTTTACAAGCAAGCACTTCTATCAAAATGGTGATTAAACCCACTGCACAATTGTTGAATTAATTACGTGGTGTGCAAGAAACCATTCTTGGAGTTTCCTGTGGCTGGCCTTTTGTTTCCACTTCGGCTTTCTTAACAGGATATATTATATAACCCTGGAGAAGCCAACACATAAGGAAATGTCTCTGACTTTAATGAATTGGGTTGCATGTCTAAAGTAAATGAGTTTTATGAAGCAGATGGCATTTATGTCAAGGTCAATATCAGGGTCATTTTATTGTCACATGTACATGTACAGTGAAAATCGTACTTGCGTTGTGTTCCTTGTAGATAAAATAATCAACATAAGAACATAAAAACATCAAAAAGCTCAAACATAAATCTAATATTAACAATAATCAAAGTGAATAACACCAAACAGAACATGTACAACAGAATCACAGAAGACATGGCGCGTAATTTGCTCAGTTGATTACAGACAGTTTGTCGCATATGACAGTTGAGTAGCTGTATTACCTGCTGGAAGGCAGGCTCTATTGTAGACACGGAGCTGGACAGTTTGACATTCATGGCAGAGCGACGGGCGCTGAGCAGGCTCCTGTCAATCATGGAGAATCCACTGCATCCACTGAACAGGATCATCTCCAGACAGAGGAACAGCTTCAGTGACAGACTGCTGTCACCGTCCTGCTCCACTGACAGACTGAGGAAACCCCACACTATGCGACTCTTCAGTTCCACCCGGGGGGGTAAACGTTAACATTATTCAAAGTTATTGACTGTTATACCTGCATTTTTATCACTCTTTAATTAATATCGTTTTCATCAGTATGCCGTGGCTGGAGTATGTGAATTTCCCCTTGGGATTAATAAAGTATCTATCTATCTATCTATCTATCTATCTATCTATCTATCTATCTATCTATCTATCTATCTATCTACAGTGGTGCTTGAAAGTTTGTGAACCTTTAGAATTTTCTATATTTCTGCATAAAGATGACCTAAAACATCATCAGATTTTCACTCAAGTCCTAAAAATAGATAAAGAGAACCCAGTTAAACAAATGAGACAAAAATATTATACTTGGACATTTATTTATTAAGAAAAATGATCAAATATTATATATTTGTGAGTGGCAAAAGTACTGTATGTGAACCTCTAGGATGATCAGTTAGTTTGAAGGTGAAATTCGAGTCAGGTGTTTTCAATCAATGGGATGACAATCAGGTGTGAGTGGGCACCCTGTGTTATTTAAAGAACAGGGATCTATCAAAGTCTGCTCTTCGCAACACACGTTTGTGGAAGTGTATCATGGCACGAACAAAGGAGATTTCTGAGGACCTCAGAAAAAGAGTTGTTGATGCTCATCAGGCTGGAAAAGGTTACATAACCATCTCTAAAGAGTTTGGACTCCACCAATCCACAGTCAGACAGATTGTGTACAAATGGAGGAAATTCAAGACCATTGTTACCCTCCCCAGGAGTGGTCGACCAACAAAGATCAATCTAAGGCGTGTAATAGTCGGCGAGTTCACAAAGGACCCCAGGGTAACTTCTAAGCAACTGAAGGCCTCTCTCACATTGGCTAATGTTCATGTTCATGAGTCCACCATCAGGAGAACACTGAACAACAATGGTGTGCATGGCAGGGTTTCAAGGAGAATGCCACTGCTCTCCAAAAAAAACATTGCTGCTCGTCTGCAGTTTGCTAAAAATCATGTGGATAAAACAGAAGGCCATTGGAAGAATGTTTTGTGGACGGATGAGACCAAAATAGAACTTTTTGGTTTAAATGAAAAGCGTTTTGTTTGGAGAAAGGAAAACACTGCATTCCAGCATAAGAACCTTATCCCATCTGTGAAACGGGGTGGTGGTAGTATCATGGTTTGGGCCTGTTTTGCTGCATCTGGGCCAGGATGGCTTGCCTTCATTGATTGAACAATGAATTCTGAATTATATCAGAGAATTCTAAAAGAAAATGTCAGGACATCTGTCCATGAACTGAATCTCAAGAGAAGGTGGGTCATGCAGCAAGACAACAACTCTAAGCACACAAGTCGTTCTACCAAAGAATGATTAAAGAAGAATAAAGTTAATGTTTTGGAATGGCCAAGTCAAAGTCCGGACCTTAATGCAATCAAAATGTTGTGGAAGGACCTGAAGCGAGCAGTTAATGTGAAGAAATCCACCAACATCCCAGAGTTGAAGCTTTTCTGTACGGAGGAATGGGCTAAAATTCCTCCAAGCCAGTGTGCAGGAATGATCAAAAATTACCGGAAACGTTTAGTTGCGGTTATTACTGCAAAGGGGGGTCACACCAGATACTAAAAGCAAAGGTTCACATACTTTTGCCACTCACAAATATGTAATATTTGATCATTTTCCTTAATAAATAAATGACCAAGTATAATATTTTTGTTTCATTTGTTTAACTGGTTTCTCTTTATCTACTTTTAGGACTTGAGTGAAAATCTGATGATGTTTTAGGTCATATTTATGCAGAAATATAGAAAATTCTAAAGGGTTCACAAACTTTCAAGCAC